>JAOXNG010000042.1:20204852-20215860 GCA_028566535.1 Scolopax minor | reverse complement strand
CACTACAAAATCCTTAACAGCCCTAAATCATTAAACTTAATAGATTTCAAAGAGCATTTTTTTTTTTAAACAACCCCTGGAGAGGTGAATTCTTGTCCAAGTTTGGCAAGAAGTTTGCTACAGCATTGCCAGAAAAATCAATAATCCAATCAAAAGTTCATACTCAAATGGCTTCTTCTAACAGTAACCAGCTCTAGCAAAGTTACCAATTTCAAACAAAACAGCAGAGATGGAAACAGACATACAGTATTAAATGTTTCTCATAAAAACCAGACACAAGGAATTGAGTTCCACATTTAATAACACCCCTCCCAAACTTACCATATAATTAACACACATTTCCACATTAAGTATAAAACTTAATATAAATCTTTCAGGTATAAAATCATTTCCCTAAAGGTCAGTGATCTCTAAAGATTTGTACACAAGTTTAAAATCATCTTCTCAGAGCCAATGCGAGAGAAAAAGATTACAAACACTCCTAGAGCATATTTTGTGATCCTGATAAATTAATGGTATGCATCATTTCTCAGCACAAGATGGAGAGCAAGAAAGAACACTTGCATCTTCTAACATGCAGAGTGTCCTGTTTCTCAGGGAGACCAAGAACAAAACAAGTAATTTGTGGTGTTTTACACATAACATATTCATCTCTCAATCATAGTTAATCTTGCCATGAAATAAACATTGATGGCTAACGTTACATAAAGCTAAACAAAATAGACTCTATAAAGCTATTTGCCAGCAGACATAGAACTTACTCTGGAAGCAAATATCATTCTGGATGATTCAAAAAGTTCCCAGCAGATATGTAATTAGTATGAACGTGTTGTTTAATAAAAGCAGCTACCAAAAGCACAAAACCTGAGCATGTACTTCCCAAGCATCTTAGGTAAGAATTCAAAACATATCAGAAAAGTCAGAAAATGTATATTGTAAACAACATTATAAACGTAGCTTATTAATAATAATCCTTTCTGAACCAATGTTAAGGCTTACTTTATCAATCATGCAATTAACTGCTACTCTGGGAAATGTGAGAAAGATGGAAAAAAAGAAAGTTAAATATTTTAGCTACCTGAATGTAGTCAACTGGATTCTTTCCTTCTCCCTCTTCAGAAACTAGTGCTTTGCCTTGCTCTCTCAGGTATGAGCTCATGCACTCGCACATTGTCTTCAGACCATTTGGCACACGGCTAAACAACTTGTACATGCAAGCAAGGTCTGGAAACAAGAACGAGATATTATGCAGGACACCCTCTGTTAACTCAGTTCAGATGACAATAACAGTTCAGCCACTTGAGTCACAAAAAGCATCCCTTAACAGCTCAGGCACAGGAATCTTCCAATGTTCCCTTTCCTTTACCCCTGACAACATACTGATTTCAGCAGCCACAAAATTGAAAATAAAGTTTGCATTTAATTCTTCTGGGTTGCCTATAGTGTGGAATCTGCTATTGCTGATCTCCAGGCCAGCAGAAGCTAATGCTTGTACTAAACAATAGTGACCTTAAAACTTTAGTAGGATTATGTTTTGCAGTAGTATTTAACAATGTAGTTTCCAAGAACATCATCTGAAAAGGTAAATACTTTATTAAAATTTATAGGAAAAATCTAATCAATTAGAACAACACTAACAGGATGCTTGTTTCTGTGTTAAAAGCAAAACATGGTAAAAAATGAAGTGCAATTGATATTTGTCTTAAGGTTTGCCATAAAATTTTACAATACTTTGTTTCACCCATCTAAAATCGTAAGTAGGAACTTAGCTTAAAAATTGCTTTTACAAAGAGCAATCCTTGCACATTGATGCAAAACCTCATCTTCACAATGCACCAAGCATTTCCTCTTTAGTATTTAACAAATTCAAAGTAATGGCTATGGAAGTTAAACCAATTCTGTATCTTATGAATACCCTTCAATATCATTGTACCCTCAGCCTGCAGGCTACCAGAGCTGGATATTAAAGAAAAAAGGTTAAGTATAGTGTCATCGCTTTCCTTTTCAATATAGTAATTCTCTTTTCTTACAGCTAAGAAATTCGCTCACCTTGACTCTCACCTAGTAATTGTGAAGCTATATTAATGAACAAAGGCCATTAATCTAAGCAGTGTGTTCCCCATTCTCACAGCTTTAGCACAAGCACCAAGTTCTAAGTACAGACACTAGATTCACTCTCTTCATTATGCTCCTTTAGAAACTTATGTTCCATCTCTTTCCATAGTAAATTTCATTTAGTCATTCTGCCCAACATTAATGTCTATGAGGGGAAACCAAATCAAGTCAAGCCATTCTTTTCAACCACTTTGCTAAGCTGCTTCTTATCCTGAAAAACCACACAATTTTTTTTCTGCAACAAAGCCTTCTCCTCAAGAATTGGTCCTGCAGTACTTCTGTTAAATAAGGTATTTACACTAACACTTCTCAAAGAGCTGCCTGTGGGCCACAAAACTTCAGTGTATTTTGACAGCTATACACTAGAGGAATGAAAGTAATAAAACAGCTCATAGAAAACAGGCAACAAAGACCACTACAATAGATTTGTACTTTTCTTAAGAGATACTTGGCTTACCAAAAAAGTACCCCTATCTGCTTCTAAATAGAAACCAGTTATACATATGGGCTCTGCTTTAAGAGACCTGTAAAAGACTCTGAAATAATAGTCTCAAATGTTTGCAAAACAGAGTCACCAAAGCGTTTTTACAATTACACAAGAACACAAACGTTAAGCTCCACTTATCCTATGTTTAAAAACAATAAGCAGTAACATAAGCATTTCTGTCTCCCATATGATGTAGTCTTACCTTCTGTCTTCCCATTTTTCAGCATATGAACTAGCCCAGAGTTCTCCATTTCCACTATAGTTTTCATATGCTTGGAAATAAGCTCCCTCTCAACAACTTTCACAATTGGTTCTTCTGTTGATTTATCCAGACAATGCATCACCCGTTCTATTTCTTCATTAATTCTAGCTTCTACTTTCTTTATATATACAGAAGCACTGTTTTCAGCTAAAAATTTCTGACTTTCCATCTGCGATTAACACAAATTAATACTTTAGACTTTTTTTAAAGGAGAAAAAGGAAACGTACTGGTTATTTCAGATCAGCATTGATAAGCAAGTTCAAATCAAACCCAGCACCTCCAGCAAATGAGATCATTACACCCCCAAGATTTACATACAAGCTTAAAGCAAAATAAAGGTTCTATTACACTAATTGTGTTACATACATAATGGGTACATGCAATATGAACGAGGTATATTTATACTAAAACAACCTAAGCCAAACGAGTCTTGAGTTTCCCACTGGAGTTTTAGCCACAGGTCCAAAGAAAACAGAGGGATGGGGAGAGGAAAGAGGTAAAGATTCCTTTCAAAATGCCACTTTATGGCGTATTTTTGAATTGAGGATCAACAGTTCTCATTCTCATTAGTGACAGTGCTGAGCACATTATTTCATGTCTAACTGTTTTTATCCATATTGATCCTCTCTTGGAAGACAGATTTTTACTTTTTTAAGGCAGACCTAAGAAATAAAACTTAAAGTCATTGTTTTTTCCTAATTTTATATGGCACCAATGAAAAACAGTATGCAATGACAAAAGGTTGTACAACATATGTTTCTGATTTTCAAAGAAGTTTGGTGATCAGAGGATAAGATAAACAGTTGATCCTGCATAAGGGACTGACAAATTTTCTTACCTAGACATCTTATAACTGTTTTTTCAACTTCTATTAATTTCTAACAATAGAGGGGTATGATTACACTCAGCAACCATTTAAATTACTTTTTGTCCCAAAACTCTCTCACATAAAACTCTCAAGAAATCTTTAAAATGTGTTATTCAGTGGTTTGTTAACAACTGGATCAGCCACTTGGATATACTTAATTCCCCGACTTGGTCCATTTTATTACAGAATATAATTCACGAATGTAGAAACTATGAAGGAAACACAGCTTACTCAAAGGCAGCTTGACAAGTAGTCTCCCCTCTCAATTCCCAGCCTGAAACAGTTTGAACATTTCATGCTACTGGTATTTCAAAAAGACTGTGGCTGCAATGCAGGGATAGACCAAGTCGCATGAAATAGCCAAAGCAGGCACAAGATGAGCGTAATGATCACTTTACATGCTAATAGCACCCATATTTCTAAACTACATTCTAATTATGGCAATTGTAAAATTTGTGTCACTTTCTGGCAAATTTAGTAATTTTTAAATTTCATTTAATAGATATGGACACACTATCAAATAAGTAACATTCACTTAAAGTACTACCATTTCTCACATTTCCAAGCAGTTTTATAACAACATTCCAAATATGATACAGCAACATTGTTGTACCTGAAAAAATTCTGCAGACATCTCCAAAAACGGAGCCTCGAAGTCTTCTTCATAGACTGACCTTCCTTCAAGACCTAGAATCATTAACATCTGGCAAGCATTTCTTATTGCGCCTCTGCCAAAAAGTAAGTTGTTAACAACTTGAGAAATCTATATGCTTGTAAGACAGAGTATACAGCATATTAACAACTCAGAACATAACATCAACTGAAATAAAACTTAGAAATAGAAAGTCCATCCTAAATCTATTGGGTACATGACACGTTTTCAAGAAGTTTACAGGAGCAAGATTTTTTGTTTCAGTTCTAAATTAAGGAGCTGACAATGTTTTTTAAATATTTTAAATGTAATGGTTGGGAAGCAGGTCTCAAGTTCTACTAACTTGGAAAACTATTTAAAAAAATAAACAAAAAGACTACTTCAAAGAAAACTGAAAACTGCACACGTAGGTTGGAACTGAGCATTTCAAAACAATTACACAGATGAAGCTTCTGCACCAAGTCTGGGGTTTTTGTTTCTTTGGGGATTTTTTTAAATAACAGTAAATGTAAACGTATTGGCAAGTTAAGTATTTGGTTAGGCACAGAAACACATCAAGAAAATGTGAAAACAAAAGAATCACATCCAGGAAAAAATTCCACTTTCTGGCAGTAGGGGACAATACACAGCTGTTGCCAGGGAGAATTTTTCTCTTCATAAATCGCGCATTGGGCAATCTGAATCATAGAACTGCAGCCAAAGTAGCATGGAGTTTACATATCTCCACACCCAACAGCTGCTCTGAAACTGGAGAAACGCAAGAAAACTTGCAAATTTGAAGTTGCTGCAGTATCTGTATGTGTGGCACAAAACTCCACATCTACCCAAATGGCCAGAAACACAGATTTCAGAGCTTGGAGATACAACTGAACTACCATGAATTAAAAAAAGAAAACTTCAAAAATAATTTAAGAAAAAAAAAGTACAAGAAAATTAAACAGCCTCTCAGTGCAGAGGAGATGCAGGGTAACAAGAGGAAGACGATTATCAAAACTCCACTTTATAACCAAAGGCTCTGCCTCAAGACAGCAATGGGAGATATTTAACAAAAGTTTTGATAAAAACACAAGATAAATATTAAAAATATATTAACAAGCTTCCCTACTTACCATTATGCTAAACCTTAATGTACAAAGAAATATGTGTTTGCAGATTATGGAGAAATTTTATTGGTGATCAGAAATGCAGCCTTAAGTAATGATTTATTTGTGTACGTTCTTGATTCGCTCTTAAAAATTGACAGGTGTTATTTACATCAGAAGACAGTCACTTACAAATATCTTACCTGTCTACAACTTCTCCTTTCCTTTCTCTTGCAATCATATCCAACAGAGTCTGCCGCAGGTGATCCCTGATACAGCCATAGCGTACAACTTGATCTCGAAAAATAATCAAGCCCAAATTGTAGACATTCTCCACATTGTTTTGTTGCACATACACACGGTCCTACAACAAAGGCATACACAGCAATAGAATTTTAAATTCAATACACCCATGCCATTCAAAATTGCAGAGATTGGTCATATTTCCACTATACAGAAATAATCAAATGAATATTCTCTTTCTCCATAAAAAGAAACTATGGATATGCCCAATATTCAAGATCAGTCACATCTTCCAAAACTTCATTTATGCAGAAAGTCTTCTTAGCTTATGATTGTAAGCACAGCATTTATGATTAAAGCATGCCAGAACAAATCGACAGCTTTCCCACTTTTTAGCTTGGGGTCAGGGGAACCCCCAAATACTGACAAAATTCATGGCACAATCTGAGAGAGGTTTTATTACCTACGCAAACCCCTTGCATCCACCCCTTTTTCTTCTTAAAGAAAAATTATTTTTCCCCATCTCCCATGCATCTTCCTACCACTCCTTTTAGATAGACAGTTCCACTCAAAATTCAGTGAACTTTCCTGAAATAGCATCCTTAAATGAACAGAAGAAAAAGTAAAGCCAAAATGAGAATAGGTACAATCAAAATATTTATGGATTGGTATTGCAAAATTGGACATAAGGACTCCTGTTAAATGAAAAATCACTTTAATTCAATGAGCAAATACCTTGAAGCCCCGTTATATTAAAATCGCACACACACACGAAAGAAAAGAAGGGGGAAAGAAGGAGTGATTTTTATGTTTCAATAGGCTTTAAATTCTATCTCCCTGCATAATCTCAATCTATATGAAAGATCAGCTCCTCAGCTGTGCCCTAGCTCTATACTACCTACGTTTACAAATGGAGGCTGATCCCCAGAACAGTTTTCCACGTATAGTCCAAACACCATCAGAGCTGGGACACTGCTGAGCAGACACCCTGTGTTTCTTACTGCTACCTGCAGAAATGCTCCAAAAATTTGTCTCCCCTTTTCTATTCCTCTCTCCCAACCTATTAACACTCTAAAAAAGGAAAACTATTAACAGAGTTACTAGCAGACACAAAATTAATATATTCACTTAATATCCAGATCCCAAGAACAGAAAAATAGTGAGTTTTTACAAACTATTTCTGAGATAAGCAGTGATTATATTTTTCATTTCTGCCAGGCCATAATCCATTCCTCTGATATAATAGCTTGGGTAATTATGAAAAGTACTGCTTAACTAGCATTTAAGCTTCAGGATGATGCTATTAGAAAGATTTTGGAGTTTTGTACCCACTCACAAACCTGATTGTGGTAAGATTTTCAGAGCATTTACATAGCTATAACAAAATAAAAAAGATAAAATTCTATAAAGGATGATGGTAAATGTTTGAAATTGAATATAAACATTAGCTTCTCCACTGCTTCCATCAATTATCTAAAGAATTGAAATGTAAAGTTACTCAAACTCAAACTAAACTATTTAAAAAAAATAATCACTGTGCTTCAGACTATGGAAAAAAGATTAGAAAATGGTATTTTTATATAATTAGAAATTGGTTAAACAATTACAAAAAAATCATAAGGAACACACATCACACCCATTAGTATTTTTGCAGCTGAATTTACATGGCAAAATTATTCACATACTAATTATATGCCAGATTGCCACTTGATGACCAGAGGAAAGTGAAACACTGGGTTCCACAGTTCATGAATGATTTCCCACTCACTCCCTTCAGACAGACAGCACTTAATTTAAATGAAAAAGCAAGATGGGAACAGGTCAGATATACCTACTCTGTGGCTCATGGAGCAAGCTCAGTTCTGCCTCAAAGCAAAAGGTTTACTAATTGGTCTCATGAAGTCAGTTCAGGAACACATGGTGGTCTAGATCTTTGCAATATGTTACTCTATTTTTTCCTGTTATTTAGAAACAGGGTTATTTATTTCACTCTCTTATTTACACACTTACATCAAGAACATAAGTAAATGTGACTCTAAAGTAAGACAACCTTAAAATACACTTTCAAAGAGATGAAAGAGAAAATTAAAAAGTAGTGTCTAATATACTACATAACCTGAGGAGAAAAGAATATATAATTTCCAAAGAATATTCAGGCCTCTGAAGCACAGGCAACAAGGTATCAAAATGATTAAAGCCGTGGCCATGACTCATTTGTTGCAGCACAGCTAAACCCTGACATTAGGAAAAGCAATAGTAACTGCACTAGAATCTGCTCTCAGTGTAACAGCAAGGTCTCCTCAGCCAGCCCGACCATTGCACAATACCCAAATTAGAGTAGCAGCATCAATGCTTCTGACACTGCCGATCTGCATTCTCTTGGTAACAGATCACTTTTACTGTTTACTGGAAGCTCTCCCAACCTAAAAAAAAAAAAAGAAAGAAAAGAAAAAGTAATAAAAAAAAAAAAAAAAAAAGAGATCTTAGAGACAGGGAACCCCATTTGGGAACAGGTTTGACTGACAAGGCTACATGCTACTGAACTGCAATCACTTCCCACGGGGAGAAGCAGCAGGTGCTTAAAGGTAAGAGTAACTCCCAGGAGACAAGGGTGGAGTTTCAGACAGCAATTATTCATCAACTATAATGCTGCTTACGCTGCAGAATAATTCTGGTCTCAACTAAAGCAAGTTTCCTGCTGCAAAATATCACCAGCCACATTTCGCCCATCTCTGCGGGGATTCACTACATGCTGGATGATGTAGCCTTCAGAGACCATTGTGTGTCTGTCTCAAGTGTCTTTGATCTTAGTTCTGAAAATAAAAACACTTCTCCTTACTCCCTCGTGGATAAGCAGTGAACAATGACAGTCATACACCCCAAGGTCAAAACTCAGCCAATCTGTCAGTGCTGGCCTAAATCACACTGCCAGCTTCGTGCAGGGCAGAGAGGAGAAGGGAAGGCTCTGCCCTCGGCAAGACACACAGCACGAGGAGGTGCTCACTTCTGACGGTGTTTAACTGGCACTACCCCTATGCCTATAATGCAGCCATGTGCTTGCATACCTGAAATTGCTTCAAATATAGCAAGTGCAAGCAGTAAGGAATGGAGACTGCAGAATCCAGTTTCACCCAGCTCCCATAAAACAGTCCATAAAACTCACAAGAAGAACAAACACTGCTACTGCTAGGTACGGCAGCTCAATAAAACTATCCTAGGTACACTTACCTACACTGGGGCCATAAGTGAGACAACTCCAGATATGCCCAAATGCAGTACATTACTTCACTACCTCAACATGTCTTAGTACATGACCCGACTTAGCAGAGACACTACTGAGGACATGACTTCACTGCTTTGGTACCTCCCTGCCAGCTGCAGACAGCACCATGAATTTCCAGAGAGCATTACATCTCTTCTGGCACTGATTAGTGTAGCCAAACATGTAAAGCAGGAGAGCTAGTGAACAGAAACTACAAAATACACCCGAACTACATAAACTTGAAATTCAATTGTGGAAACTGGAATATCTCAAGAAAGTTAGATCTGCCTTTATTGTGCAATTCCAGGTTGCAAAACCTCACACTACAACTACATTATACAACAGACATGAAACCAAGCAGAATTTTACCAGACAGACACAAGAGACAAGATAATACACTTTTTTTTTTTAAATACAACTACAAGGGAAGCTTTAAAGTGTCTTGTGCAAGAGTTTCAGCAGCTAAAATGAGATCCTGCCATAAACCTCAACCAGCTAGTATTCTAGTCATTAAGTATGATAAAGCGTAAACCCCATTGTACAAAACATATGTTTCTTAAAAAGACTAATTTTAATTAATTTTTATTTTAGAAGTGGCAAAATCAAACAGAGGAAAGAGATTAAGAAGGAGGTGTTTGGTTTTTGTTTTGACTTAGATCCTATGGGAGCTAATGGGTGAAAATCTGGAAAACAAACATGGCATTAAACCAGATTCAGGTTAGTTTAAGATGTGCAATCATTGTGATGAAGCAAGAATTTAAGAGAATAAGATCAGAATTCAAGAGGATGATAGATGTTTTACTTTTACTGACGTCAGACTATTAAGGATAAGTTAACTGGGACAGCCTACAAAAGAGAAGGATTGAGTTATCCTTTATTTATAAACATAGTATAATTGCATATAGTTCTCCTGGTGGAACACAAGCATATCTATTAACAATGCCTGGTGACTCAATTTATAGTGTTTGGTTTTTGTCTTTTTTTTTTTTTAAGATTAAAAATATTTTTAATATTAATTATATTAGCTGTGCTTGAATGAAAGGGTATGAACAACTTCTGACATACCACTATAAAATTACATTCAGAGTCAATGTCATAAAATAAAAACAAATCAACCCTATTTTATGAAGTTCTTGAAATCAGTTCTTTGAAGAGCAGTCTGGTCTCATCTTTGCCAGGTGTTCCTCTGCTTATTAATTCTTTGGTTCTAGCAGCTTTTTTAAGCTTTTTGAATTAACACATACTCAAGATTAGAAGTTTCCTGCTCCTAGTTATTTCCAATGAATGGAATTATGCTTGACTCAACAGGACATCCCAGTGACAAAGGTGGAACCACAAATCTCTGAGACTAGTCCTATTTTAAACCATAGCTTATACTTTAATTTGTAATCAAAGTACGTAATTTCTAACGACAATTTGTCTTATGCCTCTTGAAATCAAGGAGGGGTATCAGCTCTTTGCATTAGACAGTTCTAATACAAATTAAATTTATAATAATAAAAAACATGTTACATTATACATGTTTAACAAGCAGTGTTCCTAAAGTCTGACAAGTTTAAATAAGCATTTTGAAAGAAAAAAATATTAGCCTATGGGAGGCAAATATTTAGTCAGGCAGAGATCTCAACTGAACACCCACTTGAAATAATTAGGAATCAAACAGCACATGAAAAAGACTATATATTCCAGAGTTATTCAAGTTATTTATTATTCTGTTCTGAATCTAAAATATAACCCAATGAAGTCCAACTTGCACTTATAGCAATGCTGAAGGTCTCCACCTTCCTTCTCCAGAAAAGAGAAGGCTGGCTGGCTGTTCTAACAGCACTTGCAAGCTTCAAACAGAAGTCAAGGCACTGCTCTCCTGAACACAAAAAATTACTTGGAAAACAGCTCTCATCTCCCCCCAAAAATGCTAACTGAAGCACATAACTTTATCTCAAATAGGGAATTTCTTGGTCCTTAATATTCTAGTCAATACACTAAAACAGAACAGCTGATTAAGCCACCTTTCTCTGACACTGTTGGAGGGATCA
>JAOXNG010000042.1:20129914-20148107 GCA_028566535.1 Scolopax minor | reverse complement strand
TCAATTCTTCAGAAATGCACTCTTCCCATAGCACACAAAACAGCCTTATTTACTTAAATAGTTATAAAGTGTCAAAGGGGGGACGTGCTCTGGGCTGCACGACATCCCCGACCTGGTGTCTATGGGTTCTTCGCTGCAAACCAGGATGGAACACACTCACTGGGTTTCTCTGGCTGCGTATGAAATGCTGGGATAAAGGCTGTGCTGTTTCCTGAAAGACATCATGGCTGTCGAACATTATGACTTTCTCTTTTGCAATATAAAACTAGCCATGGAATCCTAAATACAAAAAGGTGGCATTTGGGCTGCATTTTGAAAATCGGTATGTCTTCTCCATGCATTCATGTATTTGCTTTTGCAGTATGGATTTATAAATACATGCCTGAAGTCTTTGGTGGTTGAAAAGTACGGTGAAGAAACATGGGAAAAATTAAGGTAATCTGTTCCCAATAAATTGAGTATATTGGAAAAAAATGATCAGGAATTTAGCAGCAGAGGATTATAATTTCTCACTGGTAAACAGCAGCTGATGTGTATCTCAAATAATTCTTAGATGTAACTAGCAGGGCAAAAACAGGAGTTTCTTACCTTGTAACACTTCATACTCTGACACTAATTTGTCCCAATTAATTTGTTTTATCAGATAATTAAGGATGACATTAAGTCTTATAGACACTTGTGCAATAGACTCGCTGGCTCACTATGACAATATTGAAGAGTAATTACACTGGAAAGGTGTTACCCTTGATATGAAGTCTGTTTAATTCCAGTACTTTCAGAAAAGCAGCTAAAGATAATCATATTCCCTGGTTTTGTCTTTACTTTGTGAACTGTATGGCATTTTCCAAGATATAAAGATATAAAAATGGTACTTAGATTCATACATATAATGTCCATTGAAGCCAGTATAAAAGAATGAGCAAGTTTTTGGTCAAGTCTTTGGAGACCCAAGAGTTTGATATTGTGGCCGCACTGAACAGCAAGCCAGTAAACCAGAGCCCCATCCCCCAGTACGATGTCTTAATCCTTCAAAGAGTTTACCATCATACCATAATGGGAAGTAGCAGAAATGGAGAGGTGGACACACCATTCAGCCATGTTAAAGCTACACTCTTAAACCGTTAAGGGAAGTAGCATGTTCCAGTGTGATGCCTGAAGGAGGTTAAAGAGTGGGTTAACAGCAAACAGTGTTTAATGAATGTCAGTTGGGTCACCCAAGCATGTTATATTTACAGCATTGCCAAGACAAGAATATTGTCCTCTCTGTTGCAGGCTGCAGGCTGGAGTCCAGGATTCTTTCTTGACTTTTGAGGTTTACAAAGATGAGATCACAATGCAGCTCGTTGACAAAGCCTGCAAAATATTAGGTATGTCTCACTGTGCCTCAAAAATAAACCGCCCTGCATGAAGCCTGATACTGCAGCCCAAGTTTTAGTCTCATGTGCTCTTTGGAGTGTCCTCTGTACGTTGCAGAATTTCTTTTGCATTCACTCTTAATCCACCAGACAGCATTTCAAGAACTTCCAAGACTTTCTTGTCCATTAAGGTATCTTTATTTTTCCAGGTGTTCCTTCTGACATGGTGCTCAGAGAGTTTGGAGAGTATTTCTTTGAATTCTGTAAACGCTCAGGCTATGACCACATGCTGAGGACACTGGGTGGAAATCTCTATGAGTTCATAGAGAACCTGGATGCATTGCACAGCTACCTCTCCCTTTCTTACCAGGCAAGTTCAAGTAGTAATTACTGAGCAGGTATGTGTGGACTCTACCAGAATTCACAACCGAAGGAACAGCATCTCATAGGTGTGAACAAATGATGGAAAAAGATGCAATGACAGGCTCTCCCATGGTCTGAAATGTATTACTCCAAAACATTAGGACAACTTTTTATAATTTTTTTTTCTGAGTATTCTTCAACATTAGATATTATTTAGTATGTTGGCTCTAGTGCATAGCATATTTTCCTTCACAGACAATCATATTTAATTTTCTATATTTCAGCTTATTCAGATTACTGCTTGCTTTGGTAAGACATGCGATGCTTTTGTACAAGTGGAATTCACCAGCAAAAGATATCAAAATTTTGCTTTCCTTTGTTTTTCCTCAGGAGATGAACGCCCCATCTTTTAGAGTAGAAAAGAATGAAGACGGATCAATGCATTTACATTACTATTCAGACAGAAGAGGTCTGTGCCATATCGTACCAGGTAATCAAATAGAATCAAAGTACAGAGCAGCTGTTAATGCAGTATGTACACAGAATAATCATATATTCGCAGATAAACCTTTGCTCCAGTTTCAGAATCTTTTTTCAGATGAGCACTGGCCATGGAATTGAAGCCTGGTAGGACTTAGTCACCAGACCTCTGACCTTGGTATTTCCCTGCTGCCTGATCACTCCTAGCTCCCAGTAGTTTCGTCAAGATTTACGATATGACAACCCAGGCCATAAGTCTCCTTTCCTGCTACAGAATTCCTATAGAACTCCTACAGAATTCCCTTCCTGGAAGAATAATTAAAGTTCATGGTGTGTCTAACTGTCAATTAGTTGTCAGTGATTCATGCTCCTTAAATTACAGTGAAATACAAATTAGAGTTGATTTGAAGACATCCATCCATCCCATAATAAATATTCCATGCAGTCTGTAAAGGTACTATTGAATCCTGTTCAAAACTCAATCTTTTCCTGGCATTTATAGGAATCTCCAGAATTGTACTGGCGCAGGTGTTAAACAGCTGTAAGTCTGTAAGAGATGATCATATTCCTTTCATTCAGGGATGCTGCTGAATTTAGTTTATCAGAAGCTTCCCCTTTGTCAAAACTCATTTCATATTCCTGTCGAAGCACAGAATTATTTGGAATTTCAGGCAGAGCTTTTCATGTCATTGTCCAGTATCTCGCCTAATAGTTACAGAGAAATGAGAGGACTGACTGACTGCATCTTCATGAAAGATGTTGTCTTCCTTTCAAAAGAAAATATTCTACAATGACTGAAACAGATTGTTATAATGGAATCTCTTTAGACTCTGCATTTTTGGGGCTAAAGAGAATTCATATTATTGCTATGCATGACTATTTGGACACATTCTTCAGATATCCTGCTGAGATTCTTCTAGTGAAGATAGACATTTGTCATCAGACAAGACAAAAGAAACAGTAACTTTAAATCTTACCTTCTCTGCAGTTATTCTTATCACGGCAACAGTAGTAGGAACGACATAAGTTGCTTTCTTCTTCCAGAGTCCTTTGGAAAAGTGATTTCTGAAACAGTGAAATTCCACTGTGGGCTCTCTAAAAGGGAAAATGGAAAAGGTTTGTTCTTGGCAATATTTTGTCTTTTGTTTCTCCTTCAGGAATCATCGGTGCAGCAGCCCTGGATTTTTTTAACATTGAGATTTCAATGGAAATAGTCAATCAAATGGAAGAAGAAGAAAGAACTGGGAAAAAAGAACATATCGTTTTTCTTGTCACTCAAAACCCTGTATTTTCGTACAAGGAAAGAAATGAATTTTCTTCCTCATCTCAATACTTTGCTGACTCTGAAAAAAAAATTGAGAACCATCTGAATAAAGAGGTATTTTAATATTCATCATCATTATAATATTAAAATAATGATTAAAATAAAAACATCCTTGAATTTCCTTTTGGATTTATTTCAACAGGATCTTGAAAAAGCCAAGAACACAATTAGAGACAGAGGAAGTTCTGTTTGTCCTGTCAAGAAAAGTCACTGGAAAACAATAAGGGGAATAATAACATTAGGAAAAGGTGAGAAATCATTCAGAGGGAGCTTGTCATCGTTTCTGAGCCTCTTCAGTAAGAAAGTCAGTAAGCCTCCCTACCTCCACCCACACATCCGTTTTGAAGTTACCCTTCATATTTCCTCTGTGTCTTTTCAAAATGTTTCGGTTAAATTTCTTTTGGTTAGACATTGGAAATGAAAGAAAAATTGCAGATAATAAGCATGCTTAGTAATGACACGTACTTAAATGGAATATGAACTGTCACTTCTGTCTCTTAAAGAAAGTGTTCTGAAAATACTTCTGAAAAGTATTCTTCTATAAAATGACATTGTGCATTACATTTGATACTTCCTTCTCATGTCACTTGGTCTGAGATGATGAATTTAAAAGAGTGTTTTTTAACATGGTAGCTGCTACTCCTTTCCAAAGTTATCAACCATAGTAAATTCTGACAGCCAAATTACACCCTCCAGTACCAAAAATCTACTGCTAATCTAGTAACTTTGCTTATACATTCATATGTTATATGTTTATATATGTTCATAAAACAGAAGGATTTTTGCAGTTCCCCAAGAGGAATGAGAATCCAGCTGGCTACCACCAAGATGTTTGGATTCTGGGAGGAGTGAAAAATTGATCTTGATATTATCTGGTGCAATGCCACATGCATTACAAGAGCAGATATCTTGAGTAATAAATTAACAAATATTCAAAATTAAATTTTAAGGTAGCATTTTCACTTGGAAAACCCCAACTCCACCAATAAATGCAAGGGTTATCAAGAGCCAGACTCTGAAAGATAAAAAACCAACATTGACTTCCCCTGAAGCAGTAAGAGGTCTAAAAATTGGGTCCTAAGTTTGTAATCTTTTTCACCAGTCTCCTAAGTGACTTGAGCATTTGTTATCAAGCAGAATTTACTAGAGTAACTGTCACAGCCTCCTTCTGGGGCTAAGAGATCACATGAAATAATTATCCTTTGGATTACTGTGGGTTACTGGAGAATCCAAGTTTATCCTGTGAAGATCAAAGGCTTTGGGTGCTTCAGTCAGAGGAGCACTTTTGACTATTTTTACCCATTCATTTTACAAAATTGTCTGTTCACCAGCAAGCACAACCTGCTCAATAGATCTGTGACCATTTTGAAAAAACTCAGGGTAAGTAAAATAGAAACAGACAGTAGTTTGGTCTTTGTGCTACAGACTAGAGTTATTTGTACAGGAGATTGAAACCTAGATCATGCTGGGTTTTTTTCTCCATAAATGTTCCTTAGTAGCTGGCGAAGTATATTAAATCCACTTCTGCATACATTTTTGTGGGGATATAGCTGTGTTACATTGCTGTGACATCTGCAAATTCATAGAGCAGCAACATCTACAGTTGTTCATCTATTCTTATTGTTTCTACATAATTTCATGCTTCTAATGCTCTGTGCTTTTTGTGTGGTTAAGTTTTAAACTCTCAGCCAACTCAGATTAGTTGCTAATCAGCAGCTGCAGAGCATTTAGCACAGATACATGCACATTTCTGGACCCACATGCTGTTTACTTTGTCTTCACTCATTATGATACAGGGTCCTGTCTCACTGTGTGCTAAAAAGTAATGCTTACTGCTTTTATGAGGTGCGACACCATTAAAAACTACACATTTATCTTGCCACAGGTAAGCTCCTGAGAGGATTTGATCCTGTTTATCCCAAGACCCTCTGGATTGACACAAAAACATTTTGCAACGGACTTCCTTTTCATATGGTTTTTGACAAAGAGGTAGGAGAAGCACATGGTGAGGGCCTTTAGTGTTCATAAACCACATAGCTATTTTCTGCTGGTTTGACTGTCCTGCAGTTTACTGCTGCCTGTGCTCTGGAGACAGGGAGATTCATTTGCAGGACTTGCAGAAATGCTCCATACAGAGACATGAAATAAGTCACTCATAGCAACTGGATCATTTCAGATAGCAATCTCCTGTGAATTTATTGAGATTACCATGTCTGAAACAGCTGCAGATTTGCCAACAAGGTGTACTGCAGCAGTCTATCCATTACCAAACACCAAACAGAATATTCTGAGGTTTCTGGCCACGTTTCTTTCCTTGGATATGCTAGAGACACAAACCATCCTTTGAAATGGATTTGTACTTACAGCTAATCATCCTCTCCTAAGACTAGGAGTTACTAATTTATCCTATTTATCCAAATGCTTTTGTAAGACTCTGCTGGCGACTGAGGCTCTACATGCTTCCAGAGTCTACTCGAATAGGATTCTGCTGGGAAAACCTAGCTAACTACTAAATTGGGCAGCATGCAACCCCATCTAGTAGGAACTGGACCCAAAAATCTCTTTAGCTTCTGTGGGAGGATTGAGTGTCCTCTCCTGCACACACATACTCTGCAGCAACCGAATTGCCTTTCCTTGGCAGGTACTGCTCTCCATGGCTGGTTTCCAGCTAACCTGGGTTCCCACCAAGCTGCAGTTCCTCTTGCTCCGAATTCCATGCAGGGAATATTGGCTTAGAACAGGAGCAAAGAGAGGAGAAGCTGAGAATAGGTCAGCAGAAGAAAGCTGAATACACTCAGAGAACACCTTTTGGCAATATCCTGACAGAGATTCCAGGGCACATAGTCTGCTGCATGCCACTGTCCACATTAGCCAAAGTCCAGAGGTTTAAACCTTTCAAGACATCCAGTCTGCATGTAAGTAGTGTGGATAAAGGGCAAGTCCTGCACCCATTATTGGTAACCAGGTCAGAGCTTTATTAACTCTGATGATAAGCAGTGACGGCAGAGTAGACATTTCTGCAGGAGTTAAGAGCTCATGGGTGGTCAAGCAGACTAAAAGAGAATGACTAAACCTTTACACAGCAATGGTTAAGAGAAGGTATGGCATCCATTAGAAAATTAATATTGCCAAAACACTTTATGGCACTGTTACTTTCTTTTTGGAATGCAGGACATGCCCTGGTATCTCTAGTTTTCTCTTGTGGCTACCTGTAAGGCTATTTGTTAGGCCTACACAAATCCAAGCAAGGATAATAGCTTTGTTTTGTTTTTCACAATTGATAGGGAAGAGCATTTGGATTGTAACATTCCTTTCTGGGGACTTTGTCTTGCTAAGAAGGACACTCATTCAGAGCTTTGCAGTAATACACTAATAAGATAGAAACTTTGCTGAGAAATAAGCCATGTAGTATAGCAAGGCTAAGTGTGTGTACATGTGTAAACAGTGAGCAGCTATGGCTTGGCCTGGACCCAAACTGGATATGAATTATAACACATTGTTCATATTTTCTTTTTAAGCTCAGAGTGAAGCAAGCTGGGGTGAGCATTCAAAAGATAGTACCTGGCCTTCAGACCATGGGCATCTGCTTGGATCACTATTTCAGTATCGTTCACCCAGAAGTACCCTTCACCATCTCTAGCATTCAGAAATTCATCAACAGCCAGTTTGTTTTCCAAACTAGAAGAGAGATGATGCCAGAGTCATGGAAACAACGGCCAATGCTAGAGCTGAGAGGTACTTCACTGTTTTCAATAGCATAAGTGTTCACATTAAATGAGGAATTATGCTGGAGCTGAACTAATGCCTTTCTGTGGACTCCTGGCTTCACATAAATCCTATAAATGACCTTGTCTTTGTGCAGTGAGGAGAGGATTAGGTGATTCTGTTTAGAGAAACAGTACTTTAAAATGCTTGTAGACAAATTCTGCTGTCACTTCATCAGATTTTGAAAGCTGTCAGTCAGAAATAACAAGGCCTCTCCCATTTGAAAAGCTTAGGAAGACAGTGCTTTTCTGATGCTGCAAACACCACATCTTTGCAGCTTTCCTGAGTAACATGGGCAAAGCCAAGGGAGGATTAGATAGTTTTCTGAACCATTCTCTCCTCAGTTATTCACGGAGTCACAGAGTTGACTCAAATCCAGTTGAGTTTGGAAGAGACTTACGGTGATTGTCTAGTCCATCCATGCACAAAACAGGCTCAATTAGAGCAGGTTACTCAGGATCATGTCTAGTAGGGTTTTTGAAGGATGAAGGATGGAGACGTTGAAGGATGGAGACTCCCAACATCCCTGAGTGATCCATTCCAGTGTTCAACCACCCTTACAGTAAAAAGGCTTTTTCTTAGGTTTAAATGGAATTCCTGCATTTCAATTAGCGCCCACTATCTCTTCTTCTTGGATACCACTGAGAAAAGTATGTTTTGCTTCCTCCTGCCAGGTTTATACATATCTATAAGCTCCCCCTGAGGCTTGTCTTTTCTAGGCTGAACAATCCCACGTCCCTTAGCTTCTCTTTTTATGACAGATGCTCCAAGCCTTCCCAGGTCCTCCATCCTTTGCTTTTGAAAATAGGAGAGACACGTACATTCTTCCAGTCCTCAGGAACCTCCCCCAGTCACTATGACTTTCAAAACTAATTGAGAGTGGCCTCTCAATGACACCAGTCAGCTCCCTCAGCGCTCCTGGCTCCATCACATCAGGTCTCATGGACTTCTCTATATCCAATCTGTTTAGATGTTTACTAACCTGAACCTCCTGTGCCAGTAGTAGGTCTTCATCACCCCAGACTTTCCCATTGGTTTCAGAGCCTTGAGATTCCTGAATGGTGATTCTTACCTGCAAAGACTGAAGCAAAGAAGGCCCTGAGTACCTTGGACTTTTCCATATCCTTTCTCAGCAGATCCTTTGCCCCATTCAGCAGCAGGCCCACATTTGCATTAGTCTTCCTCTTGCTGCTCATATACCTGTAGAAGACACTCTTGTTCCTCAACAGATACAATTCAAAGTGGGTTTTGGTTTTTTCATCCCTGTCTCTTCCTCTGAGGTGACCTGACCTAGCTTTCTCCTCTTGTATTCTTTCTTTTTTATGACTGAGTTTAGTCAGGAGCTCCTTGTTCAGCCACACAGGCCCTTACCATGTTTGCTTGACTTATGGTACACTGGGATAGACCATTCCTGAACTTGGAAAAGGAGATCCTTGGAAATCAACCAGCTCTCCTCGATCCTTCTTCTTTCCAAGACTGTATCCCATGGGATTCTTCCAAAGAGATTCCTGAATAGGACAAAGTCCAGTCTCCTGAATTCCAAGTCTTGTGATCTTGCTTTATTGCCTTATTCACTCCTCTCTGGTTCCCGCACTCCACCATCACACAGTTGTTGCAGTCAAGGCTGCACCCAGCTTTCACATCCATAGTTCTTCATTGTTTCTAAGTATCAGATCTAACAGGACACCTCCCCTTATTGGCTCATCAGTCACTTGTATCAGGAACCTCACTGGTCAGTGCCTCAGTGCACTCCAGAAACCTTAATTGCTCGTGCCCTGCTGTGTTGTCTATCCAGCAGGTATTGAAGTAGCTGAAGTCCACCAAGAAGGTGCCTCTGCTTGTCTCAGGAAGCTCTCATCTACTTTTTCTTCCTGATCAGGGCATCAGTAGCAGATGATATCCATCACAACACCACCCACTCTAACCCTTATCTAGAAGTTCTCAGCTGGCTCATGATCCAGCCCTAGGCAGAGCTCCTTGTATTTCCCTTGGTCTCTCACATAAAAGGCAGCTCCCTATCCTTTCCTGCCTGTCCTTTCTAATGAGTCCATGTTCATCCTTTGCAGTACTCCAGGTGTGTGAACTACCCTACCTATCCTCTATGATCCCAGTGCTTCACTGGGGACATGTGGAAGGGACACAATGCCAGCCCTTAGAGCCAGCTTCTGCTTATGGAGCCACTGGGCTCAGCATGGAGATGCACTGAGCTGTGTAAAAGTAACTGTCCAGGTCTCACTTCCCTGTCTCTCTACACATGAGTCTATGCAGGCAGCACAGAATCACTTTGCCTTGCTAAGAATCTTCTTTGCCAAAGAAATTACTGCTTTGTACATGGAACAGCATTTTAAACCCAGCCACCCAGCACGGCCTGTGCCAGTCCACCCATCCACAGCTCTGGGACCGCATCTCTGGCACACACAGACGATGATGAAATGCAGGGTGGACATTCCCACAGTCATACACCGCAAGCATTGCTCTGCCCAGTGCTGGGAGAGGGGCAGGGGACCAGGGGAGAGCTTAGTGACAAAGTCCCAATGACTTTGATACAGCTGGAGGAGAGAAACGGCTTCCCCCAGCACCCCCCCTGCATTTTGATTCCTAAAATGCGAATATGTGATTCATTCTTAATTTATGCCTTTGAGGGGAGTTATTTGCTACTGGCTGGGTTTCAAATGTGGATAAAAATAAATTAGTTCACTAGGCTTTTATTTTTTTGTAGTTGCATTTTCAGATTCTGATTTCTGTCTTCTTTCCCCCAAAGTTACATAAGAGTTTACCAGTTAATATACTTTAGCAAATCCTGTATTTTTTTGCTTTATTTTTTCTAAGAGGAATGAGAATGGAATGATTCTCTGCTTCCTGTAATTAACTGTAATGACATTTGGTTTAAGTATTCTGTGACCTCAATTTTGCTTCTCTGAACTGTATAATATGACCTAATTTTTCCTTCTTTCCTTTCACCTTTCCATAATGAGTGTCACACCCGGTATTCCTGAGATTCAGAAAAAATTAAGAGTTTAGGGAGACTGAAAAAAGTGATGTTACCAAAACCAGGAACTTTAACTTGTCACAGGTACAATCTTACTTCCTCTTATGCTGTCAGGGTTATTTCACATGGTATCTCTGATGTTCCAATCCTCCTAGTTTTCAAGCTGTTCATCCAGTTACCTGGGGATGGGGCGAGAGACAAAGAAAGAAATAGGAATTCCTAGATCACTGTTCAGAAATCAAGGGTACTTATGAAGCTGATAAGGAATAATAATAACAAAATATGAAAAAAATCAAACCTATGATCAAATCTCAATAAAGAAAACAAAAACTCAATGACCACCAAAAATCCTTTCTACCTTTCAGGCATTTTTGTACCTGCTTATTTAGATGATCCTAGTGATTGAAAGCTCCAGCTTCTGGGAAGGAAGGCTCTGTTGACTTTACCGGGGGCCACATATTACCCACTGTGAAGTTAAACTTTAAATGTTATATTTAATCTTTGTGAGTCTCAGATCCCCTGTGCATGATGCTGACTCACTGGCTTCAGGAACATTTCAAGAACTAGTCGCAGAGCAGAGAGAGAAGAGGCGAGATGTGAGCACTGGGGTTCCTTGTGAAGAGGAGGGACCAGAAGCATGATTGGGTTCTATCTAGCAGTTACAATGAGTGAGGGACTGCTTTCTGGGTCCTGAATTTTTTTATTTGCCTAGTGAGTGTACCTCTTCCAAACAAGTCCACCTCTCAGTCCAAGAAACTGACTAATTCTTGCAATGGCCTGTGATGACCATACAAAAAGCCACTGTCCTTAGAACACATCCCCCAAAATAAACATCAGTAATACTGAGCATCACGTGAAAGTCCAAGCTGCTGAAAACTCTTACTGATGCTTGTTTCAACAGGCCAGATGATCTGGATGGAGTCCCTGCAGTGCATGCTCTATCTCTGCTCACCTTTGCTTCGCACTTTGCACGAGCTGGAGGAGCGACAGATGCATATTGCAGACATTGCACCTCACGACGTGACCAGGGATTTGATTCTTCTCAATCAGCAGCGACTGGCAGAGATGGAGCTCTCTAACCAGCTGGAGAGGAAGAAGGAAGAACTGCGGATACTGTCAAAGCACCTAGAGGAAGAGAAGAAAAAGACTGAAGCTCTGCTCTATGCCATGCTTCCTCAGCATGTGGCCAACCAGCTGAAAGAGGGGAAGCGAGTTGAGGCAGGTGAATGAGTAGGATGCATTCGTGATGCATGATTTGTGCACCACGTGATGGTGATAGAGAGACTGGGGTGCTGGCACAGCACTACTGCCACTGTTGTGGAGTACACTCTCTACTTGGTGACATTCACAGGGAGGAGGAGGACCACAGATCCTTCATCTCACTGATAACAAAGCTTAGACTATTCTTTCAAACAAAGCTTTGGAAACTATTTGCCAAAATTGTTCCTCAAGAGGTGAAAGGTGATAGCAGCTGCCCAGTAAGGGAGCAAAGTTCAGTGTTTGAACAGGAAACCAAGATTTTGTTTTTAACATGGGTATGTAGGGAAATGAGGGGTCAAAAGTGAAAGGAATAAAGAAATTTGTCTTTCACAGAAAATTTTCTTAATTCCTTTATGCTATCTATCTATAAACCTAGAATAATGATTCCCATTGTTATTAAGGACTTTTAGGCAAGTAAGAATATGCTTAAATTCCCTTTAGTGAGCACATATGTGAAGTTAGGGGTAAAAAGCTAAGTATATCCTTAATATGGATGGACAAAGGGATGCATTCAGGTGTCTGGACTGTTTGAGATGTGTGATGATTCTTATATTTCATATACTCTTATATTGACATCTCTCTTTCATATCAATACTCATATATGAGTATTACAACTGATAGGTCATATGTCCTAGAAGAATGACATGAAAGTAACCTTTACAGATGGGTCTCAAAGAGATGCTGTGATTGTGCAGCCATTACAAGAACTTACTGCTGATCTTTCTGCTCACAGGAGAGTTCAAGGAGTGCACTATATTGTTCAGTGATGTTGTGACTTTTACCAACATTTGTGCCCAATGTGAACCTATTCAGATTGTTCTCATGTTAAATTCAATGTACCTGAGATTCGACAGACTGACCACGGTGCATGATGTGTACAAGGTAAGTACTGCTTTATAAAGGCTATGGAAATAGCCTGGAAAAAGATTTTGTTTTGTTTGGGGCTTTATTTTTGTTTGTTTCTAAATGCTTCTTAAATTCTCTCCCCCCCCAGTGTGACTTCTGATAAACCACAGAATATCACATATTTGCAGTAATCAAAGAAACTAAAAAACAGGCAGAGGTGTGATTAAATGTGTTTAAAATTTTCAGATAGGAGTGTAATGTCTATCATGGGCTAGAGTCTCCTTCCACAATGGTAACGCCAGAATGACTCTTCTTTCATACATCTCTCTCTCCCCTCTCTTATATGCCTACTCAACATGACAGTATATCCCAGTTTATGGACCAGTTTGAATAATTTTACTAGTTCTTTTATTCCAACCCATTGTAAATAGATAACTATATCATTAAGTATTTCCTTTGATCTAAAATAACGTTATAAACAATACCCAGATAATATCTAGAATTTGTTTTGCTTCATGGGGATCTTAGACAATGGTATAGATCTCCTGCTGACCCCAAAGAGCATTGAATAGATCTAAACTGTAATAGGTGTTGTCTCCAAACCATGCTGGAAGGATCAGAGCCCTGGCTAACGCATAATAATAGCATTATAACATCTCCAGAGCTGCCCAGATTTAATGCCCAATAGCATTATAACGTCTCCAGAGCAAGTCCTGAGTTTCTGTCTGTCCCCAGCACATTAAATATTTAGGAAGGCAGAAATAGTGAAGGGTGAATCCAAATCTCATTCATTCCTTGCTGAGGCAAGGCATGTGGTTCATCCCACAATAAATCATACTGGGAAATGAGAAGCATTTCTTCCTTGGCAAGGAAACTGTATTCAATAATTGAAGCATCCAGGACATGGCCCACAGATTTCAGGATAAATTAGCATCATATTCTATCTAAATCATACATCATGAGTAAATTATCTGTCATTATAATAATCTCCTTTTGATACCTGTATATAACACCTATTAATATTGAAGGAAGTTACCAGAGTACAAAGAGGGAGGATGAGATTACTATTTAAGGAAACTGAGAAAGAAATGAAATATTGAAATTGATCAAAGAAACTTGGCCCAAGCTTTTAAACATCTGAAGTTGTGCATAAATCTTGTTAAATTAAATCTCCTACCATGGCCAAAAAATAATTAGAATATCTATTTGCATTAGTACTTTTTTAACAGTTGTTTTTAATTTGTTACAGAAAATTGCTGGCATTACTATGGGGTTGGCTCTCTGAGAGAAGGCATGCACAGGAACATATTTTTCAAGGCTAATGTGCTGAACAGTTTTAAGTCATTCTGCTAATGAACATTATGTTCCCACTCTTCTGCTGGTATTCATCTTTAAGAAATCAGATTTATCTGTTTTAAACTGATCTCTTATTTATTGATGATAAATATAACAATAAAGTCTCATAAGAGCAGTTTAGAAAATTTCCTTACCATGTAACTGTCTTTTATAGTGAATTTTAAATGTTTGGGCATTCTCTGTTTCAAACAGGCCTATTCCCAATGCAATTTCTGGTACAGGTACAAACAGCAAAGTATTTCTCAGGTGCTTTACCCTGCACTCCAAGGAGACTGGATGCCTGAAGGAGGACAAACCCTTCAGCATTTGTCTCGAAGCCTGCAGCATGTTGTGGAAAAATAGCAGGTTGTAAGGAAGGGTGCTTCTGAACTGTTTAGTTTACACTTTGCATTCTCTGACATCCTGGACATTGGAGGTTTCTTAATTTTATGTGAACCTCTTAATAACAATAATTCCCAGTGAATAGACTTCCTTGTTCTATTGTGGCTTTTTTAAATAAAGAAATCTCTTTTAAAAAAGAAATACGCTTTTAACACTGTCCTGGTTTGAGGACCAATTGTGAATTAGAGCTAATTAATAGCATTCAGCCAACAGATAACCTCCTGGCTTAGGAGTCTGTGCCTGGGAATAGCTCTTTGCGTATAGGTCTGCCTTGGGTAGGAGGAAGGCAAGAAGTCTGACACGTTCACAGCATCCCTTACTCTGTGGGGTCTCTCACACTGATACCTAAAATGGGTCAAATAAGCAGGGACAGAATGCATGGAAATTTTTAGTGTGGAATCAAGGAAAAGATCCCCATCTGAAGGAAACTCAAGCATGCTAGAGGCTTCTGATGACTAGAAACACCTTCTAGAAGAAAGCAGTAGTTGGTGCAGGTAAGAAGAGCCCCAGACAGCAGAGCACTAACCTGAGCAAGATGGCATACTCATATGTTTGTCCCTCTCAATTAAAGGTGGAGACAATTGGCGATGCCTATATGGTAGTAGGTGGGGTCCCTGTGCCTGTGCCCACTCATGCGGAGCGAGTTGCCAACTTTGCCTTGGGGATGATAATAGCAGCTAAAGGAGTACAGAACCCAGTTTCGGGACATCCTATCCAAGTAAGTTGCTGGCGAAAGATGCATCTGTGTCTGTCTGCTGCTTGGGTTGGGCTTCTGGTTAATGCATTGCAGTAGGGCATCAAAGAGATCCTTCCAACTCCTCTGTGACTTTGGACAAGGTACATTTTTCAATGAAGAGCCTCTCCCCGGGGATATTTGATACTTTTCTGGTGTCCATGTTGTGTTAGGATGAACTTTTAGGTGGCTGGATAGCATTAAGAAAGATGTTAAATAACAAGTGACATTTTTGGGGGGTGTTTTATGTCTCTGTAAAGATTAGAGTTGGGATCCATACAGGTCCTGTTTTGGCTGGAGTCGTTGGAGAAAAGATGCCTCGTTATTGCTTGTTTGGAGACACAGTGAATATAGCTTCCCGGATGGAGAGTCATGGTGTCCCGAGTAAAATTCACCTAAGCTCCAGTGTCTATCAGTGAGTAACCATGATGGAAACTTTGCCTATTTAAAAAGTGTGCTAAAAAATACTGCCTTGACAGCTGCAGCTTTCAGATGTAGATGATACGGTCTTTAGTCACTGATTTATGCATCTTATTTATAAAGAAAAATCACTGCTTCCAAAGAGCTTATTTATTCTGATTATTTCAAATGCGCTTGTATATGGAGAAAGAGGTTTGAGGGTCTTGATCCTAGAGAGCAAAATATGGGTAAAAATATTTGTGATAGCTTATTTGGAAAAAGCAATAGAGTGACGTAGATGTTAGAAAGATGGTCAGAACACTTAATTTGACATGTGCATAACAAAAGCTTTAAAATCTCTCTGATTGAGCACAACAATTTGTGGCAAAATAGTTCTATTAGCACTTACTAAGGATTAACTGCGTAAACCACTATCTTGTTCATGCAGTAATTTACTTTCCTAAAACTCATGTCACAAAAAATTATATACTACTTTTTCAAGAATTTTATCTGTGCATAAAATATGCTTGCAAGAGGTGGAAGTGAAGACAGGCTACAAAGGAGGAGTACAAAGCCATTGTCTGGGCTTGTAGGAATGACATCAGGAAAGCCAGAGCTCAACTATCATTGAAATGGGCAAAGAAGGCTCAAAGGCAATAAGAGGAGCTTCTGCTATGTTAGCAGAAATGTCTAAATGGAAGTGTGGACCTGCTGTGGCAGGTGATTTAGTGACAGTGCCCTGAATATAGGCTTGAGTTACTCAAGGTCCTCTGTCTCCTCAGTCTTCACTGATGAGGTCTCAAGGTCTCTGTACCTACAGTCAGGCTTCAAGGAGTAGGTGAAGTACCAGTATTGGAAGAAGATCACGTCAGGAGTCTTTTGAGAAATCTCAATCTATAGAACTGTATGGGGGCAGATGGGATGCCTCCAAGGGTGATGAGAGAGCTGGGTGATGGCATTGCAGTGCTGCTGACTGTTGTCTTTAGAAGGACGTGAAGATCAGCACTGTAGCAATTGAAGAAAGTCATACTAAAAAATGTCAAGGAGGACAAGGCTGTCCTCCAAGGCTGGAGAACTATAGGCTTGTTAGCTTCATGTCAGTCCCAGTGAGAATCAAGTCCTCTTGGGAGCTATTTTTGGACACTTAAGGTAGCAATTGAGAATAGTCTGGATTTACAAAGAGTAAATCATGCTTGATGAACCCAATTGCTTTCTCTGATAAAATGAGTGGAGAGAGTTCTGTTTAATTGATGTTGGCTGCTTCAGTTCTTAAGTTCTATTTATTAATCAATAAGAACCCTTCACCATACTGAAGTATTTGACTATGTAATCCATTGATTTTTTGATCAGGTTGTACGTGAAAGCTTGCTTGAATAAAAAGCACAGCATGCTTGAATAAACAATTGAAACAAACCCTCAGTTTTTCACAGATCAATGCTGTTTTTCCTGAACTGTTGTGATTTGATTACTTAGATTACAATAGCTCTTCTAAAACATCAATGTCATTTTTTCTAATTTTGAATTTTCATGTGTCATTTTGCTTCTGATATTTTAGATGCCTAAAATACAAGAACTTTGAGATGACTGAAAGAGGAGAAATAGAAGTAAAAGGCAAAGGGAAAATGCACACGTACTTCCTCATTAGAAATAAAACTGCAACTGAGAATGAGATAATGGGAAGGCCAACGAAAGGCTTAGATTCTGGCCATGAATCTGTCCAGTCCTTTCAAGAAAGCAGAACTGAAACAATACCAAATTGCCATCAGCCAGGTAGAGACAACTTGACATATCTTTCCCTCCTTGAATGGATGAACATTAATAGAACTAAATTAAATATTCTTTTCTGTTTTTTTTTAAGTTACTCAGACTCAGCTAGAGAAGGACCAGACCCCAGCTATTGCAATGAAGTATGTTGATGGCCCCATAGATGTACAAAACAGCCTCAAAAGAAGAAATCAAGCAAAAGTTGCAGATTTAAGAGGTAGGTAGTTGGTTATGTCTAGCAAAGACAACAGAAGTAGGAAGTAACTGAGGCTTAATCTTGCAGCTTTTTTATATTCCTCTCTGAATAATGATTGTTTTACTTAAGCAAGAAATTAATGCCAACATGTCCATGTTGGTGAAACTAACCATCCTGCAAACCATTTAGGGCCCAACAAAATCATCTGTAGAGCAATCCCAAGGGTTAATTGTGCACTAGGGAGAAAGCAGCTGACATAGCTGTCAAATCTGGTACAGCAAACAGAACAGATAAATGGTAGGCAGCCATTCATGTGGGCACACCCCAATAGCTCATGTACACATCTGCACCAAACCCCATACATCTGCCATACACACCCAATACAACATCTTTTCCTAGAAAAGCTGCTGTTATTATTTGTAATTATGCAGAAGCCCTCATCAACACTAACCTGAGAAAGAGAGACCTCTCTGGCTATGCAGCCTGACCATAAGCTTGGTCATCAAGCCAATCTCCTGCAGGGGTTAGAAGAATTTATTACCATGCCCATATTCTCAACCAAAGTTCATTGTCCACTGAAGTAGCTGATACTGAAATACAGGTAATGGATTTGATGCGATAACAGCCTAATCTAATGCAGCAAGTCTTGTAATTCTATTTACTACTATTCAAGTTTTGTCAATTTTACATAGACTAAATATGTTGCCACTGATTACTAGAAAATATTTTACTCCCTTCCCTCCCACCTGCTTAGACGTGGTAGCTAATCTAGTTTAGTGTGTGCTGACAAACAGAAACCTCTATGGTGATTAAGAACTCACGCTGAAGGAGTGTTTCCTTTCAGGCAAAACTTATGATTCCAAAAGTGATGGGAGTCTCCATGGCAACCAGCATGCAGATGATGGGTGTTCACTGTTTACAGGATCCCTTCTTGAGCAAAACTAGGTCTGTAACCAAATGAAATCCAGGAGCAGTTTGGTGA
>JAOXNG010000042.1:20078468-20092338 GCA_028566535.1 Scolopax minor | reverse complement strand
AGCGTTGGGCCCCACAGTGCACACACAACACGGCAACAGATAGAGCTTGGTAATTCAGGAAACTGAACAAACAAAAACTAGTTTGGAGGATGCAAGAATGAATAAAACGATGTTATTTCATCTGCCATGAACCAAAGAATCGAGAGCACAGGAAAGTTAATGTTAAGTAACAGTACAGGGAAGGATGGAGGACGTGTGAGGAGAATTAAACAAAACATGCAAAAGAACTAGACTTACCACAGCCTTGAATAAGATCAAAAGGAGAAAAGAGCAAATTTCTGCATTAAAGTCTAATTAGCAAACAGAATGATTCACATCAATCTGTTGTTTACACACCTTATTATTTTAGAGTAAAGGAGATTGTGTGCGTGCCAAAACTAGGTCTTAAAAGAACACCCTGGATTGCTACACTGGCTTGTAGCGGAAGAAAGCACAAATAATGCTTTGAGAATGCTGAAGGACAGCAGAGGGAATAAAACTACTCTACAGTATATTGCATAGAATCAGAGTGGCCTGAAAGCAGAAGTCAGAGTCAGCAAGAAACAGTAAAACATCTACTGCATACTGCTCTGCTTTAAGCTCTATTTGAAGAGATGGCCATATATCAAAGATGTCTTATCTGGTTTTATTTAAGTTTTACTCTAAAAAAACTTGCCCTGCCTCAGCCTCAGTTTTGCTTGATGAAATCAAGAAGTAAAGCTGACGTACAGGTCTGTTCTCCATTACACCACTAAATCCATTGCAGCAGATGCAACTGAGTGCTCTCTCTTCTGACTAAAATCCTTCTTGGAGTGTGACCCACGAAGCACTTTCTACCCCATGACCCCCTGCAAAGTATTTCCCTCTTTTACCTTCCCTGAAATACATCAGGATTAGAAGAACATGTCTGAAATCTGGGAGTCTGTGGAGACAAAAGAACGTAAGCTGACTTACCTGCCCATAAAATGCAACACGGTAATATCGCCCAAAGAGACGTTTCTCAGAGTTCACCACTTCTGCAACCTTCAGGTAGGAGCGGTGGATGTCGTAGTACAAATCAGACAGTCTCTACAGTAGGAAACAAGGAGAGCGAGGGGAAGTGAGTGAGCACCAGCACTTTGGGAAATGACACTGAGGCTCTACAGAAGCATGGCTTGCCTTAACTGGATTGCAGAACCTTTGCAAAGACAGCTGCACCTGCTCAGGTTTAATGACATATGCTTTGTCAGCAGCCACTAAAGATTTGTGTTAAGGTTTCTGACATCTTCTGAGCACACAGTTTTGTGGCAGTGGCTGCCTTTGCGTACAGGGTCACACAGTAAGGCCAGCATCCCACCACGGGGCAGAGAACCCCAGTGTCCTATGTGCAGGCAAAAGTAGGGGGCCAATAACTCCAATCAGTTCCCAACCGTATGTGAAGACATGGCATCCACAAAGATGATATTATCATCTTGTTATCCATTATGAATTGAAATTGCCAAGTAAATAAGAAATGAAGATACTCTGGAATTGTGAAGAGATCACACAATTTACCAGCAGTTTCTAAAGTTAAAATACAAAGCAAATATGCTCTTGGTATAAAAACACATGTAAAAATTCACATCCACTGGCTAACACAAGACTTTTGTTTGAAAATGTTTTGCTCGAAAATGTTTTGTTTGTTTATTGGTGTACTGATGCTGAAAAGAGGAAAGTAAGGCACAAGAGTTTTTCATTTAGTCATAGCACAAAACATTAAAAGGAGAAGTGACAGACAAGAAAAAAAAAAACATTCTGTTTAAGGAAAGCAACTTTTTTCCCCCTAAAATATTTTGGTCTTTACTGATGTCTTAAGATAATAAAAAAAAACCCAAACAACTTACTTTAAAGTCCCTCTGCTTCTCAAAAACAGCAATGATAGGCTTATTAACCTCAGCAATGAGCTCATATCTCTCAGACTTCCACAGGTATTCAACACACAACTCCAGCTGCTCCACGAGAACACTCTGCAGTTCCACAAATACAAATAGTTCAGTGACTCAACAGCTGGTGGCATTTAATTAACAGCAATGCAGCAAATGGACATACCCACTATTACATTTTTATTCTGTATCTTAGATACTACTGTTTCTTAGATATTACTGTTTATTTCAATGACACAATGTTTAATCAGGTATTGCTGACCTAGCTCTTCTTTAGATAAAAAAAAACCTGGAATAACAGCAATATGAAAATACTTGAATACGTGATATATAATAATACAATGGTTTGGGTTGGAAGGGACCCTAAAGATCATCTAGTTTCAACTCCCCTGCCATGCCACCTCACACTAGATTAGGTTACTCAAAGCCCCATGAGGATGGGACACCTCATTCAGAAGAACAGGTTTGCTTTGAGCAAGCAGCCCTAACTTGCAGCTCTCATAATTAACATTCTGGTTAGCTGAACACCTATTCCTGCTATTTAGTACAACAGTTATGACATTTCACTCAAAAGCTGTGTGCCTTTTAATGCCACCTGAAGTATGTTCTCACTGTAATTTGTTGTAACATGCACAGGCATTAATTAGAAACAACATCCTCTAATATAGAACAAGTATATAAATTGTAATGAGGCTGACCTCATTATAGGGAGTATCTTGCATCCCAGAGTCCTCCTTCATAGCACCTTCTTCTTTAATGTTGGGGGTAATGCTCAGAAAAGCAGGCCATCCCATGGAAAATAAGCCTTGAAGTGCAAGTCATAACAATGTCAATTAATGACTGAATAACAAAATAATTCAAAAAGTTATTGGATGCCATTAAAAACAGAGAGATTTTCTTTGACTGGATTAGTTACTGTTTTCACAGCCCAAGTGATGAGAAGCACAAATGGAACTGACTGAATTTATGAGACTATTACACGTTTTCTCTACGATATAAATCCACTTGTCCAGCCAAAGGGCAACTACAACATTTTCCTGATGCAATCTTATTCCTCTCTGGCATTTTGGTTCCTTAGCTGTACAGTGCTGACAGTCCTTGTAAAACTATACGTGCAACACTCATCTATACAGCAATTACCATCACAGGCTGAGGCCAGACATCATACACTCATGAAACCAGGGCTGTGACTCTTGGCCTGACCTGCCTTGACTCTAACTGCTGGGACCTGCACTCGTCCCACCCATCAGTTTCCTAAGCAAGAGGGGCACAGTTTCTAACTCTTGTGGAAAGCCCAGTCTGGCAGCAGAAGCTGCTGATGGGAAAGTTCACATGGATTAAGACTGAGATTACATTTAGTATTTGCTAAACTGGTGCTTTAGTGCAACGGCTGCAGAAAGAACGACTTAAGCAGACATTGGACGTTACAGCTCAGGCAGTGTCTGACCTGCAAAGATTCTACTACCACTCAAATGGCAAAAAGTAAACTTTCCAGGGGAGGTGACAAACTCCTGACATGGTTCTTGTTCAATTTAAAAGTTGGAAAATGCTAGTAAGGCACAATTAAAAAGCTAATCTTCACACATTGAGACAGAGGGTTTCTTCTCATCTGCCAAGCTTTGAAAATAATTTAAACATAGGTTTAAAACAACCCAGGAGTTCCTCACTCTGCATACTGTCATCTGTTATTCATGTAAAGTATTTACCACTAGTGAACCATCTCTGAAATATTGCTCTTCACAGAAAGCTTCCTTCTAAAAGGATACATTTTTTCATCTCATCCACAGACACTTCCAAGTATATCGGAAGTATAACCATGGTCTTTCCAAAACCAAGAGCTTTCTCTTCCCCAGATATTTGCCCTCGTCCCCCAGAAATTACTAAAATATCTCATGCTGAGAAATACACATTTCATAAACTAAATAACCACAGGCATAGAAGCATTTAATAATATAAACCTGCAGTTTATTTCTCTAATAAGCATCACAGATTTAAAAAATAAATAAAAAATAAAAAAATATTTATCTATGCTAAGGGATAACCAAACATTAATTCTGCTGCTTTGCCCTCCCAGCTTTGGCTAGCCAAGGAATTGGACATGGGTTTGCATGCTAAACACCAATTGACCTGAGAGGGATTGCTGTTGCTGATGAAGAGCAGACTGACTGCTCTCCGGCTGAAAAGCCCTTAACCAGAGCCATTCTGAGCAATTCATCAAATTGAGCCAAAGAGCATCAGGAAAGTAATATATGAGGTTTCCAACATTACTTGCTTGCTATTACAGCCATCAACATGCACTATCAATGTTTCTGCTTTGGTAGATATTTTTCCAGATAACTGGAGAACAGTAATTTGATTCCCTAATTATGTTATTTGACCCATAAACAGGCACGGTTAGAGCACTCACTTCCTCCATTGTGAGTTGTTAGTAACACATTACTATCAGAGACTTGACCATCTTCCAGGAGCATACGTGAGGTACAAATCTTTTCCATTTTCCAGTAACCTATGACAGTGTAAGATGGTATTAGTATACTGCTACAGGTATGTGTTAATACATGCATATTTAATAACAACAGACTAACAAGTGAAGCATTCTCTTTTAGCACTAGCTTACTAAACATTTAATTAACCCTCTTTACACAAAACACACACTTTCACTACTCCAGTGCTAATACTAGCATTTACGATATATTAAAAAAATAAAATATTTGGGAAGAATTCAAGCAAATTTAAGAATAGTTTATATATAAGAAAGGCAAGCAGGACAGCCAAAAATGATTTTCAACAATATTGTTTACAGATACATAGTTGGTGTAGAATATGTCAATCTTACCCTTTCTTTTCAGGTACTCTGCAATGAGAGCAGCAATATGAATATAGCACATAGCAGCCTGTAATGAGAAACCAAGATACACATACACGTTAAAGCACACACTTACAGAATATACGTGATAAGAAGGCACATGCTGCAGAAAAGGGAAGACAAAATTAATAAAACCATGTAAGAAACTAAAGGATTAAATGATTAAATCCTTCTTACGTGTTAATTGTCTCAGGTACAAGCATAGATTTGCTCAAGAAAACCATTAAGGTTACTTAGTAAATAAGATATCCCTGGGTTATGCTCTGGAGTTTTGCATCACCCATTTAGTTTTTTGATGAGAAGGACAAAGTGTTATGAATGAAGCTCTTCTCCCATGCAGTAGTGAGGGAGAAGAAAATCCTTTATATAAGTTATGCCCTGTTCATAACTCCATCTACACTACACCTACCGTTAGGTGCCCGTTAAGGTTAAGCAGGGATGCTAACATGATACTGAGCACAGCTTCCCATCAGACATTTTCGAGTCTCACTCAAGCACATATCAGCTAGTCAGAATTAGACAAACTGGAATAATGAGCACATGGCATCTCTAGGTGTTTTTCAAATTCCTCTAATTTCAAGCATATGAGAGAGGCTGTATGTTTCTCTTAGATCACGATTGCTGTCTGTCTTTCAGAGCCCCTTTCAACAGAACATCTCAGCCTAAAGACAAATGAATTTCGTATTCATTATTTTACATTACCTCTGATAAATCTCCATTTCTTGCGTGAATCTTGGCCATGCTTTCAAGCCATGTCCTACGTAATTCAGGTGTGCTGGCATATGAATTTGCTAGGCTGTACTGCAGATCCACAAGCATCTCAGGGTCTTTCTCATGCTCCTTCATCTGAGCTGTGGCCATTAAAACTGTTCTGATACGTTTGGTCAGATCCTTCACCTCTGCTGGGAAATTAACGTTCTTTGGGAAAGATAAGCAACACATCACTAAAACCATCCAAAGAGCCACATGCAGAACCGCTGAACGAGCTAAAGACCTTCTTCCCCTTCCCTAAGTTAGTAGGCTTTGAAGCAGAGCCACAGTTCCACACTACGTACACAAACCCTTGATGGCATTTTACTGATGTGTCATAGCACCTGCCAGATATCCCAGTCAGTCAGCTGTACAACTGCCTGTGTGCAGCAACTCCACTGCAGTCAGCAAAAGGAAACATTTGTTCCTCAGTTACTGCATCCAGAACCAGATTCTCCTACCCTTCCAGCTGACGAGCAGCATCGTGCACGAGAGATAGTGCTGCTTAACTACACTCACCCCGGTGAATAAAGCAGGACAGGCTGGCTCCTGGCCTTCTCACGCTGCGCAAGATTAAAAGAGAGGCCTTGTGTTACTCATATCAGCTGCTCTCAACTCAGCTCTGCAGTTTCTCTTTTTCAGATGGGCAATGAAACACATTTCTATTTTCAAACATTTTTTCCCCTTGTTCCCTTTGTTTAAAAGTAAAGACATCCAGAAAAATGATGTTTTTCTGATGTCACACAGAGACAAGCGTGTTACAGAAGCAGCATGACTGACTGCAGTGCTGGGACATCAGAGCTGGACTTTGGAAAAAATACAATTGTAACCGCATCTTATTTAATAAGACATCAAATTACTTATGCTAATTATCTACCAATTTGCTTATCCTAACTTTATTATTAGCCTCAGTGGAGACACCCTAAAGTCACCTTCAGAGAACAAAAACCAAAGTATAAAATCCAAAATGCATGTTGACAAACATTTGGACAGGAATTGTAAAAATTAAAAATTGGAATCCTTTTTCAATACTTTTAGTAGAGACAATGAATATAATAGGCAAAGGTAACTAATCTAAGTGCCTTTTTTCATGGAGTTAGCAAGCTGTTACAAACCCCAAGGGCTCTGCATGTTTTTGCTACAGGTTCACTGAACACAGCAAAGGGACAGCTTGTAGACTGCACATTGTTTGCCCACTGCAATTGTGGTTCACTAGTCACAATGCCTGGTATCTTCTCTAACATCAGGTGAGTGAACGAAATTAGCGGTGAATAACAAAGATTACAATTTTCAAATAAAAGACTCCTTTTCTGTTTTAAAAATTATTTTTAATAATTAAGCTTCTGAGTCACAAGCATCTTTGTAGATTTCAGGCAGTCTGAAAAAGGCACACTATGGATGCATAAATCACTGTCTAATAAAAGCCAACAATTTTATTCATTGAAACACTTGTCCCTCTGAAATTGTTGACCTTTTGCAAGTGGTAGTGATTGACAAAAAATGTTTCTTACTTTCATCTGCTTGTCTCCATTAGCAAAATTATTTATAATTGCAAGTGAATGCTGAAAACGAGATCCGCCAATCCCCGCATCCGCTATCAGCTGGCTCACTGCTTTGATGAGCTGTTTGGGGGGAGCAAACACAGGGTGCAATTAGCAAAGAAAATCAAAGTTCCTGAATATTTTTTAATCCGTATTGCAATTGAAATAGATATACCAGGCGAGCAGGGATACACTTTTATACGTTTCTTAAGAAGATAACATACAAATGCAAGGACTGTGAGTAATCTTTCCAATGTTTGCAATTGCTCATATATTGCAGTTTAAGCACGTTGTTACTGGACTTTACATTTCTGTTACTATACCATCAGGTTTTGTTTAGTTCCTTCATTAGCTATGTTCTCACTGCTGTAAGCAATGCATGTGAATTAAGAATAGCCATTTATTTGGCAATTCATTGGCTGTGTGGCTACATTCACAGCTGCTGTCTCTCCTTGGAACACAGCGGGGCAACCCAGGAACAGCAGAGAACCCAGCCCAATGTCTTCACACTTGGCAGGAAAATCGAGCTGCCACAGAAAATGGCCTGTCTGAGGACTCCAAAAGAATTTCTTTGCTACAATGTATAAAAATAATAATGATAAAAAACAATCTTCATAAACTAAATACTGATGACCTCATGCTTTGCTTACCTGTAGATGGGATCTGACTATTGATTTCTGTTTGTTAAATTCAAAGTTCTTTCTCATGAAAAAATAAAGAAGAGCAGATGCTTCTGTCTGAGTTGAACGTGACCTATGGTTACAACACTTCAGGATTTCATAGCAGAGTGAACCGCAGAGATCTGCTTGTCCTTGGAAGAATGCTGATGGGAACTATTGAAAAAAATGCATGAATACTTTCAGGTCTTGGTACAGTTATTCTGAGTCAACACTTCTTTCTGTTAAACTTTAGTAAAACCAACTCTCTCTCCCAAATTCATTGACACCATTTTACTGAAAAAATTACCCACTGGCTAAACATAATCCTGTGTGCAAATTAAAATTAAGTAAAAACTGCACATAGGTTTTCATACAAAGACTGTATGCAATGCCACAAGCAAACTGGCCACCAGGAAGCCCAGGCAGCAGCTGAGCACAGCGAGCTTAAAGCAGAGCAGCCAGGAACGCAGAGGAGCTAACCAGGGAAAGCGTGTGGGGGCTTCTGCACTGCCACGAAAGCTGCTCAGGAGATTGAAAGAACTTTGAGTGGCAAAGTCAGCAAACTTCCAGTAGTCAAGTGTCTGAACATCAGGAGACAACAGAGAAGATGGCTCTCCAAACCACACCTACTACTTATCAGCAGGGTGAATACAACAGATGATGGACTGGGGAGTAGTGGAAGATGTACGTAATGGGTACTGCCCCTGAGGTTCTGCTGCAGGAACCATGACAGGACCCCGTTCCCACAGAACTATGAAGAATATGAAGAACTATGAGAATTCAATCCTGAGGATGAATGAAAAGGGTGATCCTGGATATTTTTTTGTGCTCTCAATTACACAGAGTTTCTCTATTCCTGACTGCCTGGTATGTCATTTAAAGCTCTCTATGGAAAGTGTACTTTCTATTTCCTGCATGTCCTTAAGCTACGTTACTGGGAGAAGCATGATCTCCTCTTCCTTTCCTCTGAGATACCCACCAGGAGGCCACATGGTTTAAACTGATCTACAGTGTTGTGCTTCATAGAAACACCTGGGAGATCAGCCCAGCCTTGCGTTCTCTCACTTTCCCATAGCAATTGTTACCTGTGTGCTACATTCTGGTTAGTTTTAAGGGGATCTCATCTAAGTCTATGACTTGGAAATTGTGCAGCCTTTGCAGAAGGCACAAAGAAGCCTTTGCAAAAGACCACACAAACATGTGTTGATGCTACATGATCATTTATATATGTGCAATGCAAGCAAATAAACAATTTGACACAGGAGCAAGTTTTTGTCCAAAAACCTCTTCTCTGTTGGAAACAAGTTATTTGTAAAACTGTATTAGTTTTGGTGAAGGGTATGGAATACTTTCCTGCAACCTCCTCTGGAGATAGCTGGTATCATTCACTGCTGGATTCTGCAACCCAGGCATCTGCCATGAAGACCATGTATCTCTAGAGTTTCAAGCTTTCTTCCACAGGTGGTAAAAAATGAAAGCCAATGACATAGCCAGATACCCCAGATCTGGGCATTACTTATTTATTTACCTTACAAGTTTCACTTTCTTAGTAAATTTTTCATTTTCCAAAATGGAACAAATTTTTCAGATATTTTGAACTTCTCTCTTTTAATCAGCAATAAATAAAAAGATCCTTGTCAGGAATAAGCACTAATACAGTGAGTTCAAAACTCTTTCAAAGTACCTGATTGTCCTCAAGCTGCACTTGCTGTAACATTAACAGGTCAGACTGATAAAAGAAAACCATCGTTACCTTGGCTACAAACAGCCGTAGGGCAGCAAAGACGTGCTTGAGAGCTGCTGCTGACTGGTTGATTTGCAAAAAGAGCATGTGTGTGTCAAAGACTTTCTTCATCAATGCATTCTGGCAATCAGATTGCTGGAGCTGCCTCTGAAAAGACAAGACAGGATGTTCTGGTTATTAAAGTGAATAAACAGAAGAAGGATCTGCTGGATTTTACATTGGAGCTTTCCTAGGGAGATGCTTTCTTCAATATCAAATCTCTGCAGATGAGACCTTCCCAGCTTGCTGCAGACCCCTTTTATGTGGCAGTTTTTCAAGGATGGCACTTTCCTGTGCTTGTACTCCTACTTACAGATGGTATACACTAGATTTAAGGGCTAGGGTAGCAGAAAGGAGATACTAAATCTAGAAGGAGCTGCCTGCTGCATTGTGGCTGTGAGACCTTCAGCAAGTCATCTGGGCCAATATCATCAAGCAATTTTCAAAGACGTAGAGAGTCCACCTGAGGACTTGAAGAGATATAGATGATAAACAGTTCAGAAATCTTTTGTCTACAACCTCTGAAATTTAGTGGGATAAGCATGACTCGGATAAGGTGACATACTAGTAAATGCACCACACTTTAATGCAGCTCCAGGGCTGTACATAGGCCTGGATACCCAGGATGCTGCTTTTCTACATCATTCTATTCTGTTTGGGCACTGTGAGTCAATTTCTTCATAAAATACCTTCACTGAGGACTGGAATATCTTATTTCCCTATCCTGCTGTCTCAGGCTTTTCAAATTTTCTGTGTGCCTGCTCCACCAAGCCTTCTTTCCACCACATATCCCACATGGCATCAGTTCAAGCAGAAAATGAAACAGCAAAAGGTACCTGGTGATTCAGAGTGTAAAGACACAAGAGGTCAAGGATCGTGAGGGAAACTTCTGTAGCGATGTTTGCCTCTGTGTCTACATACTGTACAATGTCTGTTTCGTTGGAGCTGCCTGCAACATATAAAAAGAAAGGTGACCAACAATCTTCTGAGTGTAGTTAAAGATGATGCAATCTGCAATCTGGTCATTAAGTTTCAGCACGGTAGAGATGGGTTCCTAACTGCACATTTAACCAAAGGGGTATGAGGGGTATTTTGAAGAAAACTATTCACAGGAGATGAAAAGGGAGGGAATTTTAGACAACTTTTACCAGCTGCACCAGTGATGCAAATATATTCTTTCATTGTTTCTGCTTATCCTCAAAGGAGGAGAGAAATTTAATTGGAAAATGGGATAGATGATTTTGATCTCATCATTTAAAGAACCTTCTGTCATGAAAAGGTCACTTTTGTTGCTAGGTCTAATAAATGTGATATTTCAGTCAGTGTAATCTGCTCTTACAGCAAGGTACATAATCATGGATGCAAGAGATGCTGTGAAGGGGGGAATAACTTGTCATTAAGGCTTATTGTAATTAATTTTGTTTCCAAATGACCTTTGACCAAATATAAGTTCAGATTTCATAGTCTCCTGAAAAAAAAAGGGAAAGTCAGTGGTTCTATTCATGTTTTAGGCTCTTCTTTTCAGGCTGTCTTACACTGGCACTCATGAAAGCGGGTTTAATTGTACAGAACCTGACCCAAAGCCCATAGAATCCCAGAGGGAAGTAAATCTTTTCTTGTACTTACTCGCAGTGCTGCTGTCTATCATCTGCAAGAGTTTGGGGTTAGAAAGTGCATTTTTGCCACGGATTATTGGTAACGTTTGAGATCTGTGATGCTTGTGGCTATCATGACTAGAAGTAGAATGCATCCTGAAATTGAAAGGCAACATTAAAAAACAGAAACAAAGAATAAACTATCATGCCTACACAGAATTTTTTCATGTCAGTTAAAATTTTCTACAGTACTTCTCAAAGGCCAAGTTAAACAAACTGATGGAAACTTTTTCAGAGAAACAAAGATGAAGAAGAAAGTCAGTGAGGTGGACAAGACAAACAGATGTGCTGTTATTTCTTGAGATCACAGGAGACAAAGCAGTAATCGAGCACTAAAAAAGCATCAGCTTAAATAGCTGGGTAACGTTTAGAAAACTGCTTTTGGGTAAAGAGAACCGAGATGAACTCTATTAACTCAGAATACAAGGAAAATTATCCTGCTCATGAAAGAACTAATGCAGCTTCTATGAGGGGAAAAAATTTGTGACAAACTAACAATGATAATAAAACATGTGCATGCATGTGTGTGTCTTCCTTTAACCCTCTTTGATGCTGACAAATCCATCACTAATTTATAATGAGAAGCTTAGAACTAAAATACCAAAGCTCATCATAATTTTTGTTAATATTTTAATTTTTTAACCACTATAGAACTTGGAAAGATTTAACATCTCTCAAAATTTAGGTCAGTAATTAAAATACACTTTTATTTATTTCTTTTAAAAAAGTAGCTTTCTAAATTTGCATAATTTAAAAATATTATAGGACAGAATTACTTCCTGCAGCTAGCTAAACCCTCTTTTATCTTTATTTTTTTACAAAAATAATTTAGAAGATTAACATTCCAGATTTTTAAAAAGGGAAAGTTCCCAACACAGGTGCAGAATTAATGGTCAGACTTTTCAAATCAATGTGATAGTCCTTCATTAAAGGTCACAGTGGAGGGATTTGGGTGGACATCCTGGCAAAATAATGGATTTAGAACATGTGGAATTTTCATCTCAAGGGGTTTTTTTTATGTTTTATTTTGAGGGGTGAGGGGTGGAAAGTCTGGTTTCATACGAACATTTCAGCAAACAGAAATACATAAATGTAAGTGCAATTTAGAGCTAATCATGAGCAATACTTCAACTCCCAACTCATCATCAAAAAATGCTCTGTATAACAAGAGGCCAAACAAATAGCCATTTGGACAACAAAGTGAGGGGGTAACGTGAAAGCCCTAGAGACAGCAGAAAAGTGACTTAATTTTCTGGATTGCCATCACGTTGGCCAAATGCATCTGCAAAATGCAACAAAAGAACAGCCTAAAGGCTGCTTCTCAGTTCCAGCTGGGGCAATAAAATCAGTGCTGCTTCTTGAAAACTGCACACTTGAGGAACAAAGAAAGACATGTGGCAGAGAAAGCAACTTTTCCCCTGCTTTATTCCATTCCAATATACTTGCATATAATTGTGAGCATATTCTAGCTGTACATAAATGAGAAAAGTCAGTGATCCAAGCTCATACGGAAGGGCGACTTTCTCACCATGTTCTTAGGTACAAGCACAAGATGCACAGAGTAAGAAGTTTGCTGTCTCTCTAGAGTTTTACATTATTGACATGAAAAAGATCCCACTTAGACCTAAAAGGATCAAAAAGATTATTAAAGATGTGCTGCACCTGCAGCTTGTTACCATAAAGTCCACGAAAATGATTAAATCTTGCAAAGTTTAGACTAAGAATATGGAGGAAAAAAAAGACTAGAAAAGAAAGAGTCAGTAACTAGCAACATGGACATAACTGTACAGGGTTACACAACACGTAGCAGCATGGAAGTAAAAACATGGGAGTCAAGCAAACCTGCTCTGAAGTTTGACTTTGTCTTCCTAGATACTTCCCCCTCTGCAACCCCAGGTTATTGGGGAGAAAGGAATCCCCCAATGCTGTAAGTGCATCCATAACTATTTACTCCTAAAGCAGAAGGACTCCATGAAACCTCAAGATTGCAGACCTATGAATTCCTTCAGGTTGGGGAAAACTGTGGATTATCTTTCAGATAGGGATCTGAGCTGAAAAAACAGCTACTGTTTCTGCAATACTTAACAATACTGGCAGTAACTAAGGATTCTTCTGAACATAACATTTTAAACAACAGCTTTTAAGTCAAGGTGAATTTAAAATTTATGGCTTTGTGGGCTCTAAAATGTGTCACATGTTATGTCAACATCTTTTCAGTCAACACTATGACATTGAACATGGGCTGGAGGATGACAACAAAGATTGTGGTGTTACAGGAGTTAATAATACAACATGTCATTACCATTGAGAGAGCAGACCCGATGTCTGGCCAGAGGAGTTTGAACCTTTAAGGGTTCCATTATTCTGGGTGGCCTGAACAAACTTAAAAGCAGCAGCAATTTTCCTGTTAAGAGAAAATAACTGTTAATCTGTTACGGAACTGACATTGATTTCACCATGCCTCTGAAAAATAAACACAGGCCTGACAAAACCTGCCACGGAGCATGAACTGCTTTATCTGGTGACCTTTCGTTTTTCCACAGTATGACATATAGACAGTGGTAACATTAAATTAAAAATGAAACATCAACTGAGACTAAGTGTGCATTTCACATTTCACAGCTGGGAGACAGTTTCATGCTTTTTCAGAAAATGGGTAGAGACAAGATTTTTTTTTTTATTGCTGTGTAACGTTTACATGTGCCCATTAAAACTATGCTTTCCATTATATGGATG
>JAOXNG010000042.1:20045818-20058579 GCA_028566535.1 Scolopax minor | reverse complement strand
AATATTAATATGTTTGAGTGTGGTCCATACAGATGTAGTCATTTTGAATAGCTTGGTGATTTGAGTGCTTTCTGCCAATTTTGTATTATTGGATTCAAAAGTTTTGTAATTTTTTTAAGTCAGTATTTTTCATATATCTCATTTCTTCTTGTTAGCAGGAGAAGTAAAACTTATAGCAAAACACAAAAGTTATAACAAAATGAGTTGTGTCCATTCTGATCCTTCAGCCTTTATTCTGATTTGAAATTGAAATGAGTTCTGGCAAAGATAAGACAGAGAAATGATGACATGACTGGGCTGTCAGACAAGTAAATAACCATGAGAGGGTATAAAAGGAATAATCTTTTCTCCTCAACATGTAAGCCAATCTATGCTCTCATTCTGTTGTTGTTGCTTTTAATATGTTCAACACAAGCTGCTTCAAGCTATTCAGAAAAAAATACAATGTGTGTATATATAGGACACATCAATGACTGGCACATACATCAGACGTGCGTATTCCTCTTGACATCAACTCTAATAGCACAAAAACTACCACACATCCAAGAAAAACATCAAGAATCCTTTTCTTTTTTTTTTTTTTTTTTTTGGCCAGGTAGGTATATAGTCTAAATCTGAAGCATGAAAAAATTAATATCCTTTCATTTTTCCACCTGAACAGCTGCTTTTTCTATAGCATTTATTTTCCAGTCAGTTAACAGATACTGTTATTCTAGCCTGGGACACAATTCTTAATTTTTCCTATCTATCTAGCTTTAACACCAGTTGATTTGTTAGCAATAAAGGGGTTCCGAATGAAGGTCTACCTGCCTCTCTCCCTTTGAAAGTGATGATGCACCGATGCAGTCATGAAATCACATACATTTACAGGAAAATATTCTTCTAATCCTATGTGTTGCAAAACTAGACCTTGCCCTGCAAGGTGCCATGATCCTTTGATAAAGGATATGCAAACTCTATCTTTACAAGGCTAAGATGAGAAATACTGCTTCTTTGCTCCTTTAAGTTTCTTTAAGTTTTCCTAATTAATCTTTCTTCAGGAACTAATTCTGAAGAACAATCTGCAGAAAGAAAGAAAATATACTGACACCAGATGTGTCTAATGGGGGTTGCTGAGGACAGCTCATGTTTTTGTTTTTTTTCCCCACAAGGTGCAGTGGGGAAAATGTAGTCCCTGTGTTTAGCTACTGGCAGAAGTGCAACAAAACCATCACTATGGCCAGAAGAAAATGCAATGCAACTTTCTGCCTTCCTACCAATAATAATCTTTCCAGTATTTTTTTCCTGCTGCCCTGATTAACACCATCAATAAAGACAATTTCATTATGTTAGGGTGAGAGACTCAGCAAATCATTCCAGCTGTTTGCCTGCTCACTGGAAAATGCCTTCATTGCTCTTCAGTTATTGCTTATATACTCTAATTAAAAAATGCCCCAGGACAGTGTGACCTGGTTGTTTGACTCTGTGTTGGATGTTGTAAGATGCTAAGCTCTTTCTATGCTGAACTCCACGTCCTCAGACCCAAACATAAACCAAAACTCATATTCAGCTTTGTTAGGAAGCATTTAGCTCCTTAAGAATGAGACCTTTACCTATGATTGCCTCAGGCTACAAAGACACGTCCACCACGGTCAATGATTTCCTGGTTGGTATAAGAGTCAGCCACACGATACCACGCTCTTCCCTGCACTATTTGCATTTTCCCCCTGTGCTAAGTGGGAAGCAGGTGTTTTCACTTCCTAAAGTCTAAATATCATAATAAGCCTTTGTAAGAGCCACTATAATTGGACTAACTAGAGTGAATTCTTTTCCTTGTACAGAAAATATTCGGATACCTGGTCACAGCTGTTGTAACTTCATCATCGTTGTTTTGCACCAAAACCCGGAAGAGTTGATTCAGGACTACAGGAAGAAAATTCATAATTACATGGATCTTCTCAATCCTCAGCAAATTCTGTAATGGATGTAAGAAAGAAAATGAGAGATTTCCAATACAAGCAATGAAAGCTGATGACTTGCTTTCCTGCTTCAGCAGGTAAAATGGCAGTGCAGCCATTGGTGGAATACCAGTAGGAAAACAGGACAACTACGTAGAGGAGGGGTTCCCAACTGAGTTTGTTTTAAACACAACCATCAACACAACTGCAGTTATTGCCCAAATTTCAGACTTCCAATACTTTGTTCTACCCTCAATTAAGGGGAAAAAAAGTTATAAAAGAGAAATCAAAACAAATTTTCATATTTCTCTAAGGAAAAGTTCCTAAGAGCAATAAAAAAATGTTATTACTATTTTGAAGACATGCATTTCCTAATATTTTTGGGAAAAATCATTCTTTTTATGCAGACATCTGATAACCAGAACTTATTGTGGCTAAAAAAGTTAAAAGCACATTATAAAAAAGTAGTATTAACATTCTAACTTGATTTATATTGTTTTCTCTGATCAAGGAGGATAAAGAGCTTTTAATTAAAAATAGCCCTCCTTTGAGTTCTTCATAGATTTTTATTATATTCAGTCATTTCCAATTCCAAAACTTCTCCAAAGATATTAGTGATTTCTAAATAAAAGCAAAATACTCTGGAGAAAATTACTTTTTCTCTTGTTACGTTGCATAGGTGATCCCTTGCACTATATTGTTTGTATTTTCTAATAAAATTACTGAAAACATTTTAAAAGGTAAACTACAAACAGCAAATAAAGAAGAGTGCAATGCTGGTAGTTTAGGCAACTGACTTACTGTGTAGAAACTGGCAAAGCTCTTATGGATTCCTAAATATTGTCCAATATGCTCAATGGCTCCAAAAAACTAATAGTTAAGGACCTCATTCCATAGAGGTATAAACTCTAAATAACACTAATGCTTTGATTTTTTAAAATATCCCTTAATCATTAATTTAAATCAAGACAGTATTTAAAAACAAAGCAAGTCTTTACAAGTCTACTTGCATCTATCAACAGAAGTAGTCGCCACCTTTGGGGACTTGGCCAGAGAACTCTCATGATTTATTGGAATTTACTGTTTGTCTATTAAAGCAAAAATATATTCCCAAGCAGCTTTATAAAATATGATTAAGGTACACTCAAACAGGAAAACATTAACAACAAAGGAAAGGAGGGAAGCACCTAAACAATGGTAACATCAAAACCTCCAAACACCTAGTAAATTTTACAGACTGCTAAATGGAAAAATAATAAAGAGCCATACATATGATGTTTTAGAGCTAGTACTGTGGAACAGTGTGACAGTTACCCTTCAGTCTTCTTGCTTAACTTCCTGGTAGATTTCAGTAAATAGGCTGCAAAGTGAGAAGTCTAAATTTCACCATTCACGAAGAGGTAAAGAATCACAGCCCTACATTCTACCTGCTGCTCTTCTCATTTCCTTGTTATACTCCTCCTTTCTCTCAGTTTTTGACCTATATTGAACACAGTCACATTTAATGCAGCTCTTGCTTATTTGTTTCATCTCTGCAGAAAGGGTATGTTCTTTCTGATTTCAGAAGTTGACAGGAAAGGAACACTCCTGATTCATACATGCAAAATATGCTAAACTACCTTTCAGATGTCATCCAGGTGTTTTAGTGAAAGCACGAAGAGCCAAACAGGAGGCAAGCATACAGTGTATCCCAGACAAGAGAGGATTAGCAGGAATACTGCAGCTCAACAGGCTCTGCAAACCTGTTTTTTACCAAACATTCCTACTGCAACGCTCTGCTGTCCTTTAACAGGATTTGAGGGTTGGCACAGGCTGGATTCTCAAAGCCGATGGGGCAGACGCAGCCATGCTATAACTGCGAAGGGACGGGAAACAGCTCTGTGACCACTAACACATCTGTCACATCAAGTGAGCCTAACTGGAGTTGTCATGGACCCATAGCTTCCTCGGAAGTCTATGCCATGTTTAGAATTGTGCTGTGATGGATCAGTTGAGACAAAGCCCTAAATACAATTCGACAGCACGGTTCATGCTGCAGGTTACTTTACCTTACAGGAGTTGATAAAGTTTGAGGTAGGAGGCTGGGATAGATCCTTTTCCCGTTCTTGGCACTGATGGAAAAAGTTATTCAGGTATGGATCCTAGAATGATAAACATTCACATTAATGTATATTATAGAAAGGATTAGAATTCATAAATTCTTGCTTCATAAATTTGTTACAGCAATCACCCATGATACTGAAGAACTCACTTGGTCCCTACCAACCCAAGCATTAGAAACAGAAAGACACATCAACCTATTTAGCCCAACCCATGGCCAGCATGGCTTGCCATATACAACTTATTTTTGTGGGCAATTAATGTTTTCCTTACAATCTAAGGGATTTCAATAGACAGATTTTTTTTTCTTCCTGGTGCTCACAATTTACTTTCCTACTACTCCTACTTTAATTGATATTAAATTATTTTTCTGTTGGTATAAGCTTAAATAATTAACATTTTTGCTTGAAGTGCATATTCCATCATTGTCATCTTGCTCTTCTACATTCAAATAACCCTAACGTCAGAAACAAATTTATACACGATTTAAAAACATCTTTCAGATATTCTTTAACACTTTTTGTTTGTAAGAAGGTAACAGAGCTAAAAGGAAGTTCAGCTTACCTGAGTATTTACTGTTGATACAACAAAAGTAGAGACTTTGAAAAGTGGTTTCCCACTATCTACCCATTTTACATCACAGCCGATCTGCTATTAGAACAAAAACAAATAATAATATGTTTTCCCATTTATCTCCTACTTATTCAAGTGTGCACTGCAAACACTTGTGAAAAGTATTTCTCTGCATAGCTTTGCACATACGTGCGTGTGAACTGTGCTGGCTACTGGGCTTCCACAGCCACAGAATTATTACAATACAAACCCACTTTTCAGCCCATGAATATTATCATTCAAGGGTCTAGATCACTGCCCCACCCTGTCCTCATGACAATAGTGGTTACACTATTAGTGGTTACAATAGTGGTTACAAAATAAACACAAGGAGGCAGAAATAATCCAAGCTGGACAGGATCAGTGGGAAAATATGAATCATACCACAAAACTGGAGAATGAATCATGATCGTGGATCATGTCAGCTGGAGAATGAATGTCACATGGCCTGACTGTGAAAAGAGGTCTTTCTGGCCACTCTCATTCACGTTTTGGAGAAGTTAAGTATAATATCACAAAATACACAGTTACAAAATACACTTTTTCCATGTACACCTGTGAATCAGTAGCATACAATTCTTGGTTCAGTGGTACATGTATTAGTTAATATACTCAATGATATGCACAGCAACATCCTAAAACAGATGCCCTATTTATCATTTATACTTCCAGGCAAGTACCAATGCAAATCTGATCTCACGTAAAACATCTGCAAAGAAATGCTCTGCACTGTTGGAATAATATGAAGGTATGAATTAATACCTTTCCACTGGTTGGTTCCTGAAGGCTCAAGTAATTGGGAGGCAGACTGCTTGCCACGGGCACATTGTGTTCCTGGGAAGCTAACTGGGAGTCTTTCAACAAAGGAAGCCACGCGTATCCCACTGCGCACAGAGAACAGATCAATAACACTCTTGGGAAAAACAAGCTTCTCAAGTTCAAAGGAAGACAACAATTTCCAGCCAGAAATTCTGCAATCCTTATTTGAACGTACATCATTTATATTTATAATTGAAAGTAATTCTACTACAGGTACCTGGTGTTTCCAGAGCCTCTTTCTTTTTGGCATTAGCTTTTGCATTTATGTCACAGGTGACATGATAAAATGAAAACAGAATGTGGTGTTTCTTATGGAGTTGAGTGGGAAGTTCAATTTTCACCTGAAATGTAAAATGTTACACCTCACTTTAGTTTAAAAATTGATTAAACCAGGCATCAGAGATGGTCTCAATGAGTGACATCTCTCTCTACACAGAGGTCTAAGTACAGCCTGCCTTTGCTAGCTAATGATTGTCAGCACGGGTAACAGATGTTCTCTGAAGGAAATTGTTAAGGATGATCATGCATCACTTCCACTTAAAACAGTTTTTGTCCTCTCCGTCTCATGGATGAATATTTGCATTTATGATGAAAGGGCGTAAGATGAAAGAGGACAGGACTAAAGAATGACGCACCCTGCTTAGAAGGGATCACTTGCACTCCAGCAGCCATAAATAGCTATCACCATTCCCCTATTTTCAGGATGACCAAACCAAAAACTAATATGACACCTCTGTTACTGATTCATCATCATTTCATGGCAAAAAACAAGTAATAAAGGCTGACATGAAAATAAACTTGTATTTACGATTTCTGCTCAGTGTTAAATCCCATATCATGTCATCCATGAATCCCTACAGATTAGGTTTGAGGCATTATTAACCTATTGGAATAAAAATACAAAGTAATCAAAACACGTTACCATAGGAACTAACAAAAAAAGACCCCTTGCCCTTGTGGGCCATGATAGAGTTTATCCAAGCTAATCTTATGCTTAAAGTAAGTTTTAGAAATTGTTGATAAATGCTTCCAGTGTTAAATCAGCTTACAGGTAAAAATCTAATACCATAAACATCGATATGAAATGAGCATTCAGACATGGAGATAAAGACAACTTTCTTGATAACATACTATATTCCTTTAAAGACTGCACGTGTGTACTAGGAACATTTAGGACAGGTGCACATCTCTTCCAGTGAAATCTGCTATTAAGATCTGAATTCAGCTCTTTGTTCAAGTAATCTGAAAGTAATCTGCCCAAACCAGACAGCTCACTAACATCACACGAAGGACATTTTCATGTGTTAAAACCTGAAAAAAACACTACTCGCAAAGGAGCAGCAGGGGGTTCAAGATCTCTGAAGATGTAATGCCTTAAGTTCCATCTCAGTTCCTAAACACAAATCTTAAAATTCACATGTAGTTGTACATTATTTGCTGGTCTTGTGCCTGACATTTTATTAAAGTAAATTATAACTGAAAAAGGAAGTTTTTCCACGATCAAGCTCCCAGTTTGGAAAACACATAAAGCAGTAGTGGAAAATCCAGAGCAGAGACGTGACATTCACAGGCCATCAAACACACTAGTCTCTGAGCGGGTGAAATGAAGTTCACCTGCAGAAAGCCCAGGAAATCAATATGTGGTGTTGGTGAAACATAAAGATGCGTGTGTGCTAACATTTGGCAGAGGCCAACCTATGAACTCCATTCTATAGCTGCATCCTCAAAAGCGCCAGCTAAATGACTTGCTGCAGCCACTGCACGTCACTGTACATTCTGTTCAGACCACTGGATCAACAAAAATGCCCCAATACAGATCTTATATCTCAGAGAGGGATTTGTTCTGACATTTGGCTCCACCCCTCATCATCATGTTTACTGTTTCCATTAAATTCAGAGATGCAGCTGGACCCTTAATGTAATCCAGACGTGCATTTTAGAGGGCTAGACTGTTCCTAATTAATTCTACAGCATCTTAACTGTACTCAGAACATCTCACAAAAGGAGGACTCACTGAGTTGATTTCAGAAAAAAACACAAGCAAAACATGAGACTGTATGTAAATCTACATAGCAGAAGACCATGCAGATACACAAACAATTTTAACAGAACTATCCTTTAGACATATTTTTCTGTCTCACTGTCAAACATGTGGGATTGGCAGACACTTAAAGAAAGAAAAAGCAGACTGACCTCATCATAGAAATCAGGATTCTGGGAATGATGTAGCACAGCGGTGTAGGCTGCTGTTGTGAATAATGGTCCACCTGGCTTCCCATAAATACACTGATAAAAGTAATATGCTTTAATTACATTGTGAAAATCTGCTGATTATATTAGTCTTGGTATATCTAATACGCATGTACATTGAAAACAATATCATAAAAGATTGATAATTACTTTGATCAAATATTAAAAGAAATATTTAAAGTGCTTAAACCTGCAATTTTTTATACATGCTTCCAGTAAAAGTCCATTGATTCTGTGAAAATTACCCTACACTCTGCCTAAGCAAGGCAGACTCCTTAGACTTCTTTCTTGCCGTTATCAATTTCAGTTTTCTACAAAAAGCTTTACAAAAGCTATTTAACTTTCATGCAGTTCAATACACAATACAATGCCTTTACTGACTTTTCAATGTTACAAAAGCTACATCAGTTAACAATCTCCTTGCTGGCAGCATCCAGTCTCAATACTCTTGATTATTGATTGATGGCAGCTTTGTTTATTGGTGGGGAAACTACAGTACAATACTATGCAATAGCCCTTCATCTATAGCAAAGTTAACTTAAGATTAAGGTTCTTTTAATTTTGTGTCTCGTTCTTTTCCATCAAGTGTCCCAAGCTCAGAGAAATTAAGGGTAATACCCTCAGAGAAATTAAGGGTAAATGGTAAATTTTAGAATAAGGAAGTTGCACTGTAAAAACTGGCTACGTTTCTGATATTGTCTTCTTTTTCCCTTCACCAGTCAGAAAACTGATACTGCAAAATGACACCGTGAGCTGGAATCATTATGACCAGCTGGGATCAAACAGGACCACAGTGCATATGTAGAAGGATGCATGAAAACATTCACTCTTTAATTGTTCTGGGTTGGTATTGCCCTGATTTTTGGGTTTTTTAAGTAATGTCCTCAGAAACACTGTTCTCTAAATATACTCTTGTGGCTCACCTTCAGAGGCTTTGCTCCTTCTTCATCAGAGCTTTTAAATTCAATGCACACTGTTATATTCCGTGCCTAAAAAGACAGGAACTTATTAAAGCTTAGATCAAAAATGGGGTACCCATAAAAACTATAAGGGCTGAAATAAGCTGGGAGAAACATGCAGATAGTATATCAACATTTAAAATGCCTTGAAGTCATAGTGATACCACTAGAAATAGTATTTCCAACAAGAACTGGCAAAATGCAAGCCAGGCCTCAAACTGTCTATGTCGAAGCAGATTATAGGGACACCAGCACTTACCTGTGTCTTGTTCTTAATTAATTTTCAATCACTATGAAAACACAAGTTTTATTTAAGAACTAAAAATATTATCCAAATTAACTTCATCTGCATGCATCACTTCATTAAAATACAGCCCTTCTTAAATATTCTGAAAAAGCTATTACTATGTTATCTCTCTTTTATCAGTGATAGAACTTAAAATTAATCCATAGATTCATTTCATTAAAATGTTACCAATTTTATGGTAAATTTTACCAATTTTATGGTTATGTGATTGCAAAAAATGAAAAAGTTCAAAAGCCAAGTCAGTGACTTGCATCACCATTTCCCCCTCCTTTAGGATGAGCACTCCTTCACTCCAAATAGAGCTCATATAGTACATTACTACCCAGCATTGGCCTGAATTGGTCACATACTGTACCTTATTGAAGAATTTTTGGCTATCATACTTGAGGTGTTTTGGATATATGTATATTTGGTTCTTGTATACTCTGTAAGGTCGAGAATATTTCGTTGATTCCTGTACAAACTCCTCAACTTCCACTGTAGGTTGATGCTCCTTTATGTCATTAAATGGCTTGATTGGAATAAAAGACGAAGTTACACAGTCTTCAAAAGAACAGAAAAGAAAATCATCACACATTATGTTTGTTTCTACAATCTTGGACTAAGAATTAGTAATATTGACATAGAACAAGTAAAATCCTGCCTTAACTTGCAAAGAGTAACTAATGCTGAGATGCAAGTGGTCAAATCCTGCTTTAAATTGGATCCATGTTACCTCAGAACAATTACAAGGTATCATCCTTAAATGGTTTATCTCACTTGAGTTAAATAGCACAGCACTGAATACCTCATTTGACACACACAGTATTTGAGCATAACAGCACCATTGGTACACAGATAGTTTCAACAGAATATACTGATGTGATGCTGTTTCTAATTAATTTTAGAGCTCAATATCTCATTTAAGCTTTTCTATTATCTAATAACAGTAAACGAAATGAAGAAACAAGTAGTGCAGAACTAGATTAATTATATGATGCAATTGGGATAACAGAAATCAGATCAAGAAACAGAAGATGAAAATAGGCACTCTGTCACCCAGACAGGAAGAGACTAAAAAAGGATAGAGTATACTCTGTCTGCCTGTGCCATTAAATCAGTGAGACATTTAACTTCAGCATGGGGAACTCAAGGGCTGTTTGGCCAATGTGTCTGATTGACTTGTACACAGCCAACAGACATAGCTCCTGAATTAAGCTGTAAAGATCTAGATATGAAAAATTTGATCTTTCCCCATCAAAATTAGCAGCATTAAAAGGGAACAGCTAAGTTTAATCACTCGCATTTGTCAGCCAGCAGTGACCACCACCAGCTGTAGAGAAACCTTGAAAAGGTTTATTCTCCTCAGCACCAGCAATAGTTCCCTGCACACTATCACTCAAATTCCTTTGCTGGTCAGTGAAGATACTCAGAGTCACTTTTGGAGTTTTGGTCTATTGCTAACACTCCCAGAACCTGTGAGATTCTGCTCATCGCTCTTGGCCTACAAGGCTAAGACGAGCACCTTTCTGTTTGGGCAAATCTCAAGCAAACCATCTGAAAATATAAGGATTCGTTACGTTTTATAATCTAGCCAGTTGCCCCTCAAACTCGATATATCAGCATTCCGATTGTGTCCAGTTTTGACCATCATTAATGTTGGTTTTCATTAGAGAAATCCACGGACCAACCCAAGCATTAGAATGCAGTGCTAAGGCCTCTCTGCAGATGCCCGTCTCTGCCCTCCACTTTTCTCTCTCCCCTTTGCTAGAGCTGTGTGAGTTTGGCTTCCCCCCATACAGCAGAAAAGGCAGGAGTTTGGTTTCAGGTTAAACATGGTCAGACAGCATCACCTGATACACCACTGGCTCCAGCTCTTGTTGTAGCTATAGTAAATACAGTCTTATAAAAACAAAGATCTACTTCTGTCATCTAATGCAAATCGATGCTAATGTGAAGCAGTGCAGTGTTGGTCCCTGGAGACACAATCATACTGGTAAATTCTTGACAAGATCTTGGACAACTTCCTTTTCAGGGGCTTTTCTTGGCAATAAAAAATTTTAGCACTAGCCTAGCATGACTTATTTTGGGTGGGAAGGAGGTTTTGTAACAGAACTTGTTAAAGGGATGTTTTTTATCAGAGTTAGGCTGAGGGTTGGACTAGATGATCTTAAAGGTCCTTTCCAAGCTAGACAATTCTATGACTCTATGGCTACTGAAATTACAAGGGTTCCTTCAGATCTGGCTGAAGTCAAGAAGAGTTTTCATGGAGATTTTAATGAGTCCTACAGCATGGAAGTTTTCTGACAGTTTTTAAATTATTTTGCAGCCTTATTCAGAGTAAGACTTTTTCCCATACCAAACAAATATTTAAGCTGTTACTCCTTAGAGTGAGGGAATTTTTGTTGACTTTCTACAGGAACTGGGCACTTTACTAACACATACCCTCTAAAGTCAGACTTTGATCTGGCCACAGCACACAGTGAGTCAGGTAACAGCAAAGGGCCCAAGCTGCTTTGTAACTATTCTGCCTACTCCGAGCTATCAGCTTGTTTTAATTTCAAAACCTAAAAATTTCTTATGAAATATTAGTGAAACTTTTTTTTTTTTAAATCTAATACCATACAAAGATGGTATAAAGACTTCAGAGGAATTCAACGAACCTGAGCTTTATGCAACAGTGGGTCAAAGAAAGGTGGCCTGTGAAACAGAAATTTTAAAAAAAGAAAAAATAAACAAGTTAAAAGCATCTGTCTTAACAGCTGCTGCACTGATGCTTGAGTGGCCTCTGAAGTAAGTCCTCCTCCTAGCCTGTGTTCTTGAAACAAAGAACTGTCTCAAGGTAGCAAGGCTGGAAAGCCTACGACAATGTCCTTTTTAATTATAATAATTAATTATAAAATTGAATCATACTTGGATGTTCCAAAGGAACACAATCAACTGCAATCTCCAAACAGCCAGGTATGGTCTGTATTTTGCTGATCTTCTCTGCTCTGCAATAACAGAAATGAAAACATTTTAGAAAATTAGAACAAGGGAGACGAGACCCATCATAGGAATTAATCTAAAATGATAAACAGACTCTGATTTAAGATATAAATATACACCTGTCGGCTATTAAACTAAAATAAAATCTTTTTCTTTCTAAAACCTGAATCAAATGTTCTCTAAAAGGAATTCAGTGACCACTGAGATGAAAAATATTCACAGCATTACAGCTTCTGCAAGTGCCATGCTGGAAAAGGACCAAGAGATATTCCTCGTGCCCAAGCAATTTGAGAAAAGGCAAAACAGTGATGCTAAACTCCCTTTATCTAGGAAATGTTTTAGACAGACCCAGCAGTGGTGACTCTTATTAGAGTAGTGAGAATTTCAGTAAAGTTTCCTGACCAGTAACAGTAAGATGGCATGAGAGGCCCTGTAGTTGATATAAAATCTTTCTACGATCTGTTTGTAAATAAATGGAACAGAAGAAGTTACATAGTTCATTTCTAGGCACATTTATAGTAGAAGGGTCAGGAAGAAATTCATGGTTCAATTCTCATGTCATTTATCCAGTATAAACAAAGACTCCGCTCTGTAATTGACCTGATTTACACCTGGTGTGGAAGACTATTTACACTAATAGAAGTGTAATATAGAAGACTAATTTACACACTGTCAAACATTTGGAGAAGTTTTTTCCTTCCAATGTCCACTTTGTAGTTTGTCATGGAGACTAACAAACAAAAGCAAGGAGCGAGGAAAACCATTACAGAAAGCTTTTACACTTTTCTCTCTCTCTCCCCCTCGCCCCTC
>JAOXNG010000042.1:20033205-20044934 GCA_028566535.1 Scolopax minor | reverse complement strand
CCTCCATCACCCTGGTTGCACTGCTGCCTTCTCCTTATTTCAAGGAAGCATTTTGAAGAATTCATTACATCAGTGGGTAGCTTCATTCAATAAGTTATTATCCAATGAAGATCACAATAATTTTAAATAACAGAAATCATGGCAAGATGAGAAATTCCAACCGCTACATCTCACCATGTAAAGAAATGCATGCTCTTGAAGAACCAGGTTAAAGACTTCTACTGAATCTTCCTATGCAATAAATCTGTTCTGTGTCCTCCAGGAGCAAGACACCCACTCACCAGGGCTTAGCTTTCCCTCACAAAACAAGTTTGTGGAGCATTGACTACATTTTTGGTGAACTAGCTACAAAGCGTGAAGTAAAACGGAAAAAAAGGATATCCGTCTGTAAATGGGAGCAGTAAATATTAGCTCTTGTGAGCACAGGAAAACATTCACAGATATTTCCATTCCGGCTCATTGACAGTTGCAGGAGTTAATTAAGACATTCCAGTGCCCTTTGTATATCCCCAAGGATCACTCATGCTGGCTGGACTGGATAATGTAACAGCTACCCAAATTAATCAACCTTGGATTCAACGGTAGTATGTAAAAAACATTTCTTAACAAAAGTAAAATGTTCTTGACACTAAGTGCTGTTTTGTGAATCATTTGGCCAATCTTGCTTCCTTAATTTACTTCTCTGTTCCACTGCCAGCAAGAAGAAGAATTGATGCCAGCACAAATTGTTGCCAGATGCAAAATAATGGAGTAAACCTTTGGAAGAGGATCCCAAGGATAAGTATAAATGCACCGTGTCTTAACTTAATTAACTAAGAGAAGCACCACTACTTAATTTCTTTGTAACTGTAGAGAATAATCAACTCTCTTCTATCAGATTTTTGCCTCCAGCAGTTAGAGGGAATAAGGTCCACACCAACATGTCATGTCAAAAATCTTGTTATTACAGAGGAACCAGATCTAATTTCTGGTTAAGCCACCACTTTACAAATCCTATTAAACTGCTGTCAGACCAAAAAGAAGAAAGAAAAAAAGAGATAAAATTTAATAATTACTACAGTATCGGTGACACTGATGTTTCTTGGACTCAGCACTGCTTCCTTTTCCAGACTAACAGAGAGGACTAAAACATTCAGTGAGTTACTTCTGCTCTGCCACTGGGCTCTGCAATGTGATGCTGAGCAAAACCTGGCTCTGCTGCAATGTATTAACTAACTCCCATGCAGGTTCTGACATCGATCAAACTACTGCACAGCACAGCAGGGCTGCAGATGATCACAGCGTAGAAGGAAAAAGAACGAGGTCTGTGCTGGCAGTAGCTCACTCCAGGTCAGTGGTGATGGGCACCAATCACTGCCTCCTGGGAGGCTCAGGGACACAGCATTGTCACCTCCTCCGCTCTGGCCACTCTGGTGTGGAGTCAGAAGGGTTTTAGAGAGTCCTCCTGCCTACAACCACTCCTCCCCAGCATCAGTGCTCCTGCAGTATCTTATGCCCTACCTCTAGAACTGTTCCTTGTCAGTTCATGAGAATATCCCAGCCTAAATAATACAGACAGGACAAAATTAAAGGCACAAAACCAGGTATTTGTATACCTGGATACTACAAAACAGGTATTTGTATCCCTCCAACTTACACAGAATACCTCATTAACGTAAAGTTCTTGCCACTACAAGAGCAAATTAGATGTCCATTGAAACCCTGGTAATTCTTAAAACTAGGTATGCTTTGTGCACCAAAGGAAGATTCAGATGGCTTTGTGCTGGTCAAACTGTACTGGTTTCTCTGTTCCTCTGGCTCATTAAAGCTGAAGAGTTGCCAGAGCAGCAAGTATTATGTCTGCAGTTAAATAATCACAATCCCATGTTTTGATAGATCCTTTCAGGCTGCTGAGCACAGTGGAACAAAAGCCATCCTTGTCACAGTGAACATACTGAAAGCATTTGAGAATGACAACCATCACAGCGAAGAAAAGGAAATGTAATAAAACACTTCTGCAATCCAGGACTCCAATATTTCTCTAATATACTAATGGCTCCTTGCTGTTGGTTACAGAGACATTTTGGTAAGAAAAATTTCATAGAACTAAAATCCTGAAGAGATTCTGAAGGTGTTAATTTAGGGGAAAAGAAATGAACAGATTTCACTAAAGAAAGTGAAACATCATCTCTACAATTCTAATGTTCTGACATTGTTAGCTGATATTCCACCATAAAAATTCTTGAAGCATGGAAAACCTATGCAATGTTCATAATTTAACATTGAAAAAGCTAGTTTTTAAGAAGTGGCTTATGATTTGTGGGAAAATTGGTCACCTCTAGGGTTAGAGACTCATTGTGAGATCTGCAGCTGTAAATCAGTGCAGCCTCACTACCTTCAGCTACATCAACCCACACCAGTTGAGAGCCCAACCAGCAGCTGCCCAACGTGTTCAAAGATTAAACTGCTAGGCTCTAAAACATGAAGTTTACGAGGGTGGAGGAGGTTTGAAGGAACAGCAGAGTGTAAAAAACTAATCATCTCTGTGAGTGAAGTTTCCGCACATCTACAATATGTAGCTCAGGCACATATTTGCAAACTTTGGCAGTTCTGGCAGGAATATGAGAATGGAAGATGAATTTCACACACTGTAATTCTAACACATACCATAATTATACCTGCAAGAGCACACAGACACCAGATACCACCAACGCCAGCAAGAAATCAGGGAGGAACTCTGAGTCATGCTTTTGAATGATGCTATAACAAACCGGATGCCACATGAGTTAATTAAGAGTTTCAGTCACATGCACAAGACTCAACTGTCAAGATTTTGGCTTGGTGAATGGATATGTAAAAATCGCACTGTGGCCATCTGTAACTGCTTTAAGGGGGGAAAATTTCCACACAAAAACAGGAGTGTGGTTAATGCCAGAATGAAATAACTGGAAGACACATTTCTAAACCCAGGGTTTTGCTATTTATCATAGCCAAACCATTTTTTCCCTGTAGAGTGATAGCCTCCTGTGGAAACTTCTCATTTCAAGCTGTGAAAATATAAATAGGTTTTATAGGGCCAAATTATACTTTGCTTTTACCAAAGAGAGTCCTGAGTAATGTTAATATACAAACAGATGTACATAAATGCAGAATTTGACCCAATGAACTAAATAAATTCCTTGTGCAACATCACTGATAACAGCAAGTTCATACGTGTGCTATATTTAGTCAATGATTTTTAAAATATGTTATCTCATGTGATTTTTAATGAAAAACTTTAAGAGCTGATAAACACACCCAAGTATATTTTCTGTAATGAATTCTACAGGTGGGAGGAAGGCCTTTTAATGGTATGGGCAGTGAAGCACTGAATTAGGACAGCATCCAAACAACACTGCCTGCTGGACCTGAGGGATGTCCACAAAGCCCAGCTATGTCTTCTGTCCATGTGCAGGCCACCTGTGTAACGCACACACAGTAAGTCTGCAAAATGTTGAACTCACTGTGCATTTGCTAACACCACAAGTGTACATTCCTATTTATACTTGGGAAATCACAGCCAGAAATACTGGCCACGCAAACATATTTGGGCACAATGTGATGCTGTCCCAGGGAAAGCAAAAATATGTGACGTGGAGATCTTTTTGATTTTATTTTCTAAGACTGTGGACTGCACATTAAAAATGCAGCCTGCAATTTTGGAGAATACCTACTGAAACAGGTCATTGCTGTCTCTGAAACTGAAAAAGTATGGGACTAGAGCCAAGGATTTCCATTGACAAAAAGTCTCAAAGACTGAGGAAGGTACAGACTCTCAGGTATTCTCATACCCAGTGTACTGAGCATCAGACAGGCAAGCTCCTCTCAGACAGAGCTCTATTGCTCTCATCCTGCCTTAAGCCCTTTACCCCATTCCATCCAGCCTGTGCCAGTTAACCAATCTGCATGGAATTCCCCAAAAGACAATGTCTGTTTTTTTATCCTATACATAGTGTTGAATGCAGCAGCAGCAACTGGAGTGCTCAACTTTGATGAATAGTAGCTAAGCAGAGCAATCCATCTATATAAAATGCTTCTGCTCACATGGCTGTGGTGACTGGAAACTGCTGCTGTTATATACCATGTTACTAGAACCCAAAAAACTCATATGCAGGTTTAAATTGGTGGAGCACTATTTGTTAGTCAAGCTTGGTCTAATCAAGATGTTATTCCTTACTCCAAATCAAAGTGGCCTGGTATTAAGAAATACATTTATGCAGCTATTACACTATGTCTGAGATGACCAAGGAGTAGCCAACTGGTATTTTAATGATAACATATCTGAAATAACCCAGAATTGAAAGGAGAGGAGAATCTTCTGAAAAGCACCCCAGCTTAACAGGTGTTTAAGGTGTTATCCACCTTATGGGGATAGAAGTAAAAACTTCATTCATATCTGTCAGACTTCTCTTGGGCAGAGCACGTGCAGACCTGCAGCTACACTTTTAGGCCGAGGCCCAGCACTACGTAACACACTTGAGCAGCGCAGCCACGGCGCATACACAGCCCAGCCTCTGCCTACAGAATAGGATGGCACAGCCCAAACCCTGTTCCTCCTGCTCCCTCTCCCCCACAGGCAATTGGCATTGCCTCTTGGAGCATCCTATCAAAGGGAAACGTACTTCCTTCAAAATAAGAAACAAAATCTTCCTGCTTTTGTTGTTCTTTTGGTGGTTATTTTTTTCCAAAAAACACTCTGAGATAAGATTTGCTGAAGATGTGGAAGAATGTTTTAGCCCTATCCACATGCAAGAGTGACTCGGCAGACTCTGAACTAGTGAAAATCAACGTGCCACCTAAAGATAGCTACAGCAATGACTGAGTTGCACAGGACATACCACTGACTGGTACCTCCACAGACCACAGGCAGGCAGGACAGAGTTAAAAAAAACCCTCAAGTCAGACTAATATCAAGACTGCACCTCTCACCATTCCATGCTAAAAGTAGCGCTGTCAATGCAGAGACACCCTTCAATATAGTTCTGATGAATGGTCCTTTGGCTACACAGAAGTAGTAAATATTAATGAGTATCTTTGAGCTTGTGATGACAGATCAGAGCACATTATCTGCCTTTCTCTTGAGCACACACATACTTCTCCTGTTCCTACTGGATATTGACAAAAACATATGTCAATAAAAAATAAATGAACTCTTCAAATGGCTGTACCTTACTGAATGTTTTCTCCTTTGCCATCAAAGCACCATATTCTAAAATCACAAGCTTTCTGCTCTGTGTGGCAGGGGAAACTACACTTCTGGTTGCTCCATACCTCCACACCAGAAGCCCACAGCCACACAGCTGTCCCTCATGGTCATGGGCATAGCCACAGTGGGACTTTTTCACCCAGCACTCGCTTCTCCTTCCTCCCTACAGCTTCAGGCAGCTCTCCACCTGGCCTGCCATGGTCAGAAGCCACAGAAGTCCAAGAACAGAATAACCTACAGGAGGCTTATAAAATTTTAAAAAGAATAATACATACCTCACCGACCAAGCAAATGGCATACGATATTTCCCCAGCTTGCTGCAGAACTGTTTATTGGATTTTAACACCTTCTGTGCACACTACAAAAAAGAAAATATGAATTATTTCATCAATATCAATATCATTATAATGTCTGAATGCAGCACAGAGTACATCCAAGCACTCCTCTTCTGAAGAGGCTATAGTGTTCCTAAAAAATGGTATCCTGATACTGGCCATAACAGAAAGCCCTCTGTGAACAGCAAAGATATCACAGATGAATATGATGATACTGACAAATTAAACCCCTTCACCACCCCTTTAGTCGGATCTGTGTTAGTTACAGTTTTTTTAATTTAATATACCCAATGCAGATTCACTGCCCACTCTCGGCGAGTAACAGATGCCTACCCCAACTTTCAGTATGTATGAAGTGCTCTAACCCATAATTCCTAAAAGATTGCTGAAAGAGAATTTTGCTCTGCTGAGACATAACTAGCTTAGGAATGCACCATGAATGCATTTGTATGTTGCAAACAAATGGTACTTCATTCGTTCAGTCAATGGAACTTGGCCATTTGCTTTCTCAGATGTGTGGCTCCTGTGAGCTCATCCTGTTCAGCAACCACACACTGGTGACATTTGTGAGCACAATTTGCAAAGTCTTCAGCTTCCAACAGGCTGAAGCTGACACGGAACAAACTGATGTTCCTGTTACATTACCTTAAAAGAATCAGGATTCTTAATGTAAGGTTCAGCACTACTGGCAATGTTTCCCGTAAGCACCTTTTCTATTTTTGCCACTAATACTATCTCAGAATGAGGATTACTTATGGAGAAAAGAGCCTGTGGATAAAAGACAGAACAGTTAAATAGTATATAGCAATACCAGAAAAATTAAATACTGCCAGTACTCTCTGTTGATGGAAACAGTAACAAAACAAATTCAGAAAGGATTATTGAAGATTATCATCTCTACATATTCAATACAGCCAGATGGAAAATAAAATCTCTGTGTTGGTGCTAAAGTAGCTTGTGCACAAGTAGCATGTTGCAAACAGATTGACTCAAGTCAAACATCAGTATGACCACATAACCTAAATGCTCCTCTTGGTCAACACTGAAATGCTGGCCTCAGTCAGTCACACCACAGGGGAATGACAGGGAGGAAAAAAAGGTAATATGTGGGGTTTCACAGTGAAGCTTACAGCAACAGAAAGAATGTGGAAGTACTTTGAGACTAATGCAGGATCTAGGTGTCGCTTTAAGTTGTGATTTTGTCTGGCTGGCTTGGGAGAAGTCAGCAAACGAAACCAAAGAGCACAGGAAACATGGGCAGTTTCTCCAGACTAACTTTTTTTTCAAAGTTTTGGTTGTAAATGGTTTTAAGGTCTACACTAGGAGCTCAAAAATTAAACATCTGTATACAAGTACCACTGATACACAAAGAAAGAGTATTCTTGAAAATAAGAACCACTGTTAGTACAAATAAATGCTCGATCAAAATGATATTATTACTAAACTAAAATAAATTATACATCACTAAGTCACACATGAAATACCTGTTTTGGGTATTTCAACCATTCTTCTGGGAACCCCTTGACCTGTGGTTCTTCCGTTTCACTTGAGTTTATATTGTCAACAGTGCCGTTTTCTAATGACAATGAGGAAGCTGAAATCATCTGTCTAACAAGTGTGTGGTTCAAATCCACGTGAAAATCGGCAGAGATCTTCCTGCCGTCCCTGACATCATACAGCGCCACGCTCACAAAGAAAGGCTCTACCTGGAGAAGACACCAGAAACATAATAGAGCAGTAACTGAGAACTCTATCTTTTAATAGGTTCCTGAGGCTAGGAAAAGAGAAAGCAAACAAACAAACATTATTTACAAATTATGAGATCCATTAAAAACACACACTCACACAGACACCTGCCAAAGGTTGTTTCTAACCATGTGGTTTTAGGGGCTTTTAAAGGTAGTTTGTTAACAATGTGACAGAAGAGTAATTGATAGCTAACTTAGAAACTCAAAGATTAAAAACCAACAAATGTATTTGTCACAGATAATTATTAGAGTAAATGAACAGAGAGAATGAAAGAAAAAGAAGAATGAGGGTGGGCTTTCCAGGGATCGTCAGAAATGCAGTACAAAGATGGCAAATTTAAGTAGATGAAAAATGTTTACTGGTACAAACACAAATGTGTGGGTGTATTATTCTGTGGGAAACACATGTTCCATTTTGCTACAAAACCAAGAGCATTCAAATCGTTCTGACAGTACCCACTTATTCTATCACACAGTACAAGGGAACTGAGTCCTGTGACTGTAAGTAACCTCCAAAGAGCCTCCATAATATGAAATTAATGACTCTCAGAATAAGAGCTTTTGAGCTGTCCAGAAATCATAATCTTAAAACTTTGGAGATAAGGAACAACACATATCAGGTAGGATATATGTTTTTTCAGCTTCTGCAGTGAATTATTGCATGCCCTTGATACAGTTATCATGACTTCATTTAAACAATTATTCCAGTCTGCCAAAATAACAGTATTGATTACATCATGCTGAATATGCATGACTGTAGAGGTCATCTTCAAATGAAAATAAAAAAATAAAATCAATGCCTCAATATGTAACGTATGAAAGTTGAGTTGCCAGGACACTAATTGCTCAAAACTTTCCGGCTTCAGAGGAAAACTAACTAAAAGCTATGGATGACTGCTACATGTCACTTTTACCTGCCATATTTTCCTAAATAAGAACAAGCAAAATTTTCTGTTTTATCCTGATTTTAGCTGGGCTGTTCCACTAGATGAAGCATCCAGTCTATTTTGCCTTCCCTTCTGTAATTTAATCTGCTTGGTTCCTGGTCTCTCTCTGGAAAACAGTTCAACAGCAACTGATACTCAATTGCCTCCCTACATCAGTCTTAGCAGTTTAAACTTTTTCTTCTTATAGCAATTATTAAGAATCCTTAAGGATTTTAAAATTTTTAATTCCTCAATGAACGGCAACTAAAAGTCTAAAATCTAAATCAGCTTCAAAATACTTACTGAGAAGTTTATCAGTTTTATTATTCACCAAAGGGATGGGCAGAGGAGTGAATGCAATATGCGTGCATGATACAGCTTTTCTTTTACCTTTTCTTTCCAAAATAAGAAGTACATGGGAAGAGAGGGGAAAGAAAATAAAAAGAGAGAGAGAAATCACAGGAAAATAAATGAAGCTTACATTGGTTGAAGGATCATTTTCATTTTCAGTAACACAGGCCTGGAGATTCAAACTGAGGGATTTGCAAGTTACGAGGATCCTCTTTGCAGGCTTTTCTTCAAATGGCTTGAGCACCGAGTTTGTCCCTGGAAATTCCTTTTTCTGAGGATTCAACGACTGAAATAAGTTGAGTGATTCGTTATACATAGGAAGAGCATGGCATTCCAAAACTTAATAAATTTGTTAAAGGCCTTGACAATCAATGAAGCTCCTGAAAACCTCAAAAAAAATCACTGCTGATAGCTTCACATTACTATTGTAAATGAATATTATTCCTAATTTGTAGATCAGGAAGCAAAGCAAAAAGATTGCCTGAGGACATATATAATGTCAGAGGCAGAATTAGGGATCCTATAACTTTAGAACAGATTTTTTTTCTTGTTTATTGACTGCTTCTGAAATGTTAATCTATATGAGGATACTAAAAGCTAAACAAGCCTCATATTTTCAGACTATAACACCACATTTTAGGATTACATTTTATACCTTTCCCCTCCTTTCTCCTTACTTAAGCAATTCATCATTATTTCAATTTGCTTAATATTATTTATAATGGTGCTACAGTTGATTGACAACAGGTTCAAGTCTGAATATATACTGAACACAATTTTACTTAAGTCTTCTTTTTAACTAAAGTTTCCAGTTAAATCCCCAAAAATCTACATTCAGTGCAAAGAATAACATTATTTGAATTATGAACTTTGACACTAAATGACCGGGAAACTGATGATAAAAAGAAAAGCAACCTGCACTTCCTACACTTCCAGCTAAAATTTTGTTCACATAGATAGCCCCTTGTACCTCCAACTTTACATTCCCACTGCTTTTTATATCCATTCACATTTTTGTAGTTAAATTCAGTTAAATTCATAAAAATAAAAACACTGTTCTTGTAACTTTCCCAGTCCAAGAGAAGGTTTCCTCCTGCAGTATTTCCAGTTTGCTTTAATGATTCAAAGCTTAGCTAGATTGGACTGGATGACCTCCAGTCAAAGCTTAGCTAGACTAGACTAGATGACCTCCAGGGGTCACTTCCATCCTCAACTGCTCTGTGATCAGACACGGGCAGAGTCAATACAGAAATCTCTAATGACTAGAGATAGCTCCCCTCACCCTTCAAAGCTGAAGTCTCGGGTGCTTGCTGATCTCCAGTCCACTCTAGTGGCTTAGCTAACCCAGTTAGCTCAGCCCACATGTATTTTAACACTTCTAAGAGCTTGAAAAAAATGAATATTATTTCACTTACTGCTATATCAGGATCCAAAGAGAAAAGGTTTAGTCGCTCTGTATTTCGAGAGGCTTTCACTGTCTCTTCTGTTTCTGTGATGTACTGTGGTGACAGATAATAAATTAGTATTCTGCATAAGAACAGAAATCCATAGAGTTGTTAGACTTCTAAATGAATGATCAATGTTTCACTTGTAACAAGACTTCTCATTTCTGCAGTAGTTATCCCAAAGCACCTTCAAGCACTCTTTGAAGGTTACATGCTTGTGAAGCAGGAATTTTCAGGCCATGAAAAATTCTAAGGAACCTCAAAATAGATCAATTGAGTAATTCAAGTTCTTATCTGTTAGTAAGGAATCCATAGGGTAAGATGTCAGAATGGTGGATCGCTGCACTAAATTTAGGGATTCCCAAGTTGAGGAAGAACTAAAAAACAAACCCAGCCCCACCAAAAACACTTGTGTCAGGGGAAGGGCAGAAGGGGAGCAGGAAAGTGCAGCCCAGGCTCCCAGGTGGGCAGGCACACACCGAGCACAGCGGGTCACCCCGAGGCAAGTCCAGGAGCCCTGCCGGCCACGAGGCAGGATCGCTCACACCCATTTTATTTCTGATGGACACATGCCTAAGCTAACAATAAGCTTTACGATAAAATCAACTCAACAACATCCTGAAGCCACCCACAGGCCAATAGTAGTCTTTTGGTATAATTTTAAAAACCTTTGAGATACCTGCATTAACTAAACCATTAGAAATTATCTATCCACAGATGAGATGATCAGATATTGCTGTTATCCTTAAAGAACTTGTTGTTTGGCTGTTTTGTTTTTATTTTGGGTTTGTTGTTGGTTTAGTTTGTTTTTTTTTTTTGTTTTTAAATTCTATGTGAGGACTTCATACAAATGAATACAACCTAAAGTAAGATGTAGACCAACTTCTGTCCTTATTTGCATATACAGCTTTCAGCTCAAATCTGTGGGAGTAACATCCTCAAATAGCATTTGGCTGTGTAGAGAGATAGTATCTATAGAAGCCCACTGACAGACAATTACAAATATCATGCATTCATCAAAGAAAAAGCAGTGAAATATTTCCAATCTAGCTTTTCATCAAAAACTTCTTAGCACTGTCCACAATTATCTCCTTCACATGAAGCAGTTTATGAGATCCAGAAGACAAAATGCCTCCCCTGATACTACATGCATCTTTCAATGAAATTACAGAAGGTGATGAGCAGTTCACAGCTTGTTTCCTTGCAAGTCACGCAGGAAATCCTGTCTCTCCAAGGGCTAAAGTCTTCTGAAATGCAGTTAAAGAGAATAAATATTTCACAGATAACTACAGGGACCAGAGCCTTACTGACTTCACAGGTCTAAATCAAGCCACAGTGCAGTTTTTCTCATTTAAACAAAACCATCAGCTGTTCAGAAGAAAATTATTCCTGTCATTTGTCATAGCTCTAACAATCACAATGGGCTGTGCTATATTTTCAAATCTTTCATAATATTTACGACATCTATTGGCAGGCATTTTTCACCTAGATAGCACTTTTCACTAAGCTTGTAAAGACAAATATAACATCCGTTACTTTTGCAAAGTCTGGGTGCAAGTTGTTCTCTGAAGAATCGGTCTCTTCTTGAGAGTAATCATAATTCACTGAAACTTCTGCAGTGTCTTGAAAAGAAGAAAGGAAAGAAGAAAGAAAAAAACATGCAAATATTTTTCTTATACTTGCTATAGCCATTAGATCGG
>JAOXNG010000042.1:19844875-19857807 GCA_028566535.1 Scolopax minor | reverse complement strand
TGTGTATGTAGCAGCAGTGTTCCTTGGCACGGTTCTAGCCCTTTTTAAAGTTGGTTGGTCTTACAAGTTCAGTAAGTTACAGTAAGTACTTACAGTATGTAAGTAAGAACTTACAAGTTCAGCATTCAGTACATCATGAATGCTCATGCAATAGTTATCTTCTGAGTTAAATGTGTACTCATTTTGCTGAAAACTTTTCCTCTCTTTGTTGCCATTCCTCCTTTTTAAAGCAGTATCTAGAGGTTAAGTTTTAGCATACAAAGTTTAGAAAATAGTATTCTTACTTCTGTCAAACAATGGTCGCACATCTGGTAAGCTTTTTTCCCAGCCAGCAACTCCTGCTCCTCGCACATCTCCAAAGGAATCAGAAGATTAAGACAGGCTATTCTTTATTCTTTGTCAGTCCCTTTGGGAAATGTAGGTACCAGGACACTGGCAACCACTTACATCATCCTCATCATCACACCTCAGCACCCCACGTGTACAGGGCAGCACCAGCCCCTGCTGATTCCAAGTCTCCAGTTTCTTAAAAAGCAATAAGGAGGCAGAAGTTATTGAGCCCTGCCTTCCATCCTACTCTCAGGAGCACGTGGGCTCCAAGATAACCAAATTAATCATTCTAACCTGTAAGTGGCTGTCATTAGTATTATTATTTTCATCATATAAATTATCTTCTAGATTAGGTCATATGCATTTTGAGATCCCATGGTTTCCTAGCAACTCCTCTTACCGCTCCTCACGCAGACACAGTGTGCCGTTTGCTTTTCCTTTTTTAGACTCCCTGCACAGGGGTTATATTCAGTAACGGTGATCTCAGGCCTGGCCCTAATGACCTTTAGTCTGCCACGTTTGTGGGGTAAGATGCAGAAGACAGCATCCTCTGCCCCTCAGAAGGCATTTGCAGCAGAGGGCCAGAAAAACGTGGTCCTCCACTTGTCGGTCTCCTGTCCCACAGACGAGAAGCTCTGGGCTCTGCAGGATAAGCTTTCCAGATAATGCACTTTTATACACAGACTTTCACATAAAAATCTATGGTTTTAGAGTTGTTTCCAGTTCAATGTGGGAAACTGTCTGGAGGGCCAAACCAATTTTAGCCACCGATTTTAATTAACTTCTCTAGCTGAGTTAATCAAGATATCTCCCAAATTTAATCATGATGAGGACATGAAGTAAGGTGATGTGACTATCCTAGACAATCTTTTGTGTAAGGAGAATAGGATTAACTTCTGTCCTGCCCCACTGACATTTTTTAAAATAACAATGTCTTGGTCTAAACTACAAAAGCAATGGGGCTTAATTATTTAGCCAGCTAGTGGCCCTGTTTCAAAGGAAAAAAGAGAACAGACCTCAGAAATGAGCCTTCTCCAGTCCATGTGGAGTACAGCTATTAATATTTGATCCCCTGCTAGCCTGGAGGCAGAGGGAATAATGTTCATTACAAAAGCCTAAGACTGAATCCACTTTAGAGATTGACTGAGCAGAAGATGAGGATAAAACCTCTCCTGCCGCAGGTAAGGCAAGTAAATTGGGGGACTCTGGTAATTCCTTCAGCAAAGGAGCTGGTGTTTTGCCAGGCACAGAAGAAAGTGGAATTCTTCTGTGGTTGCCATCAGAGCCTCACGTAAAAACCATCCCTGGATCCAACATCCAGTCCTGATTATGGAAGAAATAAGATGGTTGTGAAAAGTAAAGAACAGAGACACAAGGACATGCACTTGCTAATAAAAGGAATAACTTCATGGAAACGTTAATTAACAGGAACAGAAAGCTGATGCCACAGAACTGGGAGACGGAATATCCTTCAATCCCCCACCCCTGCCCTCTCCCCCAAAATCGCAATCAGAAGCAGAAGTCTCTGTGGTGTTTGTTCCAGATTACAGCCTCGGGCCAGTCCTATTTAGGGCCCAGAGCAACAAATAAAAGAAACATGGGAAGAAAGGAACACCAGCTGTTTTAGCAGCTGCCAAAAGTAAGTCAAACTAAGAATAGAAGCTCAACATTTTTCAACGCTCCATCCTACCAGGAGCTCCAGACCCCCGTGTCTTATGGCCACCATCTCCCTCAGCCATGCAGTATTTGTCACTGACAGCACTCAAGTTTTCATCTGCTAACAGACCTGGAACGAAGCTGTGCTCCCCAAAAGCAAGCTACAAATGCAAAGACAAAGAAATTGTATGTCACAGATCATCGGCCAATCTAATTATTTGGCTAAGACAATGTAACATTCCAGCAGGAAAACAGCATTTAATTAGGCTGGCATGAGCATTATAACCAGAAATGAAATGAGAATCCAAACAAATGCTACATATGGGTATAATCTTTAAATAACAAACAACAATTTCAATAGTACAGGTAAATTGTCTAAATGCTATCACGCACATTAAAAATAAAGGCAGAAAAAGTAAAGTTATAATCCAGAATTGTACTTTTTCAGGGCCCAAGCCTGGAAAAACCTGCAAGAATTGTGGATTAGTGGTCAAATCATCACAACAGCTCTTGGAGTCAAGCAATAGGGAAGCAGCTGGAAAAGGCTCAAGAAAGAAGGCATCAGGAATCAAGCTCCTGAAACAATTTATCTAATTTATGCCACGTTCATATCCAAAGAGCCTATGGGAAAGAGGGTGGCAAAGATCCAGCCAGATGAATTGGGATGGTGGCCAACTTTGGCCCACAAGCTGTAGGTTAGGCATTCTCACTCTAAACTACAGGGAAATACAAGGTGAATCTACCCTTGGCTTCCCTGTTTTCAGGATCAAAGACTGGATTATACCTATGAATTCTTTTTTTTCGTGTGAGCCACAGAGAAGCCTCCTGAGAAACCAGACCTTTCCTCAACATTCATTGGTACACCAATTCATTGGCCAAATTCTCTTACTGTAGTGATTGGGCTGAAGAGCTTCCTCTGGTCCCTATCTTCTAAGGCTCTTTCATTCCCTGTTGCTGTCCCTCCTCTGATTTCTCAAGGTCAGATCTTACTCTGTAAGCAGTGCACAAATGACTGATAACTTGAGAACAAAAAAAGTACCTAGCTCTGAGACAGAGTCAGACCCTGAGATTACACACAGTAATAGGTCAGAGAGAAGCTGGCTGGACAGTGGATGGAGAAGCTGCAAAAGGAGAGAGGGGAGCTGTGAAGGCAGCAGGGCACCTTGGTCTTAATTTTCTTAGCATGTAACACCCTGGTCCTCAGAGGAGTTACCTTCAACTTACACTTGTGCAAAAAAGAACTGAATCCTTTAGCACTGCCAAGTTGCAGCAACAAAAGATAGATGACGTGCTCAGAAGCAACAGCATTTTCATGTACAGTATCCAAGCAACCTGATGAGGAACACCGACTGCGCCACTTTTAATACACAAAGATTGCAAAGGTAGGGAAGAAAAGGAGGAAAATAAGCTAGCAGAGAGCCTGGACTGCCACTTGAAGCTTGAGCCTACATCTGAGGAGAGGACGTAGCCAATCTGGGAAGATGACACAAGGTCAAAGTGTGAGGAACCCAAAAGGACACCTGAATTCACCTGATAAACAGATAACAAGCTCCAAAAAGTTAAACCTCCACGAAAATGCAGAGGTAAGCAACCCCAATACCATTATAGAGGTAAACAACCCCCAATGTTTGTTTATAGAAAAAAAGTTACATGTCTTATTTCCCATATACCAGCATTACCAAGGTGTTTTCTGAAACCCAAACACATTGAGGAGAAGAATCCACCTAATGAAAGCTTGGAGACCAACCAACCCGAATCCTCAGAGGCTGAAGGACTCCGATCTCCTTCCCATCATTGTGGGCTATCACTGTGCTGGCTCCTGGGCTCATTCTAAGACTCATTTGGTCTGCTCTTGTGTGGTCAGAATGGATTATGTGGTTCAGAATGGATTATGTGGTTCAGAATGGATTATGGATACTTCATATTCACACAAAATGGGAATATTTATATAGAGTGCAAAAATGAGTGTTGTTCACACTCAAGATACAAAAAAACTACTCTCAGGTACCGTTCTGTCAGGTTCACATGACTTTATACAAATGCCTTTAAGTTCCTCATGATACATTAGAAAAGTGCAGGTTTCCCACTCATCTTAAAATACGTGGTACTTTACTATTGTGAAACCGTGAGTTTATTATTTCCCTTAAATCACCCCAAGCTTTTAGTGTCAATTCTCATTTTGCAGGGACACAAATGACTCAGTTGTCATAGGAGACAGATTTAGTCATGACTTCATTTACAATTGATTTATTTCTATAAAGTACATAAAAATTATTTTGACTATATAGGTTTAGTATTCTATCAGTGCAACTATGGAAATAAAAATAATTTCTCTGATTAATGAAAAAGAGAATCTTGTTTTGTAAGAACTATCGATAAACTGTGTCGAGGCTTTTTCATATTTTTATAGGGATTAAATAAACAGATTGTTGAAGGGGGTGGAGGCAAAGACCACTATGTCAGGTTGGACTTGCTATCCATCATGTCATAAAGCAATCAATCCTTGATGATTAAAAAGGAATTTATCATCTTCTACCGAAACCAAACCAATCTTTAAGTCTTCCTGTAGGTCTCAATACTAAGACAGCTGGAAAAATGTTGTGTTACCTCTGAGATAACAAAATTATATTAGACTTCGAACCATTTAAATTACCTAAATGCTTCACCCTGTTCACACTGACCCACAGTGCTAGTTCTAATAACTTACTATTCAACCATTTTCCCCTCATATCATCCAGTTACAAAAACATCAGCTCTCTGGAGTTTATCAGCAGTTGCTAAATCTAGCCATAGCTTGAAAACAATGCAAAATGCTCTCTTTCTGGCCTGAAAGAACTTTCACATGTGCCAGTTTTGCAAATCCACAGAATTTACTCCCTGGTCTCAGATATTTCAGGATCACTGTTACACAACATAACCTGATGGTCCAAATCCATTACACTGCAGTGCAGTGCTCCTTCAAATCCTCAAAACCATATTATTTTTCTTATGAGCTCAGCAGTTTACTGGAGGAAATCAGTAAGTAATTACTCATGTTCTACTCTGCCAAAAGCTCATGGTGAAGGCTTGGAAAATTTCCCAGCAGTGAAAACAAAAGCATTTCCTTTACAATACAGTGGAACATTTGTCACCAAGACTCCTCATTTCCTCTAACCAGCTTTAAAGTTAAAAGGTGTCAGTTTGACACCATATGCAAAGCTGCTAGGTACCTAGATTGGAAGTTAGCACTTTTATTCCCTACAGACACAAGAAGTACACATGAAGGTTAGAACAGATGGTGAGAAGTCAGGAAACGTATGTTTTTATCTGGACACCTTCACACTATAAAAAGGAAAGAAACCACCTTTCCTCTGTCTGTTGATACCACTCTTTGTTTTGTATGGTTCAAGTTTGGCAGAGAAGGAGAGTTCATTCTTTTTACTTTTGTGCTTTCCACCAAATAAACTGGTTCTACCTCTCAGGGGCAAACTGAGTGAGCCCTACACTTCCTCTGATGCTTTATGTCATCCATGGGAGGATGTCATGAGCAACCAGGAAAGGAACTCTGCCGTTATATGCAGCACTGCATGAAATTCTTGAGCTGCTTTATAACATTGTAAACAGCTAAAAATGGGAGCAGAGGAATCGGAGATTTTACCACTTATTGCTTTATGAGTTTTAAGTGCTTAAACACCAATTTACAGAGAGGTTCAAAAGAGATATAAGCCTTTTAGTGGGACAGCAGTAGTGCAGATAAGGAGGGGAGATACCCTGTGTTATAAAAGACAAAGAATTCGGAAACAAATATGAATCATAATTGTGAAAAAAAATCCAGATTTTCCATTTTTGTCAAACAATTATTTTACCTTGAATGAGGCAAAAAATTGTCTTTAAATTGAAAATTGTTATTCTTGATTAATCATTTTTGGTCTGCTGTCCTTGTAAAATTTCAACAATCAGTCAATCAATCATTGTATGACTTTGATTCAAAAAGTCATCACAGAACTTCACAAATTACAGCAAAATTGCTTCCCTTCTCTGTGCATTGGGATTTCTGCATGGATTATGAAAAAAAAAAAAAAGGTAGTGTGATAATGTTTATCATCCTAGGACATTGCCTTTAATTTCTATCTCCCATTTCAGCATCTGGAGGCTGAAAGACAAGGGTAGAAGTGCTTCACTTTACATGTACAAGGATCAAACTGCAAAATGGCTTATTTTAGATGAAAAAAAATGAGGAAGAAAAAAGTTTCCATAAATAACTACAGCATTTCTGCTGACCAGAATACACACTAAGAACAAAAATATTTTTTTTTCTCTGCATAAGGGTTCATAGAAGTCTGACTCCCTTTCCATAGTCCTCTTCCCAACACACAGTAACATTTCTTGGTATCTTAAATAATTTCTCTTCATGTCCTACTTAGCTCTCAGTAACAGCAATGATATATTTACCAACTAAAGACTAACCTTCTTAACGGCCATAATGGGATTTACAAACTTTTTTGAAAAATGTAACTCATCTTAATGTCCCAGATGGACAATTGTTTGGGATGCAGGTAGATTTCTGCTGCCCAACCAGGCTACAATAGCTTACAGACAACAAACTCCCCCTTCCTAGAGCAAGGCATCAAGCCAATGACACTTCCTGACCTGTAGGTTTGTTAGTGAATTTTGTAATTCCAGGCATATTTGAATGTACAAAACTATGCAAAACTGAGTTCCAAAGGCAGCTTTGCATTCTAGCTGGTTCTGCAAAATTTGAAGCCTTCCAGTGGACTAATTTCAGTTGGAGAGAAGCCTCCAATCACCAGGTGCATATTACCTGAAAAACTCTCAAGCCTAAATAGTACAATCCATGGAAGAATACCTACCAAATCCCAAATCCTTATGACATGAATATTTGTCATGCTGTGATGATACTGAAACCAGAGAAGGATTTCTAGTACTTTTGCCATCGCTTCTCAGGAATTGTGTCTCTGAGAGCAGTAATTGTGACATACACAGACACTACAACCACAGGACAGAGATTAAAATTATTTGAGAGTTGCAAGATCTTTAATTAGAATATATTTCTGTCCTGAAATGTAAATATCTCTAAAAATCACAATGATTAAGCAATCATTTTTGTCTTGGTTTTTGTTGTCTGAAAGAGCAACTTCAAAAAAATTACTCACAAGTATGTGTTCCTCATCATAGCTGGAGGAAATAATCTATTGATCACATTTTGCTGTTACTACAACATGAGTAGCTGAGACATTTCATTCACAGTTGTATGAAAACAGACTTCGTGATCATAAGGACCTCTGAGTACAAGCTGCTTAAGAATCTTTAAAAATACATGAAGGAAAGGGAGTAGACATTTCTTAACCAAAAAATAAGTTTCTGTATGATGGGTGTTCTGCCTGCACTCAAGAATATTTTGACTAGTTAAAAACCAAATGAATCGGTCACAATATTTTTTGGCGATTTATTCCCTAGAAAAAGTCACGGCTTTCAATTTTTCATTGCTGCCTCTTGACAAACGAAAGGTAAACTAAAAGTATTCCCTCAGATGCATTAAGGTAGAGCATGATTTTTTATGCTCCAGTTACTGGAAAGACCAGAGCAGTGGAAATAACCGAACTAAAATATTCTATGAAATATACAGTTACACTAGCTCTGTAACTTAGGAGCCTTTTCTGAAATCACTAGCTTCAAAAGATTCAAAAATACTAAGAAGAATAGAAGATGATACTCGGGAGTGTGTCTTAATAGGTTGCAGGGAAGCCATTATGCACAAGGCTTTTTGCAAGCTTAACTGTTTGACAGGTACGTTCTTAATGCCTACCTCTAGAAAAGAGCTTATTGCACAGGAATGAAACAAACACCAAACTCAAAAGCCCCAAAAATACAGACAGTAAGAATTTTTAAAAAACAGTTACTATTCAGTACGGAGGAGACACAATCCTTACTGAACACTGATCATGCAAACAGGCATGTTATAGCAAGAAGTGGTTTGTGGGGCACTTCCTCCTCCCCCATATATTTCTGCCTTGCATGACAATTTCTATCTAAATTGCCCATTTCAGTCTACATGTTGCAACAGCTACTGCTTTTTCTTGAATCCACTGTTTAGAGAATATCTGCCTGGAATAATGCAGATCTATAAATAACTCATTGTTCTTTTTTCAGCCACTGAGACATTTAAAAAAAAAAATTAGAAATTGTACTTAAAGAATACAGAAGAGCTGAAAATCTCTCCTCTGTTGAGTAAAGGGATGACAGAGTTTACATGGGACATAGAGGTCAATGTCAAGTGGGCAGAAAAACAGTACATTTGGTTTTAGCGGGACAAAACCCCTACTATTCCACTTGAAAAACTGCCTGTCAGTATACAAGTGGGACAAGGATTTAGGGTAGATACCAATAATAAAACTGAATGAGAGCCAAGGGTGAGCACAGACCATGAGCTAATCAAGAGTAAGCAGCAACATCCACGCAAGCAGCCAACCACAATTCGGGACTACGTAGGCAGAACCCACTACCACAGGGCAGCACATGAATCCTCCTCTACATGACCCAGATCTGACAAGACTGACAATATCATATCATCATAGCCACACTGCATCCCCAGCACAACACTAAGACAAAGAAAGGTTTCTCAAAATTAACAACGATGGGTTAATTTCTCTTGGAGTGGAACATGAAGGAACAAACACACATCAGGAGCGAACACCCATCAAATAAAATACACGTATTCTGCAGCAATAAAATGGCCAGTACAGGCATAACACAGCTCAGCTCTGCTAAACTTAAAGGCTGTCTTTCAAAGAACTGTGCAGGTTTATGCTGTGCTAGGAGAATGCTGACAGGCAACTGAAAGACATGTATAGTATGTCTTATACATAATTAGAAATTGTACTTAAAGAATACAGAAGAGCTGAAAATCACTCCCAAATAAAGGGATGACAGAATTTACATGGGACATAAAGGCGATGAAGAACAATTAAGTGCACTAAATACATACAGCTTGGCAAAGTAAAGGCTGAAAAGCAACAAAACAAGACTGCATAAATTAATTATTTACAATAGAATAAACACCAACATGGAGAATAAAATTAATTGAATATAAATAGCAATAATTTAATGGTTCAAATGCACATTTCAACCATCAGGTAAAATTTTGAAAGAAATATGATTTCTGGAGAAAAAGCTGAAACACAGTCACTTCAGTCGTACTAAATCAGTTTCAGAAAAATTCTTGGAAAGATGTACTGATAAAGTAAGTCTCTTACTGAAATTTTCAGATCTTTCCTACCTTTAGGACCTCAGTCTGTGACTCTTCACATCCATGAAAAAGAATTACAAAAGCTTCCAACCTCAAAACACAGAACACATGCATGAAATAAAGAGAAGAAAAGGAATCACTTTAAATCTTGGCACATAAGTTTGGATGGTTTAAAAAGAAATTTTATGTTATGTTTCTTTTAGCAATGTCATTTCGTAGGTATTTAGCATAAATAAGTACTCCTAAGTATTTGCTGATGATTTGCATCCTGCCTAAAGTTAAAAAAAGAAGGAATGAAACTGGAAAAAAATCCACTCGTTTCTTATGCATCTCGGCATCAAAGGAACATTTGTTAGTGCCCTTTCCCAATGGAGTATCAGGTCATAACAGCAAACAGCTGCAGCTACTAGTACACTCTATATGATAAACAGGAATAGTGTCTCATTTTCATTTAATATATAAACATATATAAAGAGATTTAATTTCTTAAGTATCTTATATAAGCATATAGTGTTACTATATTATGAAAATTATAAATTGTGAAAATCTTCAGGAACTCTAGTTAACAATAAGTTTACCAATACAATAAACTGATAACCTGTGAAATATCAAGCAAGTTGGCGGTATCACAATGATGATTTCTCAGAAATCGAAAGGCATTTAATAATAATGGCTTCTTGTAAGTAGATCACACAAGTTTTTACAATGCAATAGCATTTTGCCCTTTTGCAGAGCAGGAAACAGACCTAGAAGCATAAAATGACTTCCAGAAATTATTTGACCAGACCTGTAGTAAACCAAAGATGCACTATACAGAGGCAGAGCTCTTACTGTTAGCCACAATAAAAAGGCCAAAGACTGAGAAGAATGAAAATCATCGTCAATTTTAAGGAAAGCACAGAGAGGGAAAGTCTGGTGAAGTTCCTGGACACTAGAGCAGGTCAGAACACACTGCTCTTTTCAAGCCATGCTGTTCAGAAGGCTGTTGTGAAAGAGAAAAATTTTCACATATGACAGGCTTTTGGAGGCTAGATTTAGGATTTTAGGTCCCTTTTTGGCCTGATATTATGAATCACACAGAGTTTAATCTTCTACACACCCCCAAGTCAAAAAAGGTTTTACTAAACAGATTTTTTGTAACCATACCACTCAAAAACAATGTTTAACAGCTTCTGTTTTTATTTCAAGAAAAAAAAATGGATATAGGGAAAAAAAAGCAAAAGTACTTAAAAAAGAAACACAATTGTTATCCCAGTCCTCTATCAAACTAAGATCTTCAGACCTGCTTCATGAATTTTTGGGTGCTTGATTTCCCCCAAAGCGACTTGAAAAATTCCACTCTGTTTACAGCTCTAAATCTGTCACTTTTCATAAACATTAAATTTACTTTAAAAATAAATAAAGAATGCTGTCATAAGACAGGCAGCAATATGTCCCACATGTCATAAAAACTGATCAGCCAATTTTTAAGCAGCATGGACAGTCACGAGCCAAAATACCCAATTAAAATGGTTCTAATACAATTTTCACATTTCTCCAAGACAAATTGCTCATCGCCAAGACTCTTTCACAAAAAATAAAGTCTTCTTCTGAGAACCTGCCTTACAGCAAGACTATTGAATAGGACTCAGAATAAGGTACCATGATCTCTTTTTCTTTTAGCAAAGGTAAAGTCACAGTTTAAGAGAATTAATTCAAAGTTTAAACGAAAAATTTATTCTGTCTGTCATGTTTCCTCTAACAGGCCTTTCTGTATAAATAACAACTGAAAACATTCCTCCTAAGTGTTTTGTGTTTATATACTTGTGAAAGACAGTTACTGACTACACAAATACCCAGAATCTTCAGGTAACTTACTATGCATCAAATACGGTGACAAGCCAATTCTCCTGTCATCAGAAGAGTAAGCTTCCACTCTTCTTAACTCCATTCAAAGAAACTCACATTACCAGTAGAAAGGAAGTGGAGTTACACAGTTTAACCCTAAAGTGAGAGCCCTGACTGATAATTTCTGTTGTCCACAATAATAAGGTATTTTTTATTATTAGCACATAAACCCCATATTGTTCTTGGGGTTTCCATTATGCTACATTTATCATTTATACCTAAATGTTTCTGCTTAAAATTATATGTAATCCTGAGCCAAAAAAACCCTCTACATTTTTACTTAAACTAGTGCTCCACATCTTCAATTTCCCTGAGGAAGCAGGACAAAGTAATAAGCTTGTTGCCTTTCATTCATAATTACCAAACCTTTCAATTGCATTTATTGTGGCTTCTGCATTTTTAAACACATTGAAATACTGACTCCACAGTCCAGCCCACAGCTGCTTACAGGAAAGCAGGGTTATATCCAAAGTAGAAAACAAGACTATTCTTCTCCACCATAACCTCTGTGGAGAAGCCAGAGGCAAATAGGGTTCTTAAAAAATGGATGTCAGAATCATCAATTACGCCACCAAAAAGCAGTATAAAAGTACATAAAAGAACAGTTATTGTAACACTGGGGGGAGGGAACCATGAAAACAATTGCACAGCCTGTATTCTTTTGTCAATGAATATCCTCAAATGGTCCCAAGAAATGAAGCAGAAAAATCCCTTAGAGGAATATAACACTCATTAAGCAACTCCATTTTCAGTAGTGAGTGAGGGGCTGTTGCAAGTGAACTGTTCTTTGTATTCACTTGTGGGACATTCACCACCTGTTCATTTCCTCCTTCTTTAAGCCAGAGGAAGGCTCGGAATGACTATAAGAGCAGCAGCCTACTGGTATTACAGCCCATATGATCCCACAAACAGCACGGGGTGAGCCTGGGTGGCTCTGGGGGCAGGCCATGGGGAGGGCTGTGTCCCCCAGCAGCTCTGAGGCACTTGTGCAGATCAGCCAGGCCTTGGGTCCCTGCACCCCTGAACACTCCCAGTTGCCCCCACAAAATGGGAGATTACATGCTAGCACCAGGCTGCCATTAATGTCTCCTTTGCATAGCCCTCTCCAAGTGTGCACGGCTAATGGGCATGCAGAAATGGGGAGACTCCTCAGGAACAGGCCTCAGCTATCCCTGGGGCGTTTTTCAGAGGGAAGGCGACACGACGACTGGGTGGCCTGGGACCCCAGCTAACTGCAGGCTCTGCTGCCATGTCCACCCATTGCCTTCCTCCAGGGCCACTGATAAACACCTCTGCTTCTTGCTCTGCTCTCTCCAGCCCACACCTCACACAGGATGCCACAGGTGGCACACCGAATGGGGAGGAACAGGGTACATACCAAAAAGCTGCTCCAATTCTTTCAGGCTGCTTGGTTTGGTAAGAGATGCAACTGTTCCAGAAACCTCATTACCTGGATCCACACAGGTGGCTTCCTACTTCCCAGAGATAGCTCCTGCTGGAGCAACACTTACGGGGCCACACAGGCCTTCTCCGGGCCCCACCACCTACACCCAGCTCCAGCTCTCCCTGCCCAGCTCCAGGCAGGAACGAGCCCACCTAAGCTAAGGCAGAGCTGGGCACAAATATGAGCAGGGCCCTACAGAAGGCAGTAGCTCCTCACCTGGCTTTTCTCTCAGGCAGGACCTGCCGAGGAGAATGCTTAGGGGGAGACAGCAACAGCCCCTCTTCTAGGTAAGGGCTGTGGCCACCACCCGGAGGTGGATGCATGCAGCAAACAACCACCACAGCCCAAGGAGGCAGTGGCAGCTGGCAG
>JAOXNG010000042.1:19779143-19792718 GCA_028566535.1 Scolopax minor | reverse complement strand
GGATGCCTGACTGAAGCGGGATTGGTTTTTCTTTCTCATCTAGTTGGAGCCTGAGTTTTTTTGTGGCAAGCACTTCATCTGAGCCCAGATAAATCACCAGGTGCCTAACTAAAATGGAGAATAACACTCTGCACAGCAACAAAACATTCTGAAAAGACTGTATTTGTCTTAATTAGTAATTGCCTCAAAAAGCTCCCTGTTATTTAGTCCCCTATGTCTGCTATGCAGATCTAATTCACCAAGTGTTACAGACTCTCAAGTCCATGTGCTGAAATCAATAATTTTTGTGATTTATATTATTGCTTTTGAAGTTAAGGAAAATCTATTTTCAATGTCCTGTTCCAGTGTGTCAGATTTTGGACTAGGTGATTTTAAAAGGTCCCTTCCAATCTAGGTGATTCTGTGATTTTCATCTTCATTTCTCAAGTAATCAGTTAAGGTGCAAAGACTTATAATTAATGCTCTTTAGTGAGACTGCTGGTTCCTTGCATTCTGTTTCAAACGAGTTTATTGTTTGGTTACTGTTTCAGAGACCATCCAAGATAAGGAAGAAATAACCTGCTTTGGGAGTTAATTGAAAGAGGTACTTGTACATAAATTGGCCATTACACAGTGAAGCAGTATTATGTGTGTTATTAGGCACACAGATAAGAAAGTTACTCTCTTCCTAAGTGTATATTCATGCATCTCTGCCAGCAATTGTAAAGGATTCTAATATAAAATCAGCATTTGTGGAAGGAGACATTTTAAGATGGTGTGTAATAAAAAGTCTTTTGACAGGATAAGGTATTTTAGGTTACTTTTCAAATTGTATTTTACAACAGTACTGCTTTTTCAGCATCTTTAGCTACAGAGATCATTTTGTTCCTAGGAAGGCATAAAGACCCTGCACACTCCACTGAAATGTAGGGAAGATTTCTGCTGCTGCACAGTCCCAGGGCTGCAGAAGTGGAGTAGTGGCAGCAGTATTTCCCCTTTCACATGCAGTAAAAAGAATTGGCCTTTCAGAATTCCTTCATGCATACAAGTGGGAGTGCACTTTCAAAAAAGACTACCAATACCAGTCTTCTATCCAAACCTCTCTTCTATTCCAGAATTTCAAATTTCCTTTCTTCAGTTAAGTAATTGGGAGTTTTGCTTTCTAAAGGTTTGTATCTAAACTACAGGTTTCTATATTGTGTTTGTTTACAGTCACAACAGTGGAAAAGGCTGTTTAGACTCATGACAAAATATTTTGACTAGCCTCTTCCTACTTACTCATTTGTTTGTCCTCAGTGTATGTTTATTGTGAATTGTCTTCCCAAGAGGTTATGAACAAGATGGTAGCTTTCACTAGCTGCTCTTTGCTGTCATTTAGTGATGGGCTGATCCAGGAGGTTCTGTACAAAAGGGGTTTGTCAGACTGGGTCTAAAATTTGTAGAAATAGTGTTATTATCAGAATACATCAGGAAAAAATAGCCCAATAACTTCAATGCAAGACAGTTAAGGTTGCTAAGAGACAGAATGTAATTATCAGCTAATTTGTTTACCATTCCCAAACACTTAGAAGGGTAAGTGCTATGGACTGTCCTGAATTCTATGCTATGTGCAAAATAAGCTGAATGCAATTTATTGTCAAAGGCAGTTTTAAGAAGGGCATTTGGAAATGATACAATAGCTCCAAGTTTGACCCATGGGGTTTTCTTCTAAATGTTTAGTACCAGTTATTTTCATTTTCCTCTCACTCCTGATGTCTGCATACATTGCATGTATTTTAACTGATGATACAGAAAATGTGAAAATATTAAATATATAGAAACAGTATTTTTCTAGTAAAAGACTTTCAGTTATACTTTCTTGAAAATGGTACATTCTTACTTTAATAGTAGCAATGTCCATTGTTCCTGTATTTTGATTCCATTATTGATGTATGCTGATGTTAATTTAAGGATTACCGGCATGGGTCATTGGCTCATTTTATGTTTCTTTTTCCAAAATGTTTTATGTTTTGCTTGCACTTTGAGATAAATACTGCAATTTATTTTGGGTGCAAACTAGTTTGTGCCACAATGAAGTTTACATTTCTCTGTGTCACTGTGGCTATTATGCAGACAGTATAAGATTTATGCCATCCTAGCTATTAATTTCTTGGTTTTAAGGGCATGCATCTGATAAATTAAGCACAGGCAGTAAAAAGAGAGAAGCAGGGGATTCTCTCTCTGTTTCCACAATGGTAACATCTTCCATTTCTTTTTCTTTAATGGAAATAAAGACTCATTTTTAGCTAATGTGAAACACTAGCTATAAAATTGAAGAACTCAGCACAATACTGAAGGAATAAGCACTTCAGTCCAGCCTAGTAGTAAGCTCAAATCCGAATTGGTATTCAGTCAGTAGCTCTGACAGTGTAGTGCTAAAGTGTGTCCATATGAGCGTGTTACTGGAAGGTAGGACAGAGGGTTGTCCTGGAGCATGGTCTTTGGCCTCTGCACTTGGTCCCAGCAAGGGCTGTGAATCCTTCTGTTCACTGAATTTCGTCAGGACAGACGAAAGCTAGATCCAAACTGCAGGTCACTTCCCCAGAAAAATTGTCCCAGAAGAACTTTACTTGCCAGACCCTTTTTTTTGTAGAGGCAGGTAACCTCTTGCCTCCTAGTCAGGGCAGCATGCCGGAGTTTTGGGGAGATGATACCAGCCCCTTAATATCACTCTTGATCATTCTCTGATCCTTGTGGCTACAAAAAGAGTCTTGGTTAAATGCTGATGAAACACAACTTTTGAAGGCTGCATCAGAAATAGTAAAGCTGCAGGCACATCAGCCTGCTTCACAGATGATCATTCTAACTTTCACCAGTAGCAATCCAACAGTGGAAGATGGCATTGGGTAGCCAAAGGATAAAGTCCCAGTTGTCCTGCTGACAGCAGCTGACTGCTCCAAAAAGCTGTCCCCTCTGTCACAAGACCTCAGCAAGGCCTCTCTGATGGTTGCTTCTTTTCTCTTTAGGGTCCCAGCAATCCAGTGTTGGCTCCCATGTACAAGCAGAAATGGAGCCAAGTCTCCTCCAGGGAAATCTAGGAGGGCAAAGCTTTCTTGCTGGGTGATCAATGTTGATTGCACCATCACCACCTGTGTGCTGTGTCTGGATGCAGAAAGCTTAAGAGTAAGGAGATGTCATTTTGTGAAGGGGCTTGCTGCAACCACCTTCTTTTTTTTTTTTTCTTCCTCCACACTACAGATGTAGTTAGAAAGGGAAAAAAAAAGTGTCATTTAAACATTGAAGTAATCTTCCTTTACATATTTCATCTTCTAGACGCACAATTGTCAAGATGAAAAAAAATTGATTCTGAAACTTTCCCCCCTCTTTGAAAAGCAGTCCGAATCACCTAACTTTTTTTCTCTTTATTTTTCAGAGTCACTTTGAGGTGTTCTTTGGGAGCAAATGAAATGCAGTTTCAAAAAGCAGAAAGGGAGGTTGGTTGTTTTCAACCTTTTTTGCCCCTTTCATGCAAATAAGGGGAAGGAAAAGGCTTTTTTTCAGTCTTTAATGGCAAGGCCATCACAACTGCATATTTATTGTAGACCTCATATTATAAAGTGCTTTGTTAAAGTCTGGGATAAACACTGATGTTGTTGACACTGAATAAGGTGACGCTATGTGTACCTTGCTGTTTCTTTGGCACACAGCTTTTCCTACACAATTTTCAATTTTGCGGTTTTTAATCACTAACTCTCCACCCTCATGTTGCAACATGGAGATGATGTAAGTGAAAACTGGAACAGAAATGAAATGTCTTTGATACTGAAATTCTTGGAATGACTAATAAGCTAGGGTCTTTCCCTTGCCTCGTTTCTGTTCTGAGGTAATGGTGATAATCCTTCCTCTTAAAATGTTATTATGAGGACAAGCCATTTTGTTTGATACTTATTTGCAAAAGAGACCTTTTTTTTTGTGTGTGGAATGTATGGCTGGTTATATTTTTATTCAATTAAAGAAATGTAAATAATTGTTCCATGCACATTAACAGTTTACAGATATCTTTACAGTAGTCGAGTTCATGAGAGAATGCATAATTTAAGTAATGTTTTCTTCTAGCGTGTCCCCTAGTGCTGTACACAGTCATACTAAACTTCCTGCTTTAATGTGTCTATAGTACATTTTCTTTATTAGTTAAAGCAGACAATATTTTGCTGCTAATTTCTGGCATCATGTAAAAAAAAAAAATCTTTTATCCTCCCATGTGTTCATTTATAACATGGGGTTTTGCATTAAGACAAAATAAAATGCTCCTAGTTTTGGTGGAAAAGCATCCATATACCTTTAGCCTTTAATATGCTGGACACATTTGCTGTACTTTTTCGGTACTTAATTGCATGTTTGGTTTCACAAAGTTGCACTAACTTGGGCTGAGCGTTTCTATGGCTTGTGGTCAAATTCCACATGATCTGCAGAGGCGATTTCCTGAGCTCGAGCCTCCGTGTTTACTGTATCTGCCAGTCCCATTTCTGGGTACGTTAGGTTTTACTGGGCAGAGCCATCACCAGCTGCTCAGCACTCGGATTTACTGTTTATGCAGTGGTGGGTTTGTATATAAACAGTGTTTTGGAGGCTCCTGCTCCCTGAACCAGAAGGAGGGTGGCTGGGGGACTGCGGGAGCCTGGGAGACGACGCTGTGGGGAGGTGGCCTGGGTGGCAAGTCCCACAGCTTAGCTCCTCTGGGGCAGCTGCAGGTCCCATCAGAGTGTGAACCCAGGGCAAATGATAGAGTTGTTTTCCTCAGTGGTGTAGAGTGTGTCTCCAGAAGAGAGCTGCTGTCACCTGGCATGGGCCTGCTGCCTCCAAGCCGAGAAAGATGATTTGTACAAATAAGAACATCATTTCAGGAGCTTTCTTTGGATGTTTATTAGCTATGTTTAGAACAGGAGTTGAAAGTAAGTCCAGGTGCCTGTTGGAGGTTTCTAGGTTCTACTGTACTCAACTAAGTCAGGGGTTTTGTTGTGGTTGGTTCACAACTCTACTTACAGTAGTGTTTGTGCACAGTCATCATTACTTTGTTTAACATGATGGCTCTGAGTGTATTAGCTTTGAATATGTTGGAGAATTCAGCTACCAGGTAAAAGGAAAAGAAACTCAGATCTGCTTGTTGTGTAAAGGACCAGTATTCACAGAAGATTATGGCTTGTTCAAATTCTTCTCTTTTATGCTTTGATACCTGATGGAAAGCTGAAGATGAGAACATTAGGGAATCCAGCTGAGGGCAGGTAATATGCCTTGTGCTCACCTCGTGGAGTGCTAGGTGATGAGCAAAAATTTAAGTGCCACTTTCTTTCCATTTCAGACCATTTGTTCTTTCTGGTTGGTGTAGATTTCAAAGTAGTGGATTCATAGCCTTATTTTTACATTAACAATAGTATTTCCAAAATGTAATCAGAGATATTAGGGAAGATGATTTTTTTCCAGTATTGTGATACAACATGGACACTATTTTAATTCTTCAAAACAAATAGTGCTTGAAACACTCCGGTGTCTGAATTAGTCCAATGACATCACAAGTCATAAGCAGAGCCAAATACTGGAGCAGGAAGTTGCAGGTGAAGATAATTCTATTTTGAAGCCAACACCTCAAGAAAATATATGCTCAACAAAGTAGCGTATTCTCAGATTGAGGTTTGTTTCTTTATCATGGACCCTTATGAAGACCATGACAGGAAGCATTCCAGCAGCACGGCTGCATCATTACAAATGCCTAGACCAGCCCCTGTCCTCCTGTTGATAGAGGAGTTAGGCCCAGGTTAGGAGTCACTAGTGTATGCCTGTGTGCTGCAGCACAAGCACAGGGTTGTGAAGGCTGGGTGTATTTTTCTCCTTCTCTCTTAATTTCTTGTTTGTCTGAAAAATTATCTCCACTCAAAACTTCTGTCAGCCTATCTGCTGCTTGTTTGTCAGGCCTGAAAAATGGATTAGGCCCATACATATTCTTCTCAACTATGGCAGAAATATTCCATAATGTTGTTTTTTTCAATTTCTAATCTGAACAGCACAGCAAGAGCATGCTGATAGTTAGGAGCTGTGTGCTTTGAAAGTAGAAGGTAGAGATCCCCACAACTTTCCCATCCTACTGAACAGAGATCAAGAATGGTGAGAAAAGCATGCTTTGAGGAAGATGAGAACAAAGGAAGGCAAAGAAACACATATGATAAACCACACAAAAATAGAAATATTTCAGGTTTAGAGTTCTCCTGCTTTCTCATTCTACAGATCATTACTTAATTAAGTCTGCCATGAGAATTTTTTTTCCTCAACTCTACAGTCATGTTTTCTTCCCAGAAAAGAATTGTGATCAGTTGAAAAAGCATCATGTGGTTTTCAGAAACTCTGTTCTGTAAGAAATTCTACATCTTCCAAATTTTTCTTTCCAATTAAAACCAGAGCCAGAGTTGTTTGGTTTTGAGTTTTTTTCCTGTTAAATGAATTTAAAAGACAAGGTCCACGTTTTTCTTTCGCCATATGTGACTTTAAAATACTGAAAGTAAAGGTCACTTCATATTGAAACATCTACATGTTAAACATTTGAAATGTCACTGCTGAATACTGATTCAGTGGATATGCTCACTCTTAAGTTGTTGTTTTTCAACATAAAACACTATCAAAACTGGCATGGGCTGCAGAAAGTCTTGCTTGCAGCAAAATCCTTCATAATTTTCTCACATAAAGTATCCTGTCACAAGATTCCAGATAAGCTCTGGTATAAATGTGTAAGTGATACTTTGGAGATTAAAAAAAAATAATAAAAGAAAATATCCATTCTGCTTGCTTAAAATGATCACCTGTATCTGTGATCTGCAAGGTGGCTGAGCTGTTAATCTGCCAGATCTCTTTGGTGCTTGTTTGGTCCCGTGGGTTTGCTATGTTTCCTACGTTAGTGACAGCAAGAAAATGTGACCATGTTGGTTTTCAGTGAAATGCATAAGGGACAGTTGATCAGTATTTCTTCAATTAATCCAGTACAAAAGTCTAGAGGCAGTAAAAGGGGGCCTGAATTAGTGCACATCTATTAGACTAAGATCTTGTGAAGGCCAACAGCAGTTGATCCATGTCTATTTCAATGTGCTTTATGAACCATTCAAGTTGCTGCTTGTTTCATAGTATTTGTCGTCAGCCTTGTGGAATAAACTCTCCAGCAGTACCAGAGTCAATGAAGCAGAAATAGGAGAACAAAGAGGGCCAGCAGAGGAACTGAGATTCTTAGTTGTTTTCTGCCAAAACAAAAGAAACACAGTGGTCAGATACAATTATGTGCTGTTGGTGATCTGCTGTCCCACAACCCACCATTCCCATTTCTTGGCTGGGAACTGGAAGTCCTTTCTCCCATGTTCTTTGTTGTTCACAGAAACTTTCTATCAGCTTTCAGCAAAGAGGAGAAGGTAAGACCTCTACAAAACAACCACAGGGAAGTAACACATAAAGATGAATTTAGGCATATTGTGCAATGTAATCTATCTCTAGAAAATTACAGTGCTATGCTGTGCGTTAAAGAAGGCCTGTTAAGTTTATTGAAAGAGCACATTGAACTTTTGTTTCTTTGGTCATGTAGATCAGGGCAGGAGAGCAGATGTGTACATGAAGAAAATTGAAATGCTTGTTTGCTAATGGTAGCCACCTCCTAAACAGGTTCATTTGGGGGCATCCCTGCACTTCGAGACCTGCAGGCTGGGCTGCAAAGTTTAGACTCCACCTGTAAAAGTCTAAACATAGCAAATATTCCATGTTTAGTGTTCCTGTGAACAGACTGCTGTGCTGACAGATTTTACGTGTGTGTTGCGAGTGTGTGGCGAGTGCAAGGTTTCACAGTAAAAGCAGCCAGCTTTTGGTTTGTGACACTGGGCATCTCTTGGCCTTGCAAACCACAGCTGCATTCATGAGCAGATGGTGCTCAAATTCACCCATTTTCAGGTTTGGGGCAGTACAGGCACTGTATCCCGATGTAAATGCCTCCACCTTTATGACCCGGGTGTTGAAGTTGTAACAGAAGGTGCCTGGATGAGCAGGATTACTTATCTTACAGCCTCACATACATTTACTGTACGTCTGTAAGTAACGTAGTGTTAGAATTTCCAAGGGAATGCAAGTCTCAGTGTGGTGCAGACTTGCTGGAGCTTTTGGTTTAAAAGGCTGTGGTAGCCTTAGGATAGCTAAGGTGAGTGGAACTTGTTTCAGGGTGAGCATGAAAGGACAGCCTGAGAAAGACATACACTGCCTGCTATTTTTCTCTCCTTCCCCATGAATTCAAACCATTAATCTTTTTTTAGTTTGAACTGAAACTAATTTCAGGTTGTTTGATGAAAATTGATTCTTTGCCTCCTCCATGGGGTCTTCAATTTGCAAGAATTTTCAGTTTCTTCATTGTGGTTATGAGACCATAGGATACAAAGATATCTAATCTGTTTTACCACTGTGTTTTTTTTTAAAGCTTGGGATACTTATTAGAACCAGTCAAATACCAGCAGAAGTAATTTGATGAATAATTTGTTTGACAAGTAGTGGCAAAGTTCCTTAGATGATTCATATTCTCCAATTGCCTCACCAAAGCTTTAGAGTTTCTTTGCTTTCACTGCCAGGTCCTCATTTGTTTCTTCACAACACTTTCTGCTGAAACTGATGCACTTTTCTCAGTCCTTTTCATCTTTCTCTCTATGTGTGCATGGCAAACAGTGAAACATATTGTAATCTGAGCATTTTTGAGCCTGTGATGGCCAAGGCTTTTATGGCATGCACTTGGACTCATCTCTGAGCCCACTCATTTGAACATAGAAGGGGAACATGAGATCCAGTTGTGCATTCTTTTGAACAAATGTCTCTTATAAGCTGATGAAGCATTCAGGAACAAACTGAGCTTAATCTTAAATGTAGTTTTCTCCTGCTGGAGTTTTAGAACCTTATTGCATAGATGATTAAGACTTTGCTTTTCACCCTAAACAAGTAGGTTTCTGGAGTACAGTTCTCTCTGTCTACTATTTCCCTCCTCCCTCCAGCCCCCCCTTTTTTCTTGTATTTATGAAGTGTCTCAAAGCAACAGAAGGTTAGAGGCCTTCTCAACAAGGTACGATCTGTGACTTTTTCAGAAGATGGAGCCTCCTATTCTTGTAACAGCTGTGTTGCTATTCATTTAGATCCTTTATGCCTACTCATGAAGACACTTTAGTCTTTATCCTCTTCCTTGCAGAGTGATGCTTTTGATATGCTTTTTATTGCTTTTTGACGTGAATGTATGATGTGTCTCTGGTCAGGTCACACTATACCCACAGTGGGGAATAAACCCTGGGTGGTCCAACATCCTCACAATTTTGTAATTATAATGAAGGCCATGCTGTATGTATGTCCTTCTAATTGCCTCAAGTGAATTATTTCCTAATCATGTTGATAGTAATTCTGATTACAATAACCATGTCTCAATTGTGTTTTGGGATGGGAGTTGTAAACAAAAAGAGAATGAAGTAGTTTTACAAAATATATTAAATTTGCCTCCATTTTGATTTCGTTGTATTTGTTCAGAAGAGAAGCTAGAAATCAATTCTGTTTCAAAAAATGTTTAATTAATACCTTCTCTCACTTCTCCCAAACTGACAAATTGTCCTGGAACAGTGACGGCTAACATCAGATATTATGCAGCTTCCTTTATTTACTGGAGTAATATTTGAGATTAACTCATTCCTGAACTTTATTTGCAATAAATTATTGAGGAAATATTTTTTTGTCCATCTCTATATGGTTTGAGTAGCCTGTTGCATTTTTGCACTATTGAAGTAAGAATGCTGATGTAGGGGTCCTGATTCAGCTCCTATTCATTATTCATTTGTACTCCAAATGAATAGTTCAGTACTTGCTGCTCAATAAGTACCATCATGCTGCTGAAACTGTCAGAGAATGCAGCAAGCAAAACAAAAGGTCACAAGCACTCCAGGTCTTTTAGCAGTGCTGCAGCAATCCTTCCTTACAATTGCATAAGCAAGCAACAAACACAGGGCAATCAAGTTGCCTTTCTCATCTCAGCGCTGCGTGATCATTAGTGGCTTTCCACCATGTGGAGTTGTTCCACCCCAAGGGAGATGAAATCCCACCTGAGAAGCTGTTCCTTCTCACGCTGATGCATCCGCCAGCTGTTGCCCATCTCCACTCTTTGAAGGTGCGACAGGCTGTGAAGGAGCAGCCCAAGTGGCCGCTGACATTGCGTGCGACGGCTAGCAGGCTCTGTGCATCCTGGTGTTCATTCAGCAAATCAAGAGCATTAAATTAAGGCAGTAGGCCCTGCATGCCATTTGACAGTAATGGTGTGCTAAACCCGCTCCTGTCTGTACATTAGAAGGATTACTTGTAAAATCACAATGCTTTTTGAAAGCATGTTCCCTGATTCACCCTTAGCTGAGTTTTCCCTAGCTCTGCAGGGATGCTTGGGAAACAAGGGCACCAAGAGGAGTCTTTTTGCCTTGTGACTGATGTGAAAGGGCCAGAGAAAAGCAGTGCCTGAGATCTGGAGGGATGCAGGGATAGCACCAGCCATGTGCTTCTGGCACCAAGGAGGAATTAGGTCAAGAGAAGCAGCTTGCCCTTCTGATGTTTGTAAACATGATAGAGATCTTGCTTCTTACTGCTGGGTGTGTTTTTTTTTGGTTGTGGGTTTTTTTGTTTTGCTTTTTTTTTTTTTTTTTTTACAGCTTTCTGTAAACCTTGGGTGTCATCAAAGAGAACAGGCTAGCTAGACTTTTGGCCTGAACCAGTAGGAGAGTTTCTGTGTACCAGTGCTACCTACTCTGTGGAAATCTTTTGTATATACCAATAAATTACTTTCACATTCCTTGGTTAAACTGGTTATAGAAAAAAATCTTCAAGAAATTAGGCTGTTTTATAAACTGTCACATTTGAGTTAATGTCCTAAACATTTTAAAATACTCCATAATTCAATATTTTAAATTTCTGGTCATGTTCACTCACCATCAATGTGGTTTTAGTTATTCTTTCTCTCTCAGACAACTCACATAAAGCAATGAAATATTTTAAAGGCACTGTGATTGCATTACTATTCCTAGTTTATAAAGTATTTTGTGATAAGCGATCCACACCGATATTCTCTTTGCATACTATTTGCATATGTATTGATATGGTACGTACCAAACTGTGACATTATAACCTTTCGTAATTAAAATATAGGATGTCATTAGTATTGGTTCTGGATAATTACTTGGGTTTTGAGCAAAGCTTTCTCCAGAAACTTGATTTTAAAAAGCTGTTCTCTTGCTACAGAAAGCAGAGACTATATTTTGCAGGTAGGGCTATTTGGAAACCAGTTGGTACTATTTAATGTAAGAGATGGTTGAGTGATTTGTGGAAAATAAGGTTATCTGAAAAATTCAGCCCATATTTCAGCTCATAAATAACTCATAAGCTGATTGTGATTTCCACAATGCATTCATTATTCATAAGTGCTCACTGAATAATTTGTGCAAACAAATTTTAGCCTATAGAGTATCCATGAGTTGTTTTGAGTTTGTTATTCTTAGTATGTGATCATGGTGTTTGCTTTTTATTTTCCTATTGTATGCAACTCTTAAGTCAGAATGTAGGAGATAACATTGAATAGTTCCTAAAACAAATGGAATACCTTTCCTGTATGAGACAAAGAATATTTATGTTGGGCTTTGTCATTGCTGCTTTTAACACAAACAAATTGGTGCTTACATCTTCAAGCAGAAGTCCACAAAGATGTGATTCAGTTCAGTCTGTTCTGCTTAAGAATTGAGAGTCCAAACTCCTAATGTTTTCCAGTTCTGCATGGATTTTCCTCAGGAAATGTTTTTATGCCTAACTGGCCCAATTTTATTCCCTGTCTTTTTTTTTTTCTTCAACAGATTTTTTGCATGTGCTTCTTTGATGCTTCCCTCTTCATGAAGACTTGTCATTTACCTGGTTTCTGGGGGAGTAGGGTATTGGGGAAGGGAGATGGTAACAGGGAGCTAAATAATAATAAAAAAATATCTCCTGGAGACTGTATATGTGTTTCAGAAGTCTATAATTAGAAGGCTTGAACTGATGGAAAGGAATCCTCAGCTCTTTTAAAGACAGGCAAGAAGTTAAAGTGTGGGAAGTATCCTGTTGGCTAGAGGAAGAAGGTTGGAGAGACTCTTGTTTGATCTCCCCTGCCATAAGCAGCACTCTGGTGGGCAAAAAGTTACCAAAGTAGGGCTTTGGAGAGAAAGATTTTCTTCTGTCTCTGGCGCTGTTATGAGATATGACCTTAAGAAAGTCATTAAGCCTGTTTTCCTGTACTTCTTCCCTCTTTGCCTGCTTCTTCTACTCAGTCTATGAAATACTTACACAAGGACCTGTGTCTGGTTGTGGCAGTGCTATATATACAATGGAGCCATGGTGGCATGTGAGGGATGCTGGAGACAGCAACATTGCAATGTCCTGCTTAGGGGTCCTTTCACTCAGCCTGTGTGGTAGCAGTGGTGTATACTGTGTTTGTCCTGAGTAGTCCTCCTTTAGTACTTTTTTTTTCTTCATCATCTTAAGCTGGAAGCTGGTGGCTCAGAGGCCATCGATCATTTCAGGAGTCTCAAACTGATTTCCTTCCATCATGATGTCTTGCCATGCTTGTTCTTAATAATGGAAACTTCTAAATAAAATGGAGGTACCATTCCTTAAGTGAAGATTCTGAAGCTATTGAATTGCATTAGCCTGTAGTAAACCAGCTGGAAACAAGTGTTCAGTTTTCTCTTAATTAGAATAGATGAGTTATGAAAAGGAGTTGATAAGGTACTACTTAAGCAGCTGTTGAGATGTGAATTTTGAGGCAACAGAGCTTTTTGTCAGTAGTTTGGGTTACTGTTTAGTCTTTTTCAAAGTGATGCTGAGCTATTTTATTGTAACTAGAATATGATAGAAAACTGCTAGTTGCATCTGTATGTTTAATGTCCCAGTTTTTTGTCCCATCAGATGTCCTGTGCACCAGACATCTGGAGTAATAAGTAACCCATCTTTTGTGTGTAGACGCATAGGTACACCTGGTAGAGTGCTGGAGTTATTAGTATGTGTCCTCTTGATGAGAAAAAGTTGTACGCATCCTAATTATTCCTGTGTGGAGAGCAATAAATGTTAAGGTTTTCTGATATTTGTACAACTGCACCATGCAGAAGCTTTAAGGAAGATGATTAAAAACAGCCTCATGCTAGAACAGCATTTCTAAAGGCCTGGGCATTTAGTTAGAGCTCATGAGAAAATCTGAGGCAGTGGCTATTTGAGATTGTATTTGGATGCTAGAATTAAATCAGAAAGAAGAGAGAGAGAGCCCAGAATTTCCATGAAATGGCGTGTGACCTTGGGAAAGTCACTCCATCCCCTCATTCCTCTCTTCCCTCTCTGGAAAAAAACAGGGATGGCACAAGTTCTCTGCCTCGCCGGGGTGCGGGGAGAGCCCACCACAGCCCTTGGCGAAGAAGGGCACGGGGAGAGGAGGCAGCGGGGGGCACGTGGCACCAACACCAAGGTCACACAGCTCCGTCAGAGCCCGGAGCCGAACCTCCTGCCTCCCCTCCACACACC
>JAOXNG010000042.1:19757176-19774607 GCA_028566535.1 Scolopax minor | reverse complement strand
CAGAGAGACTGGATCTTAGCTCATTACGCTGTGGATCCAAGCACAAAGAACGCTTCATTTCTTCTCTTTGTGGGTTTGCTTGTTCTGGATGAATGGACTGAAATTATTCTCTCTGCGGAGAATGGGTACGTGGGAGGTTCGTGTGTATTTATCTCCAGGAAAGAGCTATCTTGCTCCTGAAATTGTTCTCTTGCCCTGATTTTTCACCTTGCCTGGCTATCAGTGTAACTCAAGACATAGTTTCAGAGGTTGAATTATACTACTGAAATGTTACTGATGTGTTAAACTGGTGTGAAATCAGAGTCTAGCTACTCATGTCAGTTCCCTGGCAATAAGGAAGGAGCTGAATGCTTCCATCCAACAGAAACTGTATCCAAATCCAGTACCTTGTCTGAGGCTTCAGCAAGGGCTTCACTGTCCTCGGGTGAGGTGCCAGGTGAGGTACATGAATCAACTGCTATTGAACAGAACCATGCCCATATTGCATCAGCTTTTATTTACCAGAGTTAAAATGGAGTTTATTCTCTGGGGTTATTACTGTCACTCATTTTTAAAGGTCTAATTAATGCTGTTGATTCTTTATTATTGGTTTAGAATTAACTTCTTGTTTCCCTCTTCATGACTATTAGCTTTGTAAAAATAAGGGCTTTAATTAATTGACTGAGTTACTTTTCCGATATACATCAGTTCTACTCCTTCCCACACGTATATCCAGAAGGGCAGAATAAAAGTAACATATGGTAAAAGGAAGGAGAATGTCTAAGCTCAGGTCATTAAAGTGGTAATAATAAAAGCTTCACCAAATGGAAATACCACTAGTCTACACCGAACTGTCTTGATCAACACTCAATTCATTTTTATTGTTTATAGTGTTAATTATTTTTTGGAAAAAAAAAATTGTATAAATTTAATTAATAGCATGGTTGTTAAATTGTAAATAACTGAAACTGTTGAAGCTTTTCGTCTAATAAAATTGTAATTGGCCTTTTAAAGTAAGTACACTAATAAATCCCCCTTCTCCCTCCTCCTCCTACTTAATAAAGCAGAGATCCTTAGTTGCTATAAGTCAGTGTCATTCCTTTAGTCCTGTGAAGCTTTACTGGCCTGCACCAGCTGAGAGCCTGCCTCAAAGCAGGACTGAGACAAGGGAGAGAGAAACATCACCTACAAGGTATTTGGTGTATAGGGTTAATGCTCTGGCTGAAGTCAATGCTTTGCCACTTAGAGAGGAGCAAAATGGGGCATTAAAATTATTTACACTCTTTGAGGTGTTTTATACACAAAGATAGAAATTTGGAGTAAAAAATATGGCTCTGTTTTTCAGTTGCTGCTAGTTACATATATTAACTTGATTTTATTAACGTACTAAAGAAACGATAGCTGTAACGCGCAACTTCTCCTCAATATGTCTTAATTACCTACGTGTTGCCTGTTGCTGTAGTGCCTCTGTACCTTCTGATCTGCAGTGTACCTGAACTCTACAGTGTGGTTGTAAATTGGGGCAAAACCCTAGATTCATCTCGGTTTAGTCCCGAGGCTTGAATCAGCAGAACTATAAGTTTGAACAACCTGGGCACCTGCTGGGGAAGGACAAGAGCCCCTAAAGGGCAAGTACTTCTATAAATGTGATATGGATGATTGAGCCAGGCTGCTCAGGCAGTGTGTGGTGAAGCAGAGAGATGCATGGAGGCTTTCCAAATTCTGAATGGCTTTAGGAAGGTCCTCTCCTTCGCAGCAATCACAGAGAAACTGTTCTGATGTTTTGTTTTCACTCCCTACGCCATTTTGGATAGCGGTCTTGCCTAGAAGTCATTTCTTTCTTAAAAGCACCTTGGATAATGTAATTGTTTTATGCACAAGAGTCACGAGAGTGCTTCAGGTTTCTCTGCTTACTACTGTCAACATATTTCTGGGTTTTGGATGTAAAGCCTCTCTCTCTAAGTGGTTAGTGTATTTCCAGGTCGCTTCATTACATCTGCATTAAATATTGAGGCTTGTACGTGCAACCTTTACAGTTTTGCATGTGTACAGAAGGTTTTATACATGGTAACACACATTTCCAAGTGCATGATCCTATTTTCTTGGGTTTGTACCTGCATATCCAGGTTTGTACCTTTGCACTTGTACAACAGGTATGTGATATTCTGGCAGCAATTGGCCCTGGAAAGGAGTGTGGCAGAAGCCCCAGGGTGGGGTACAGACCCGGAATTTGACTCTGGTTTTGGGTGCTGGGTTGTGCAATCATGTATCTATGTTATTCTGCAGGCTGCAGGGAAAGGCTCTCCCACATTATTGCCTGCAGCCTCCCTAGTCCCTTTAAGGTCTAGAGAAAGGAAGCCACCCAAGACGTCATACAGAGAACCATTGCTTCTGTTACAGATATGTGAGTGCACACACCAAAAATTGGCCCTTATTTGTCAGATTGCAAGAAACCTGCTCTAGTGACTAATTATCCTGAGTCTGCAGGATGGCTCATGGATGCCCAGTAAATAGCACTTAGTCTAGTCTCAACCTGTTAAAAGTGTATGACGATTAACACTTTTTTCCCAAGTATTTAATTTTGACCGCACTATAAAGAAAAGCACTTCTATGCATCCTTCTGCTAAATTATTTACTTGAATGTACATACGAATCATTATTTATTGTGGAATACAGTGCAATCAGGCCCTAGTACTAAAGCATCAGTGCTAATTAGCTGGAAATAAAATTGTCAAAAATACTTGATCCCAATTAGAATCTTTTTTAATGTTTATACACTGTGGACTTGATCTTCCTCCCAATGACTGTGTAAATCTGGAATACTTTCATTGATTCTAGTACGATATTCATGGAAATAAGATGATAATTTTATGCCCTGTTCTTATGGTTATTATATGCTGTTAGCTAAGTAAGAAAGCAGTTCAAACTATAGGTTGTTTAAGTAAAATCAGTTCACGTGTTTCCTGGTGCATATCTAAAGCATTGACATTTTAGCAGCTATGTAATTCAATAAGTATAGGTCTGACTATACTCTGAAAAATAACTACATACTTTTATCCATTTTACATAAGAATATGCATAGATAATTAACTAACTCCTTTTTACATTAGCTGCAATAGTTCAGTGTGTATTGCTAAATATTAGAGTTGATCTGTGCGACAAGCAGCACTGAGTCATACATGTTTAAAGTTATTCAGGTTATTCCCCATATAGTTCATTTTGCCATAGTCTCTTTCCCTTTGAAATCAATTACCTGTCTGCCTTTTTCTTAAGTGAGGCTCACGTACTTTCTTGGTGTAATTCCTCAGCTGTTCCTCATCCATTTTCCCAGTCTCCATGTTCATCAAAACACTCAATCATATCATACTGCTTCAGCTTTGCACTTCTGTTCCAAGAATTTTTGAGGTTGGGCCCAAAAAATGGATTTAACCAGATGTGAAATGGGTTTGGATTTAGTATTTTACTCTGTGTCCTCATGATCAAGATGAAGTTTAGTTTGTATCTAAACTTCATGGAACTTGGGAATAGGTCACATTTAGTGAACTTGGAGGATCTCATCCATGACAAGTAGGAATTCTTGAATCCTGACTTATCTCTCACTGGATCCTGGTGGTCTGTGGGGGACCTCCAGAGGCACTTCTGCAATTTCTCCAGTCCAGAGTCTCTTTGCTGTAGACTGTTCTCTCTAAGGTCTGTACCGTGTACTTAAATGTAAAGATAAAGAAAGTATATATTCTTTGGTTTTCTAAAATGAAAGTGAACTTCAAAAATCATAATTGCTTTTTGTTATTAGTTAAATTCAAATGCAGTTATGCCAAAACAACATGGTTTCAAACTGTTTATTTTTGCAGCTACATTAGTAGAAGCTAAAAGAGAAGACCTTTTTTTACAGCAAATAATTGACATGTTATTTTTCTCCTTTATTAATTGCTTAAGGGGCTTATGATTTTATTCATATGTTTATAAATTTGTGATAACTATTTGAATAATTCTGTAGCTAATTCTTGAGCTGTTAAATAGTTTATAAGCAATTTATTTTGAGAAGTTTTAATTCAGAATTCAGGGGTTATTGGTTTCTGGTGTTTTCTGGCTTCATGACTAGCTCTTGGTTCTTGCTTTTTCATGGTCTGTAGGATAAGTGTTGAGTCCCTGTGTGGGAACTTTAAGGGCAATTGCAGTAGAAAAGAAATTATAGTGACTTTAACTGTGCTGATTTAGCAGCATATTGGGTTTCTGGTATGACCATCCCACTTTGAATCTTGCTGTCTGATAATATTCTTTAATGTTTAGCCCTAAACTGACCCAGGTCTGAACCAATCTCAGATCAGGGTGATTGTTCTCTACTACATCAGACATTTACTTGGGGGTTTGCTCACCCCAGGATCTCTTAGATAAATAAGAATAGAGACTGCTGTTTAGCTGAGAATTAGAGAGGTCTTCTGAAGAAATGGGTAATTTCTTTTCCATATAGATTTTAAGCGAATACCCAGATGAAACTCTTTCCCTGGGCCAGCCTCCCTTGCTGTCCTGAGTTCTGCTCTCCTGAGTTCTGCTCTGTGGGGACTTGAGCTTACTTCTGTCCTGCTGCAGCCCCATTAGCACAATCTGGAGAGGCCATCTAGGGAGTAGACAGATGTATAGTGACACATACATTTGCGTTTGATGAAATATGATCCAATAAATGGAGAGATTGAATTTATCACCTGTCTGGTGAGGTTGAGTTAGGGACCAGGGGAGATGCCCAGGAAAGGGCTGTTTAGCATGCTTTAGGTTATATCTCATTTAATTCCAGAAACTCCAACTCAGTCAATTCTGCTGAATTGAAGATGACTATAATGAAGGATGTAATGTCTCTATGAATTAGCTGAAAATATTTTAAAAGCTCTGTCACTATTCTTTCCCTTGAGATTAAAGACTAATCTTGGGTATTTGCCATCTAGGAATCTACCCAATTACCTGAGGTTATACAGTGGTCAGGAAGAGATACTTCATGAAGGACAGGGGAATTGTTCTAGTGTTTGAAAAGTTAGTAATTGGTCACATCATTTCCCTGGAGATCAGTTTGAGAAGAAGGAACTATGAAAGTCCTGATGTCCTAGCAGGAAAGCCCTGATTTATGAGATGAGCCACCCCTGGGACTTTCCCACAAAGTGGGAGTGGTAAGAGCACAGTCTTGCAATAATTTGGCACTAGTGCTTCAAGGGGAAGGCTTCTTGATGGTTAATGCCAATCGTGAGAATTGTGAGGTGATTAATAGTTATTAAAGAGGGTTTGTTTCTCTCACTGAGCTGTTTTCAAATTAGTGGTGTGATGCTTACTCAGCGATGTAATATAGAAGAATAGTCTTGTACTTAGATCACACCCTACTAATACAGACTTGTTCCTGACTAGCTCAGGCCAGCAGTAATATGGATGCTTCCAGCCAGGATTACTCAGCTTCTGCCCATCCTTGGGCCAGCAACACTTCACTCTTCATGTTGACCTTGAAATAGAGACAGATGATGTGCTGTATGTGCAGTAGCTCTAGGAAGCCTTTAAAACACAGTGGCCTGGATGTGGCTTACAGCTTTATTGGTAGCCAGCGCTTGCAGGCAGGGCTGATCTGAAGGAACACCATATTTACACTTGGTTAGCTAATACTACTGTTTCTTTCCACTGATGGGCAAACATTTCATTGGTAACTCTCTATCCTAGGCAAGAGCAGCAAGGGAAGCACACCGTGAAAGCCAAATTTCAGACATAATTCAGAGAATAAAATCCTAGTGCTATTGAACTTGGGGGTAGGATACATCATTAGTGCAAGGTGTTCACATCTGTGGTGCTCAGATCCAGGACAAAGACAGTACAGGCTTCAGAAAAGAAGGCAATCATAATTCCTTCTCACATGATGTAAGTTTAAATTGGGTCCCTAGGTACAGTTCAATAATAAATATGCAATAAGCTACTGAACTTTTGAAAGTTTTCCCTGGAAAGTTATAAAATATGTAAAACATTGCTTGAGAGACTGAAATGGATTCTTCACAGTCATGTTTACCTAGTAGATCATGCATGTTTAGTAATTATTTTAAATCCTTTATTAGGGTTACCCAAAAGAGTTTTTTTGTTCTAGCAGCTAAATCAATATTTAGGCAGGTTTGAGCTACTTATATTTTTTCCAAGGCGCTGGAATGTCTTCTTGTGCTTTAATCTATCCTAAAAAAAAACACATTTAGAAAGTATTTTGAAGTACTTCAAAGAAATATTATGACACTTTGTTGACAAGGTAACTTCATCTAGATAGCAACGTGAGGAAAAACTGAAAAGACAGGGATTACTTTACTTGGAAAAAAGAGTAAAGAAAATTCTTCTGACATATTTCTGTGACTCTGAGCTGAAACTGATAAATGGAAAGTTATAAGGGTTTTTATAGCAAGTCCAAGGTCCATGTATTCTACTGTTGCATGATGTTAATATTAAGAACATCTTTTTATGTATTGTGCACAAAAGTGTTTTATAAAATGTTGGAAAAATAGACAGTTCCTTGATAGTTTCTGCTAAGTAATATTTTATATCATGCTTCTATAAAGTAATTTTATTCTTAGAAGTGACTAAAACAGAGCTTATCAATCCTTGGCTTTATTTTTAAGCTATAGAAAACTATGTTTAAAACATAGTTGTTATCAAAAAACTTTCCATCTCAACATGGCAAGTATGTATAGCAAAAATGAATTGATTTTCTGACTGAATTGCCTGAACAATGTTTCATATGCTAGAAAATGCATAAACATATACTAGCAGAAAAAGCTTGCCCATGAAAAAAATCCACTTGTATATGTATAGGAATTTACAGGATGAGGTTCTTTATTTATTGCATAAGATAGCAAACACAAAATTGGAGGAATTTCTTTACAGTAATTAAAAAAATTATCTGAGAGAGAATGTACATGTTAATTTTAACATTTCATTTAATACTTCCCTGGGCCTTCTGTATCTAAATAAACTGCAACTAGGATTTTTGTTTGAATCATTGTAGTCTGAAGCAACTTCTTGTTTATTCTTAGTGGTAGTATCACACTCTTATCCCATGTTTTTAGGCTAAAATAAAACATCCAGGCTTTTACTTCTAAGACACAAAGTAGTGATTTATTTGATGTGGATGATCTTGTAAACATCCTGGTGCATAGGAATCAATCAGAGAAATTTGATTTATACATACAATGACATTTACAGTGTGTGGTTGCTCAAAGTAGCAACATACAATTTGATCTGAGCATAGATGTAAGTTCTCAGGCTGTCTCAAAAATAAACTGGAATTCAAGGAAAATATCTCAGACTGACTCTTCTGAGGTAGTTCCAACTCTTTTTACATGTTGTTCAACTTAAATCATGAGATCGTCTTTCTGTATCAAAATGGCAATTTTTGTTTTGGAAAGCTGCTTGCTGTAGATGAGAGTTTTCTGAGGGAATGAAGGGCACCACAAAAAACTCAGCAGTTACATGATATGGCATGTAGACCAGTGGCATAATTTCCCAATGCCAAACCAAAGGAAATTTTGAAGCATAGCATTGCTGTGGCAGCAATGAGATCCATGCCAGCAGATCTAAATCTAAACTTTGGATTTGTTTGTGAATTCAAGACTCTCATTAAGTCATATGAAAGGTGGGCCTGTATCAAAACATGCAGTAGATAAGAATATTTAACTCTGGTGCAAATCAGACATGCTGCATACTCCTGCACCATCAGTGGGCTTTATGAAACACAGTGCAAAATCTTGTGTCTGAGTTGGACCTCAGCATTATAACATCTACTCAAATAGAGTCATTGTACTTGTGCTCACTTTGGTGATTCTGGGGACACACAGAGGCTAACATGGTTTTATGCCTTTACTCAGTAGCTGAGTTGAGAGTAGAAGAGAGTTTGCTCTCGTCAACAGATGGGTTTTATATCCAGTCCAGAGAGAGAACAAATGTCCTCCTCCTATATGGAACATTGCCAGTTTGAATCCTGATAAAAGGATTAGTGTCTTTGGATCTGGGCCCTGGAAATGGCTGATTTAATACTATGTCTTTTACCATTTATCTTGGCAGCTGATGTTTTACCAGTGGCACCATGTGTTTATACACCGGGTTATCCAAAGAGAAGAGTAAATGGGATAAGGGGATGCCCGTGACTTGTGCAGGTCACGTTGTTGTAGTAATGTATTTGCAGTGCTGAACTGGACACCTACTTCCCCTTAAACCTCTGTCATCACCTTGTATTTCAATTTTCATGCAGTGTATTTGGACTGTGTGTTAGGCCATGTATTTTTAAAGTAGATATTGGTAATTTCAAAACTTTTTACTATCTCTACTTCATCAGACTTTGATTCCAAGGCTGGTGTGTTTGAAGAGCTGGCAGCCATATCCGGTAACACTTCTATGGACAGTGTCTTCCACAGAGAGCATGCTGCTTTGTAAAAGACCACACAGTTAATGTCTCAAGACTGTTATTTGTGAAAGAGAGAAATGAATGTCACTGTCACATCTTGAGGTCTGACTTTTGACAGCTCCACTCTTCATTTCCACCCAAGGCATTACTGTTGTTTATTCCTTTCTCAAAGAGATTCAAGTGGACTGGAAATGGGCTGAGGATGGGCACTGCAGAGTCTCTCCCTATGTGGCTTCTCATCACCTGCTATCATAAGGCTAAAGGTTCTGTTGCTGCCAGCTCATCCCTGTTTTAAGTCCTCAATGAATGACGTGTTAGGATGTTGAGAAAAATGCTACAACCAAAGTACAGTCCCAGGAGCTCCTCTGAGTTTATCAGATAAACTATGCTAAATTTAATGGGCAACTGAAATTGTATTCATGTGTTTCACCATACCATATTTTCAGTTAAAGGGATCTATTTGCAGGATACATGTCATAGCAAAACATAGATTTTGCATCGCTTTATTAGAAAGCATTGAACTGTCCCCATTTAAATCTACTGTACTAGGAATGTTATTTTTAACTGTGCATTGACACAGTATATTGTGTGAGTGATCCAAGTTTTAATGGCTTTATACTCTCCGTCAACATGATGTATCATAATTGCTCTTTTGGACCAGTTACAAGATGAGCGTAAATATTTAGTATTAATGAATTCAGGTTTATTATGTGTATCTGCAGTGCAGCAAATTCATCCATAGCATCTTAGCGTGCTCAGGGCAGGACTTGACCCTTTCTTTCCTCCTCTTCCTGCTTATTTGCCTTCTGAAAGACACAATAACTTGCCTCTGTCTCCACTTGTTACTGATTCTCTCAGCCTTGGCCCTTCACCACATTTACTGGACACGCTATTGCATTTCGGTCTGTCCTGACACTTGTTATGAGCAGATTGCCCAAACAGTCACATCCTTTCACAGGTCACTGGCTGAGGGCTGTATCATATCGACATCATAAAGTATTTTATTTTATTTTATCATTTTTTGTATATATCTTGTATTTTACATATAATCAGTCTTTTGCTTCTCCTGACAGTGTTCTGGGAAACTCTGGAAAGCAAGACAGGACAGAATGAAATGACAGCTGGAAATAAACCAAAAGCACATTCTGCCCTTGCTTTTCAAGTCTGTGGCCGCACTGCAAACCCTTTCTCTGCTCTCAGGCCAAAGGCTTGGCCTCCTCCTGAGAGATTGTCATTATCAATTGTGTCAAAAAAAGAGTGAGTTTAGGGGTCTCTGTAGTGTAAAAAGCTTCTCCCTGAATTAGTGATCTGTGATGGCTTGTGATGCACCCCTCTCTGAAGGCTCTTGCGCTGTGCTCTGTCATGCTGCACTTCATTGACACCAGTATTTGTTGTGTATTTCAGAGGTGAAATTCTAACCACATGGAGAAAAGCAGAAGCATAACAGAGGGGAAGGGTGGTTCTGGGTTTGAGATTGCAGTCTGGGAATTATGAGATGTGGATATAGGTTTTTGCTCAGCTGTATGTTCTCCATCATCTTCCCGCCTTTGAAATGGGGCAATAGCAGTTATCCTACAAAGATAAGTAGGTGATTAGGAGACACTCAGGTACTGTAAGTCTGTGAGACTCTATAGCTGTACAAAGCAGCTGTACAGACTGGACACTTCTCAGTGGATCTTCTGAAGTCTTTGCCATCCTCCGGCCATGCAGCTCCATCTGTAGGCCTGAGTGCTCTTTGTCAAAACAAACTCCATCTGTCTGCATAGACTCAAAGGTGGTCCCTGCTTTCCCCAATGCTCCTTGTGCTCTCCTTTCCCCTTGTCCCTACATTAAGATCAACTGTTGTAAAACATTGTCAGAAGAACGGGCGTGCAGCTGGCTCCAGCTGTGGTGGTGCTGGACATTTGCACAGAAGTTCCCTCAGTGTATAACATGGAGTGCACAGGGCAATTGGTGGCCCTGCAGCATGGGGGGGCGTACAGAAAGGAGAAGAAAGAACTGTGAGAAGATGGGACCAAAATCAAAGACTGAGAGAAATGAGAAAGAGAACAGTGTATGCTTTTCTCCAGGAAGTCCTTGTGAATATTTACATTTCCTGCTGCCTTCTTATATTTTATAAATGGACTGAACAGAGACAGCTCGTATTACTAAACTTAATGAGATGCTGCTAGTCTTCTGTGAAATTGGTTGGATACCTAGTGATAATACTTAGTAGCAGTTTTTGCCCTCGTGACAGTATGAGTTCTAAATACAGAGTTTTATTTGGTATCTTTCGTAATAAGGTAGATGATCTTCTCATTAAGGCACAGCTGGGGTAGAGCCAGGCTCCCCCTGCACTGGTGTGCTAGTCTGGGAGGTCATTCTGAGCTATTAGGGCTCTTGGGGAGACGAGCCCCCGGGCGGACACGGCTGGCTGTGATGGTACTGCCTACTGGATACATGCCTGCTGTTCCTGCTTCAGGAGAGGGTGTAGATAAAATAAATGCAGGGAAGGGAAAAGAGGGTGTTGAAGCCATGTCATTTAGTTGGCCGGTGCCTTAGTCCACTTCTCTCAGTCTCAATCCCAAGCCCCTGGTTACCTGTGGCGTCAAAGTTCGGTACCCAAAGAGAACACACAGTTCTGCAACAGTGATATAATTGCTCTCTGTCTGAGATGACCTGTCCTGGGGTTAATTACACATGTTTCACAGATCTGCACAGAAAATGTTAAGTGTGTTTGGAGATCAGGATGACTACATCTCTAATACCAGCAATAAAATTGGCATTATATTAAAAACCCCAGAGTTTTTTGAGATTCTAGCTCAAATTTAGCTAGAATCTGTAGATGAGATATTGCTTAATTTTCTCCTGCCCTTGCGAAATCACAGTCAATTTTTGCTGCTGATTTTAATAATAAATTGGGGAAAATGTGCATTGTGCTATGATTATTTAAACTGATTTTTTTTTTCATTTTTTTTTCTTTTCATTTAAGTGTTAGTAAATAACTTATGATTTTTTTAAAAGTGGATCCAAGTAATAAGGCCTGTTTTGGATAGCTTGGAGGCCCAGCTGTTAACTGATGAAAGGCCATTCTCATGTAAACTCTAATAGTTTACTTAACATTGTTAATATTTCATCATCATAACTGCTGTGGAATAAGAACTCTACAACCATTCTGTAGGGAACTCAGCCCTCAAATTGTGTGTAAAAACTCTGTGTTGCTGGAACTTGCTATAGGTTCAACTCGTTGAGGGAGTCCATGGTTTTATTAGCAATATTAACTAAGAGCACGTGCGTGCCTGCTATTGGAAATTTTGAAGTTGCTTTGGAGAATTCCAAAGTGGGTTTCCATTGGGAAAGAGCAAGCATGTAGTGTAGTTACCTCTCGTGTGTCTAACAAAGGAGCGCTCTAAGTCATTTTGCCCATTGACCTGATGGTCACTCTAAACCCCAGTGGAGGCAAGCTTCTTTGAGGGCCTAGAATTACTTAATTTTTGTTTAGTCTTCCAAGTATAAAGTTCAAACTATATAGATGAATTTCCCTTTGCCCTAATACAACAAGATTCAGAGTCTATCACACACATCACTGCAAGCTCACCTTAATAATAATCTGAGTTTATAGACTCACTCACCCTGAAAATTGAAAAGTACTAGAATTAGTTTCTTGCAGGAATGTTTTCTGCCACAGAAGTTCTAATGAGCAGGCAACAGACAGATTTGGCAAGGACCAGAATAATAATAAAACACATTAGGAATGGAAGCTAGCAAAAAAATAGAATATGTAGCAAAACAAGAAGGATCAACAACAGTCATTATTCCCAAAGAATTTCAAATTATGCATTGTCACTGGGAGTCTGCACTCGCTGAGACGGAAGCTTTCTGCATTAGCTATATATATGGTTTGTGTAGGAGTTACATACATCTCTAAAGGAAATTTTGGGGAGCTTGATTCCCAAGAGCTTTGTTTCATGATTTAGTTCTTCTTTTGTCTCTCAATGACCTTGCACTTAACAGTTAAGAGGCAGGACAGGGGAGCAGCCCTGAGGTCACCAAGTGACTGGGGAGACCACCTGACTGGCCCTCCTCCTTGCTGCACCGCAAGATGCAGGAGGGCACAGAGTGTTCCTTTCCAGGGGCAGCCTTAGTCATCTGTCCAGCCGTTCATATGCACTATAGTCACACTGAATTACTTGACTTGTAAGAAAAAAGTTGGTGTTTGTTTATTTCCATAGAAAACAGAACGGTTTGTTCATACCCAGCTCTAACCCTGGTGTCCTGACAAAGCATATGAAGTATTAGTGGGAAGGGGCCCAAGCCTGGCTTTGACAAACAATGTGATGTCACTGTCTAGGATAATAGGACAGAGGGGACTCAGGAGTTTAGATGTGCTCAGGTTTCTCAGTTTCCTAGTGTTTTTTTCCAACTTGAGATGTTCCATTGAATTTGACCCTCTGGTCTCAAAAGCAAGATGCTACTGATCAGCTTAGATGCTTGTTTCCTACAAGCCTGCCTGTTGGATAGCTTCATGATTTTGCAATCAGACAGTTCCCAGCTGCAATAGGAAGTTGGTTCATATTCTGACAACTGATGTAAACCTTTTGTGGAAGTAATATCGATGTCTTTTAAATGGGATCTTTAACTGCTCTCATTGTACGTCAGTATTAATATAGGAATTCAGTCTTTCATTTCCTGACTATATTCCTGTTCTATTTAGTCCTTAGAAAAAATAATCCTAAGACTTTTTTCTTTCAAGTTCATGAGCCAAATTTTATATTTATGTCATGAATGTAAAATATATAGGAAAATAGTTTGTTTTTAGCTGTCATTCCTATACTACTTGCACTGTGTGCAAATGGAAAGGTTTAATAACAGACTTAGGGATATATCTGGCTTTCCTTTTTCTGGTATGCACTGCTTGATTCTACTGAAAGTGAAGAATAAAATTAGTGCTCTTCATTTTCCTATAATTTGAAGCAACCCATTTTCTTCTAGCCTGAAATTCAGGTTATTTCCTAATCCCATTGTGTTCAGAACATGAAGGAAACCCTCATCTGTTCACTCCTAAAAAAGAAAATTCAAATGTGGTTTTAACATGTCTCTTTGCTGATGTGGGCTTTCTCTGACACACATTGATTGCCTGCCATACTCTGTAAATCAAAGTTATATATCTACATGCCCCATAATACTACTGCTAGAAGGGGATCTAATTGTTTCTTTTTTCAGCTTGAAGGGCAATAAACACAGATTAATAAGCACATGAGTAAATAACTCATACGTATTATGAAAGATTATAATTTGCATCTATTTTTATCTGCATTTCAAGAATTATAGAGGCTAGCATCTATTAGACAGCCCAGTTTTGTCACCTTCACAGTAGGGAATCTCTCCCTGGGAGATATTTTCTTTCCTTGACACTATTATTTCATGAACGCTCTTGAAGTTGATCTGGGTCTTAAATCAAAGCTATCCTATAGATTTTACTGAATAAACCTGTGAAGTATGAACTCCTTTTTAATACCTGAGGGTGGATTAAAAACTTTATCGTGGATCACTCACAAATATCTGCAAAACTCCACAGTTTTGATTTCCCACGTTTTCTTCTCCAGAATCCTTAGATTTTCTTCTCTTGCAATCCTTAGATTTTGTTTAGTTTTCCCTTCCAGAATTCAATAGGAGGATTGGCCTGTTGTTACTTGTGGGTATAAAGCAAAACTTGAAAAAATGACCACAGGTAGCCATATAATTCAAAACCCCCAGTGGGAAATATGCCAGTTTTACCCTTTACTTCCACGTGGATTCTAGAAGGCACTCTTTAGAACTTCAATAATGTCATTGTGCTGCTTCTGTCTTTTCTTACCTGTAATCATCTGCCTTTGTTGTGAAGCAATGGATTCACTGGGTAAATAGCTAGGCTTTATTTAACTTTTGTTATCTTTCATTTCAAGAATTGAAATGTTATTAAGTAACACATTATTAAGTAAAAAATAAAATACAGAGATTCTAGAGACCAGAATAATGACATAATCGTCACTAGGAGTGTTAACATTTCTGTACAACATTCTAGGTAGCCTAGAAACCATTTCGGAGGCAAATTCACAGAAGTGTGCATGTCAAGTCCAGTGTGGTTCATCCTTCCTAGAGCTCAATAGCCTTTTACTAAGTGGGTGACAATGCCTTTTAAAATATATGTTGCCATGAGCTCTCTGTAGGACTTGAAAGCCTGCCTGATCCAGTTCTATACATAACAGCCCAAAATTTGAGTCAAGGCTGCTCTTGTTCAAGGTTTTTATTGTGAGACCATCTTGAAGGAATTTTTTTTTTGGCTTGTTATTACAAAACTTGAAATCCTGGGGTAGCTGGTGCAGTAAGCAGACAGCAGCAGGCTACTGTGTCCTGCGTGCGTGCTGGGCAGCAGGGCAGGGAAAGGGATATCACATATTCAGGAGCAGAGAATAACAGTATTTTCCTGTTTAAAAATAAAAAACCATAGAGTTGAATTGCTCTTACTAGACACACAGAGATATCCCTTTGTGGTGCCTAGTCTGCAGACTAGCTCCTTTGAGCTGCAGGGCTTGGTGTGTACACACAAGGTGTCTCTGAGCCCCGCGCTGGCTTAAGCTGTTGTAAACTATTGTAAGGTAGACTGCTGCCTGCCAGGTAGCATTGGGAAATGGGAAAACACAGTTTGTATTATGGCAGGGTTATGTTTTCTAGATAGAAGACTTTTCAAAGAGGCTTAAGAAGACCTAGAAATGTACATACGCTAAAACATAGCGCCAGCACCATTGCAGAGTTTAATAGTAATTCTTTGTGAAAAGTAGCAACATATTAGTTTTGGTTTGTCACGTTTTTGTAAAATGAGGTCCAGACTTTGTGTAACCCTGGTTGCTACAGCTCACCACCTCAACACACAGAAAGTACTGTTTGTTGCAAGCTCAGTTACTACCAACATGTCACTCAATGGATGACACTTCCAAGGATTTACCTGAGGAATAAAGGGAGTTTGCACCTTTTTAGTACAAACAGCACTGAGCTGATCACCTCCTATGCAAGGAACTAAACCACTACATTCCCCACTTAATTTAGCATTATACCATTGAATGCAGGTTATAAGGGTGTTTACTCTTTTTAATGTTTTAACTCCCTAATAAATCCTCACACAGGTTTTCTCAGCTTGGAAAATGTATTTACTCTTGGATTAGCAAAATTTATTTCACTGCAGCTTCATAGGTTGTATTGATGATCCTCTAGGCAATGTAAATATATGTCAGTAATGGAGCATTTAGATGTTACCTTACTTTGGTGTCAGAACTTGTTGGATGTAATTTTTCTCAACTATTTAGCAAAAAGCTATCCCTGCACGAAGAAAAAAACCACCACAACACAGCAGTGACCAAAAAATAATAAGTAGCTGAACATTCTCATTTGCAAAAGTAATTCTGAGAGGGATGAAAATCAGTGTGTGCTTATTTTTGACAGCTTTGTCAGCTTTTATTGCAGCTGGTTGTCTCTGATGTTAAATTCCCACAGATGTAGAGACCTTTATGTAGTCTTCTAGAGTTATTGGCTCTGTGTGGATACATAGGAGAAAATTCCTATGCTTTGCATTTGAACAATTCACCTCTAAAGGAAGTAGATGGACATGCAACAAATGAATTGGAAGCCTGAGTGTGGAATTGGTTCAGGGGCAATCTGGATACAGGTATGCATGGACAAGCTATACTTTTACTGGGTGGCCTCTTTCAGAGTCCTGACTGACAGATGTAGGTCTTAGCCATCTCTATGCCCACTACACTTGCCTTTCACACGCTCTGATGTGCAATGTTAAATCAACTGTGTTTCTGAAAATATAATGTCCTTTTTTATTTCTTTCTCTGAACAAAAAACCAGCTTCTGACAGCCCTGGCATCCATCAAGCAGGAAAAGAGCTGCTTTATGTTATTATTTCTAAGTTTAGATGTTAAGCACACTAATATTCTGTTGTGGCAATAATGGTCATTTTGTTATGCACAAAAATTGACATAAGCAGAGATTTTCAAAGTGACTTTGTATCTTGGTGAACAAGCCTCTCCAGACTTTGACAATGAGAGCTGTTGATACCGATGTACAGGATTTTGTGTAGTTTCATTTAGCAGATTGAGACTGTCCAGAGAAAGAGGAGAGAGAGACCAGTGTACACACCTCTGTGGAGTGATTCCCTTTCTTATTTTCTGGGTTTATCCCATCTCTGAAAAATATTTCACCTCGTTTTTTGACTCTTCATTTCATTTTGCAAGGCATGGACAGATATTTAATCTGTCCAGTTAAATCACAAAGTGGTGATTGACAAATGAGCTGAAAACTTCCCTGCAGAAATCAGAAGGAGGAGAGAGTTGGTTCGTGCGTGTGCTGAACAGCACAAGGGTAGTAACGCTGGCTGGAACGTCAAGGCAATGGGCTCTGGCAGGGCTCTTCAGGGAGAAAAAGGGTTTTCTGGTGATGATTTCCATGGGCTCTAGCACCTGTGACAGTGAGGTGATGTATCCGGCAGAGCATTTATGTAGTTAGGGTGAGGTAAGCTGCAGTAAGCTAAATTTTTTTTTGTTTGCTGTGCAAAGACCAGTTCGGCACACACAAACAGTGTTAAGCAGGGAAAATACCCAAGTAAGCCTTGTGCTGTTTTTTGGAACTTGCACCGTGCCTTCCCCTTCAATAAAAATTTAAAAATACAATTCTTAGATTAAAATGGATTTAGTTCTATTTAAATTGTTAATGTACAGATGCTTTATTAGTAACAGCAAACTGACCCTGAGTATCTATGAAAGCAGTACCTAAAATTGTACCTGGAGTATTTGGATATGTGCCTGTTCAAGAGAATATAAATTGCAGAATTTTGCCATGTGCTGCGATGTCTGGAGGCAAAGTTGCCCTATATGAATATAACAGATCTGGAGTGATGAGGTGCCAGAAGACAAACATTTGCATAAACTGTCCCTTCAGTGGAGCCTCCCAACAAATGCAATTACACTTTGTTCTTTGTCTTGCAGTTGGAATAGAGATTGATGGACAAATCGGAAGTGACACAGA
>JAOXNG010000042.1:19712730-19725249 GCA_028566535.1 Scolopax minor | reverse complement strand
CCTAAAGGGCAAGACAATTCTCCTCATTTTGTACAATTATGAGGGATGTGATGTCCTATTTATAAATAACTGCAGTGAAGGGGTAGGGAGATTACAGCAAAGTATAGACAGTATTGAACATTATTAAGCATACTTCTTATTTGTAAATGAACAGAAATCCCTTATAAACCCCATACTACACCAGATCTACTTGGTGAGCTTTGTAAGTTGGATGGGTTTGTGCTCACTGATGTAGGCAAAAGTACCAGGTTTGGGACCTATAGGAATTCCTGAAGCAAATGTGGCAAGTGAGAAATGTCAGCAAATCTGTGCTGCTGTGTCATACCTAACTCCACAAAGATATTCTTTATATTCCTCTTGGCTGAAATTGAATGCAGACCTTTCAAGGGACCTTTCACAGATAAATTTAAAATAAATCTTGCCCTGCAGATCTGTGTCACAAAAAGCTTTCTTCTTGGCCTCTCAAGGAGCATATTGCTTGCTCCTTAGGAAGTAGTGCTTTTTATTGGTCACAAATGGTAAAACAAGTAAGGATAAAACATTCATGTTATAAATAGACACCAGTGGTGAAAAGACTCTGGAGTGCAGCTGTGCTGAGTAAATGAACAGACTGCCCATCTAATCCGATTGTAATTTGTCTGGTATTTACAGTGTGACTTAATCCTGCAGGATTACTGCACTGAGCAAAAATCAGGTTTCTGCTCAGATATTACAGAGGTAGAAAACACCCTAAGAATTATAAAAAAACATACAGGTCTGGCATTTTATGTCTTGCAATTGTACATTAAAATGATCCACCATAAAGAATCAAACTCGTGGGATTTTAACATAGAATCTGACCAGACTGTCATGTCTACATGTCGTGATTACATAGAATATAGATAGTGTAGACTGGACTACTCATGTGATCTGTTAAAGAAATCTTGATCCTACAAACCACACTGGAAGCCTAAGGCACTCATACCATTCTAGATATTATTTTTTTTAAGCTATGGCAGAGCAAATGCATGACATAGGATGAACTGGGACTGCCATGGTTTTATTTCAGTGTAATTTGCTCTCAGCATACAGAAAGATTTCCAGAATCTAGAGGATAATAAAAGCCAAAAAAAGGAACCTATATGACTCTTACAAAGTCATGCTAGGAAATTAAGAATATTTGCTTCTCAAATGTAAAATTATTCTGAGCACATCTCAGGCAACTTTCTCATTGAATCCTCCAAGACTTAGCGCTCTGTGACTTGTCTGAAGTTCTCAGTGCCATATGCTAGTCAAAAAAAAATAACATGATACTGACTTTTATATTCAGCTGAGTGTATTTGGAAAATATTGCAGCAGTTACAGAGAAAATTATCTCATCTTTATTGTTATTACTGCAACTGACTTTGTAGAAATTTGGCATCTGAGTCCAAACTTGGAATGCATTTGCTGGTTTTTATTTTGTGGCATTTTTGAGTTGGTTTCTTTTTGAGTAGAGGCACTGCACAAAATTTATTTCCGCTGTAATATACAACCAAAGCTGCCCTTGTAGCCTTTCTGTATTATCTTCTTTACTCTCCTGCAATTTTTTCCTTTTTTTATCCCCCTCCATTTTATTACTGTAGAGTTCATTTGAAATTGCATTAGTGGGATATTGGGATAAATCAGTGATATTAAGGATGACCATCACCTCAGGGCCCTGTTTGCTGGGGGTATGAGCTTCGTTGAAGCCCCCAGACATGTTGCTGAATGCACTCAGCATCCACCGGCTGCAGCTGTGATGTGTGTATCTGAATTTTATAAGCAGCTCACTTATTGTGCTGTGTTCTAAAAATCCTCCTGTGTACTGTTAGCATCTTAAATATGCATTACAGCACAATTATGAAGGTGGGGAGAAAAGAACAAAGAAAAAAAATTTGTAAGGCCAAATCAGAAATGAACACAAATGCTGCAAGATGATCACAAAGAAAGGCAGAAAGATGGAGACTACCTGTATGGAAAACTGAAACATGAAAAATGTGAAAGAGGGGAAAAGATAGATATTATTAATTGTCACTGACTGTTCTTTAACAGGGTTCTTTAACTCTTCCTGCTTTTGTGTGGGATTACATGACCCTAACAGTTGCCAGACCCCTGTGAATATATAACATCAGTCCTCAGAGGTTAAAGGGAAACTATTTAAAAGGTACCAACACTGCCTGGTGTCCTTGGGCTGCTGCAGTATGTCCTTTTCTAATACAGCTGGAAGGTTTTTAAGTATAACTACTCAATATAACTGTGTCGAACAGCACATTCCCTTTGCTTATAGCATATGCACTGAGTGTCTGTGTTACCCATGTCCTTTAGTGAAGAGGGAATTACAGAGGGAAAGAGAGAGGGAATGGTCTTGGGATTTTCTGGAGCTGTCTTTGCTGCCTCTGTCTTTTCTGTGCCATAGAAACATGCTGTACTCTGTGAAAATATAGAACTGAAGTCATGTGCCTATAGGCACACCCACATCCTAAAAGGCAAAGCAGAGAAGCTGCTGGTGTGCAACTGAACTGCACTTGCTTCCAGGCAGTACATTTTTTCTGTCTGAAAGGGTCCTATAAACTCTTGTTAGGACCAGCCCTTTCTGTTTCCATATTGATTGTTTCCATTTGTTAAGGCTTCAGTTTCCTCATAATTTCCTGGGAACTTTGCACCTGTTTTGAGCAAGTATTACCAGTATTTATCCTAATGAACCACACAATGTAATAGTTACCTCTCTTGTGTCCCCTGACTGTGCATGAGGTGTGACATCGGGACACGAGATACACAGCAGCTCATTGCTCTTTTGCTTAGCTGCTCTGCAGGGCTTTCTAGCTGCTTTTTGCTTTTGCCTACAAAGAGTTTCACTAGTCACATATAGGGAGGAAATTTGTGAACGTGCTTCTTTGAAAATTCAGTTACAGTAATTGAAAATTGGGATAATTATTAACATTTCCTGTTCCTGTCTGGTACCACTGCATTAAGAGTCTAAAACAATTCATTATAAGATGTCAAATAGTGTGGGGAGGGGAGGGATGCAGAAGTGCCTCAACTTGTTAAAAAGGAACTCATGCTATTTTCAGGCAGCTGAGACACTTCCATGAAGAAATCACAGTTAGAATTTTTGATCTTTTTTTTTTTTTTTTTTAATTCCTGGTTGGGTGTTTTTTTGTTTCAGGGGGTAGAATGGGGTGGGGGTAGAGGAGGTGTTGTTTCGTTACTTTGATGTGGTTTTTTTTTTTTATGCTGGTGCTTTCCATGGAGCTAGAAAGCAGTTTTGGATTCCCTGTTAGATGGAACAGTATGCTGGAAAAGAAAGTTTGTGAAATGAGTCAAATGAAAATTCACCCTACGTCAGTCTCTTTGCTCTTTAACCTCCACCTTTGTGTATTAAATGCAGGATGAGGGGCATAAACAGATAAGGGAGGATTTCAGCTTACATATTTCTAATGGAGTTAGGATGAAAATTGCTGGCCTAAGGAGAGTGGACTTGGTATGCCATTGAACTGTGCACACCTCCTCAGCCTCTGGTATTCTGAAGAGGAAAAACTTGCCTGCAAGACTAGGCTGACCATAAAAAGTGTTATAACTACTCCACTACATACCATTGCTCAACTACTGCATAGTTGAATCAGAAGAGTCAGTATCAGAGACTGAGATTTGGAAGCCTATGTAATTTCTAATGCCTAGGTTAATCAATTTTCTCTAGTTTTATATAAAGAATTGTCATCCTAATTTTCCAGCCCTTTCCTGCATTGTAGCAATTGATTGCGTGCAGTATGAATGGCATGTTCAGTTAATGAGATAGCTACACCTTTACAGAAACAATACTGCATAACTGAAGTTACTCCTGAACCTTTGAGCCAGAGGTTGTATTGGCTTCTCTGGCACAGGTGAGGCAGCTGTTTCACTAGAAGTTAGCTTTTCTAGTCTGATGACCCATAATATGTATGAGGTTACATGAGGTGATCTAGTCGTGTCTTGTTTCACAGCCCTGAAAGCAGGTCTGAGAGGAAAGACTTAGAGGAAGGAGCAGGGGGAAGTACCAGAGGAAAAGGAATAGAGAGTAAGAGAACACTGGCTTTGAAGAGAATGACACTTGCTCACTGCTGGAAGGATATGGCCATACCACAGTTACTTGCATTTAGTCAAAGCCTGAAGAAAGCTCTGTCCTTGTCTATCAATTACTATTTATTGAGATATAAGAGGTATAAGCAAGCTAGGGAGCTACAGCATCAGAAGTTCTTTGTTCAGGTGCTCACTTGTGAGTGTATATTCAGGGAAAGAGCTGTGTGCACCTGCACACACAAAGCTCAGGAGCATTCTGGTCTGCTGGTGTCAGTTAGGTGTCTCAAATTCTGCCCTTCACTGAGGGATGTGCCTGTTGGGGTCAGTGTGCAACGGAAAATGACGGAAGTAGAAACATGAGGATGAAAAGATGTGGTCACCATCTTTCAGGAAACAAGGTTTGGGGGGGAAAAAAAGATTCATTTTGCAGTTGAGTGGTCTTGAGTGCTGCTTCAGCCATACCTGTTACTGTCCTACAGGTGTGGCTGCATGGATCCCCTAGGAAAAATAAGTGGGCACTGGACTAAATATTTTGATCCAGATGGCCTGGCTGGAAGCTGACACGTGTTGCCCTATTACCAATAGGGTACAAAATAATTGCAAAAATAAAATCATAACATAACAGTAAAATCATTCAGCTACACACGGAAAAGGCAGGAAACCACCTTTCACCCAGGTTTACTCTAAGTGGGAATGAGCTGAGAAGCAAAGACACAAAGAAGCAATGTGTGAAAGGATGCACAGCAGCTCAGTGGCAGCTTGCATGTCCCTGAGTGCTAATCCCTCGCCATCACTACACCATCGCTGCCCTGTTTTGCATTGCGTGCAGGTAATTCTTTTTCGGCACCAAGGACAATGCCACATTTCAGAACTTGCTTTGAATGGATAAATCAGTATAAATCAGTAGGTACCTGCTTCTTGATTGAAATGCACGCTCCGTCGTTTATTGTCTTGCTGCTTTCACACAAAAGTGAGTATGTCTATTGTAAGGGCATTTAGTCGCTCAAGTCACTAATGGGTGGGATGTCCCCTCCATTTTTAAGATGAAGGAATGTCTTTGTTATATGCAGTTATTAAAAAAAGGAAACACACATTTTTAGATGATATGCAATAGTTTTCTTAATTGGTACCATGAAATTGTCTCCTCTTCTAATTCAGCCGTTTAGGCTCATCAGAAAATTGGGTCCTCCTGGGATTGTGCCAGTATACAGAAGCATTGAAGAAGACATAATTTCATAAATAATTGCTCAGGTTTTTCTGGAAACAGCTGCTGTTTATGATTGATGTATATGGATTTAGTTATTCCTACTGTTTATATTACTTGACTGCTTGATAGAATTCCTGGTTAGCAATTTAATCAGCATTTCTGTGCCACTATCCATCATATTTGAGACGTCATGGCAGACCAGTGAAGTTCCCACTGACTGGAAAAGGGGAAACATAACTCCCATTTTTAAAAAGGGAAAAAAAATCAGACCTGGGAAACTACAGGCCAGTCAGTCTCACCTCTGTGAAATTATGCCTGGCAAGATCATGGAGCAAATCCTCCTGGAAACTATGCTAAGGCACATAGGAAATAAGGAGGTGATTGGTGACAGCCAACAACAGTGTTCATTGATAAGGGAAGAGCAACTGCCATCATCTGCCTGGAATTGTGCAAAGTATTTCATCCAACATCCTTGTCTATAGATTGGAGAGACATGGATTTGATGGATGGACCACTCAATGGATAAGGAATTGGCTGGATTGTTGCAGTCAAAGAACTGCGGTCAACGCTCGATATCGTTGTGGTGACTAGTGACATGTGGCATTTCTCGGGGGTTGGTATTGGGGCCAACACTGTTTAACATCTCTGTCAGCAACATGGACAATGGAGTGAGTACACCCTCAGCCAGTTTGCTGACGACGCCACTGTGTGGTGCAGTCAACACTGTGGAGGGAAAGGATGCTATGTAGAGAAACCTGGACAAGTTTCAGAGGTGGGCCTGTGTGAACCTCATGAAGTTCAACAAGGCCAAGTGCAAGGTCCTGCAAGTGGGTCATGGCAATCCTAAGCACAAATACAGGCTGGACAGAGAACGGCTGGAGAACAGCCCTGAGAAGAGCGACTTAAGGGTGTTGGTGGATAAAAAGTTGGACATCGGCCAGCAATGTGCACTGGCAGCCCAGAAAGCCAACCGCATCCTGAGCTGCATTAAAAGAAAGCATGGCCAGCAGATCAAGGGAGATAATTCTACCCCTCTACTCCTCTCTGGTGAGGCCCTGTCTAGAGTTCTCTGTCCAGCCCTGGAGCCTCCAACATCAGAAGGACATGGACCTGTTGCAGCGAGTCCAGAGGAGGGCCACAAAAATGATCTGGGGCACCTTTGCTGTGAGGACAGCCTAAGAGAGTTTGGATTGTTCAGGCTGGAGAAAAGAAGGCTCCAGAGAGACCTTATAGCAGCCTTTCAGTGCTTAAAGGGGGTCTACAGGAAAGATGGGGAGGCACTCTTTGTCAAAGAGTGTAGTAATGGGACAAAGAGTAACTGAGCAGTTTTGAGCAGCCTCGTCTAGCGGAAGGTGTCCCTGACCATTGCAGGGAGGTTAGAACTATATGATCATTAAGGTCCCTTTCAATTCCAACCATTCCATGATTCTTTTTATGAAGAGGAAATAAACTTGTTAAGGGGTAAAAAAGAAAAATTAATAGAGATAAGGCTATTCTCTTTTTGTTAGATTTCAAGATAGTTTCAAGTAAAGGATTGAAAAAGACATTTTTAGGTTTAATGTACAGGAAGATATGAGTTTCTGAATGTATTTAAAAATAAAGGAAAAATGAAATCCTTAAATTCAGTTATAGGCACTTCTCTGTGTTGTGAATAAGCTAAGTAACAAGTACCGCACTTAAGGATGTGGATAATGATAACAGGTTTTAAGTGCCATTGATTTTTTCTTTTTTCTTTTTTTTTTCCCATCCATGATCAGAGCTTTCTAAGCCAGAGAAATATTTCGATCTTTAGGTCAAATCCTCAGCACTCATAAATCACCACTTCTTACTTGAAATCGGGAGAGCTACTCCAGTTTACACCATCTGCGTCTCTGGCTTCAAGAAAATAAATGTGTCCTTTGTGACTAGAACAGCTTGTATTCAAAATGGTGTAGTCATACAGCAGGATGGTGAATCAAAGAGTTTATTGTCTTTTTATTTCAAACAGGACCATACAATTTATGACCAATTTATGAGTGCTCAGCAATAATGGGAAGAAGTGCTTAATCTGCTGATGTTTTCCATAAGCATGTGTTACCTTCAACAAAAGTGCTAAATACAGGTTTTTTTAAATTTCTCACTGTGTTTTGTAGGGAACGTGGTTTCAGGCTCCTTTTGTGAAAAAAACTAAGGACAAAACGACCATGGGGAGGATAGGAATTGAATTTGATCTGAGGGGATGGTTCAGTTTTATTTACGTAGCCTCTACTCAGGAGGTTGGCCCAGCCCCACTGAATGAAGCTGAGCAGCCTGGCGGTGCCGGAGGTTTGAGAGGAGATGCCCAGAGCTCAGAGGGCGGCCACTGTGGCACCCGGGGTGGGTGGCTGTCCCAACTCTGCGCTCTCATCAGTGTCCTCCTCCCTGGGGCTTCTGGATTTGACAGGGAGCCGAGCTTTATTTCTGTCTGCTGGGAGAGTGAATGGTTGTATTGAACATAGACACGATTAAACTTTATACCCTACAGAGCTTGTTCAGGGATCGTCTGATTATCTCTAACCTGGTGTGAGTTGGAGGTAATTTATTTGAAAATAATATGGAGCCACTTGCTGGAGGAAGTGTCTGGTGTCAGCTTGGGTTTGTGAGGCTTTTGTAGAGTGTCTTACTGAAATCCCGTCATGAGTTGCCGCAACTGGAGAGTTACTAGTTTTAAGCAGGAACTGCAGTTCAAATACCAAAAAGATACCTGTGTATGTTTATCTGTACAAAAGGGAGGAAGAAATTTCAGAAGACTGTAGGTCAAACCAGTTGCTGGGGACTGTAGTGTGTCTTTTAGTGGGTCAGCTTGGTGGGCTGGCTGAAGCAATGACTTTCAGGGTGGGACCAGCAGGCAGAAGCTCCTGCCTGTGGTAGTACAAGGCTCTTTTTTCAAGGCAGCTGCTATATTTTTCAGAACTTATAACCAAGCACTGGACCCTAAGTTGCATTTTTTCTAAGTTAAGAATCACGTTTTCTTTGCGTTAGGATTCAAGTGCATTTTTGTTTGTTAAATGCTAAAAGTAAAACTAGAGGCTGTTAGTAGTAAGGCCTACATTAATTGGATTTGGTTTTAAGCACCATGGTGTTCATAAAGCACTTTGAATCAGATTTGACATGTTCCACAGATATATAGAGATAGCACTTAAGTCTGTTTGCTTAAACTACATCACAGATAAGGAGATGGCAGGTTTTTTTAGGAAAAATAACCAGTCCCCCAGACCACACCACCACCACCAAGCCAAGAACTTTAAGCTTTAGGAGGGTGAAATACTGTGCAAGTTTCAAAGACAGCAGAATGTAGCAGTTTCCCCAAAATTTATCATGAGTGCCTGCAAACAAAAACCTTCTTTTTTTCCAGAAGCTGGAATATCTACATCATAGCCAGAGGAGCTGCTTGGCATCATTACTAAATGAAGGTGTTTTGCATGCCAGCTTGTTATGTGAAACCTGATTTCATGATCTCTTGAGCTGCTGTCACTGCATCTTTACAAGAAATGGAGTTAATTAATGCTGTATGTGTACTTACAGTGGCACAGGTCTAGCTGTAGAAGCTTTGTGATTTTAAGAGAAGGTGGTGTGAACTTTGTGAGGAATAAAGGAAAGAACAAGGTTTCCTCTCTCAGTTCTAAAGTCCTCCAGTACTTCTAACTGCTATTCTTAAAATACCTTTACCTTACTGTCCTGTGTAACAGGGACTGACAGTTTCTTGGGCTAAGTTGGTTATATATCCATTTTTAAAAAACATACTTTTTTTGGCATGTCTGATTTGATTCCTGGCAGAGTGAGCTCAATTCTTAAACCCCATCATTAAAGGCCCAATCCAAGGGTCCTTGAAGTATGAGATAAGATATACTTCAGGGGATTCCATTATAAGTTATGGCAGGAGGGGTCCTCTCCTTGTCTTAGGCTGCTGTTCCTTGCAAAACCGGTCTGCAAACCAAGGCACTTAGGTATCCAGAATGTATCAGTGAATAATACAAAGACTTAAAAAAAAGTAGCGGGTGGCTGCATGTTACACTACACATTTTTGTCAGTGCATTATATAATCTACTTATAATATTCTAATAAAAAATTTTAGACTCTTAACTGAGAAAAGGGGGATATGCTTCTCCTTAAGTTTTCTCTGGACCTTCCAGGAGTCTATTAGTTAATAGAATCAAAGATTTAGAAATAGCTTTATTTGGGTTATAAATGTAACATTGATTCAAATGTTGAACCGTGAAACTGTAGGGGTGTACAAACATGATAGGTATAGATAAAATGAGAAGTACAGGAACTAATTGTCAGGATAATAATGTATATTAAAAAATTAGGTTAATTTATTCAATTTGATGTGAAGGTTCAGCTTACTTTTACACCTCTGAACAGAATTATCCATCCCTAATAATTATTTTTTTTTTTGTTAAAACAGTAACATGCAATTACCACTTTATCTGGCATTTAAGAATGAGTAAGGAGAACTATTGTTCTTGTAACTACTCATCTGAAAAAGAGAAGCTGCATGTTTAATTTTGCTGGAGATGGGAATGACTTTTGTGTGTGTGTGATTTAAATTCATAACTGAAAAAATACCTTCTTCTAGGAAATCTATAGCTATTTTACTGCTCAGGCAATGTTTGCATAATTTATATTTCATTTATATGCACCGTATTACATCCAGAGACACCTGTCCCAGCCACAGTAGCTGCTCTGCACACTGCTGAAAGCAATCTTACAGTCTTGTAAGATCTTACAAGCACAGCCATCAGACGGAGCTGTATAAACCATCTGCAATTGTACTTATTTCCTCAGGATCTGGAGCCTGTGCTGCCATGCCTTAAGTTACTTAGCTAGCAAGAGCAAAATCTGTTCACAGAATAAAATCTCTAAGTGGAAAGTGGGGAGGTCTTCTAAAAATAGTGACTCTGTTAAAAGGCACAGAGAGGCAGAATGACCTATGGATTTCATTCTGTGATCAGGAGAAACCTTGAGCGTTGACTGCAGAGCAAATAGTGTCCGGGACCCTGACCCAGCCAGGCTTGGCACAGAGGCCGCATAGAAAAGCCCAGACAATTGCGCCCAGATTTGTAAAAATGAGAGCAAAATTCAGGAAGGGCCAATGTTAAAACAACGTCAGGATTCCCTTTTACTGGTAACATGCTGTGGTAGAAGGAGAGCTGTACAAATGGGACACTAGTTCTAATAACAAAAGGCAAATTTTCTTAATCATTATTGGACACAATAAAGAGAAAAGCATGATATTTTTTTTTTCCATAAAGGTAATTAGAATACAGACAAAATAGCCAGGAAAGAGTTTCTTTTCACTCCAACTTTCTAATTTATTTTTTTAATGGGGAAATATGAAAGGGTTTCTATCCCTAGTTTTCACAAATGAGTGTCCATTACTATCTTTGCCATTTTTCTGACTAACAGCAGATTCTCATTTTCTACTGAATCTGGATGAAAGCATACACTTCAGAAAAAATGAAATGGTCAAACAATGGAAAAACCCTGCATTCAACTGCTGATATAGTTCAAAGGCTGGTTTTCAGCAGAAAACTGTACCAAAAAAATCTTGACAAATTTAATATGGTCAGCACTTCCATGAAAGACCAATATTTTTGAAGTGAAGCTTTGAAACTTAAAGTCATGAACTTTCTACAAAAACATGTTTCTTTAAGTGTCTGTATACTTTAGATTTTTTGGCTCACCCTTGCTGTCAGTTTTCTTGCCATACTGTGCTAGGACATATGTGCAGTGCCCATCAAACCATCGTTCCTTTATCCAAACATGACGCTATTTAAGAACCCGAATAACAGAATGAGTGTGCAGAGAAATGAACAGGGTTGGGAAGGGAAGCAATTAAGTAAGAATAGGCACCATCTTCTCTTCAAATTGAATGCTGGCAACCTTTTAACATCACTGATTTCCACAGCTTAAATGCATGTTTTATTTAACAGTGTTTTCTTTGATCAGCATTGAGTTTTAGGTGGGGATGGCAGTATATGCTTGTTTTGTGTATGTGTGTCACTAAGTAGACCAAGTCTAGTGTTGGTGATACCAATAGAGGTACGTGGGGGAGAGAGATTTGCTCCACAAGATTCAGACTTTTCAGACTACTCACCTTCCTTCCTTTCCTACTTAAATCCTGTTTCCTGCAAACAGACATAGACCATGTATGTACCCACCTGCATGTATGAAATTTATGTGCACACGTTTACTTGTTTGACTGAAAGGTCAGCCTGCATTATCAGCAGGAGATCTGGGTGCCCAAACTATGTAAGTTTGCAGCTCACCAGTATCAGCTATGCTATACATTCATATGAGTCAGCATAGCCCGTTAGCCGTGAATAATAACTGCTGGAAAAGAAAACCTTTGCTTTGTTCAAGTCAGTGGCAGAATTCCTCTTGACTTTCCTTTTTGCCCAGGAAAGCACTGGGGAACACAGAGGCTTCTGTTGAGGTTCTCCTAAGTGCAAATCACCAATTCCCAACATTGCCAGCTCTGAAAGGAAATTAGAAGAAAAATATGCAGTGAATATCACAGAATAAAGTGTTCTGCCTAATTATATAATTGTGACTGGTCCGAGGTAAATACCAAACCTATTAATAGAGTGGAAGAAGAACAACCTTTCCAAGAATGCTGTTTGATATAATGGTGAGAGTGCCAGGACATTACTTTTGATCTGCTTTGGTAATAGATCTATACAGAGTGTATCTTCCAGGTGTGGCCTTTTCAGTCAAAAGACGAGGCTATGAGGTGATGTGCACACTTGAAAGACCAAGAGCGGTATTAGAAGAAATCATTAAGAAATAATCAGGGCCTGGAAACAGGATGTATTATATTGTCAAGACTCTATAATATACGACAAAATATCATTATCTTGGATCAAATGGCTCTCCGTATGTAAGACTAAAAATAGTTTTTTCTGTATTTCAGTTAATCATCAATATACAATAGGATTTTCCCAGTTACTCTAGGACATCAAACAATGTTAAATGTATATCTTACCATGCAGAATTTTTAAAACTTTATCTTTTAAGTGACTGATAATGCCACCTGAAACTTAAAGATTTCTATTCTGTATTTTTTTCACTGCGATTATAATACTAATAATTTTCATTGAATATTTTTATTCTAAAGCTTTAGATGATCTTTTGGTGTAAATCTATCCCTTCATTTGTTAAGCTTGAATTAATTGTTGTTTAGTTTTTGTTTTTGTTTTTTTTTCTTTTCCTGTCTTGTTTTCCCAGCCAGGATT
>JAOXNG010000042.1:19640185-19656487 GCA_028566535.1 Scolopax minor | reverse complement strand
TGCATACATGTGATAGTGCTGTTTATATGTCTCTGCCCATTCCCACCACGTTTTTCCCTTTCATTGTTTTTAAATCCTCTGGCCCTTTGCAGGCATATGTGATAGAAGAGAAGAAACATCAGACATAAGAAAATGAACTAAAACGTGAGCAGTAGAAATACGAACCCCTCAGCACACATTCAGCCTTAGACATGAGGGTAAATACATCGATGTCAGCAGAATCGCTAGTGTGCTTAATTCATTTGGTGTGAAAATTCTTCACTGTGAGATGATCCCTTACCCTCAGACAACCCAGGAGACAGGGACATGAACAGGATGTATCCAAACCATCTCCTCAACTTCAAGCCAAAACAACTATACTATAATTATTGCACTGCCCATGCAGGTGTTCCAAAGCAGGTCCTCACACTAGTACGGTTCTTGGAAATGTCTGGAGCATAGGATACAAACTTCAGTGCTCGTGAAAACATTTTTGGAGAGCTCATATTGCCTCTGTGGCAGTATTTTCTCTATTGACATCATATGTGCACATTTCCACCAGGCATTTCCGTAAGTCTAATAGCTGTGGCTTGTAGAAACAACAATTTGAAAAAACAGCACAACTACAATGGCTATTTCAAGAGATGTTTATACTTTAAATAGCTGCATCCAGTAATTGAAACTGAAAGGGACTGTTATTTCAGGGGAACCAAAAGATTTTCTGAGTCTTTTCATCTTCAAGAGAAATGTGAAACACTGATTTCCCTGATTTTCTTTCATCCTAATCAAAAGCAGAGCAAGTGGCACTACATGAGACACAGAAATACAACATCAAGCCATGAATGTCAGGAGTTTTCAGAACAATCTACACACAAGTACTCTCTTTTGTGTTCTCCAAGCAGTTTAAGCAAGTCAAGCAGGATTAAAAACTATAGACTGACTCAGAAAAATGAGAGCACCACAGGAAAACTTTTGGTCCTCCCAGTACACATTGTTGCTGTACTGTTATAACTACATAAAATGTGGGACTGTTACTTCATCCTCTGAATTGTTTCAGTTACAATTTCCACATTCACTATTAGTTCCCTGCTGTTCCTTGGCCACCTTTCTGCCTGACCATGGTGACAGAACATCTGGCCTGATCTCCTAAAAGGTATCAAATCTGGTGATACCACAGAATAAAAGAGGTGATTTCCAAACTAACTGAGACACAAACTGTTCAGGGTATTTAATGTTGCAAGCAATATATATATTGCATACAATATAGAGTATCTTGCATCACTCTTTTGGGTTTGCAGCATTACTGTGAGGAGCAGAAGGGTGGTGTTTTCCCTTCTGAGGGAAAGCCCAGCCAGGCATCTCAATCAAACAGCAGATCAGGGGCTGCCCAGCCACTGTGCACAGTCCCATGAGCATGTCTTCATGTGTGACCAGGATATTGCTGTAAGCCCTTCAGAAACAGGTACTGCACCTAGTAATAACCACAGCTTGAGCTGGAACAATCTTGCTGAGAGTTGTGACAGGGGCTTCGTGCTATGGACTGGCAGGGACTGTGACTGTGACTTTGACAGTTACCATGTGGTTTTCCTTGTACTTTTGCTGGATTTCATTCATCCTAGGAAGCTCCCCCGTTTCATCACTTAACATCTATTTTTGTAGATGTAGAGAAAAGTAGAAATCTCCAGCACGCTGTCTGAATTAATACTTTGAATGTATGTCTGAGAAATGCTAAAAACCTTTCATAATAACATTTTTTAAAAATTAATTGTCACTTCAGAATTATTTTTTTGCAAAAAGTCTCAGATTCCCTTACCTTCCATCTGTTTCAGGAATTCAAACGCACACAATATTTTGAGAAGTGGTACCAAAAAGAAACTTCAAATTTTGACAAATTTTAATCCAAGTGAGCATAATCTAAACATAATCTCTCCTTCAGGAACATAGAAAAGCAAACTTGCACTCAGGCTTTCTGTACTTCTGTAAGAAAGCTTTCCTACTGTCTACTTCATATCCACAGAGATACTATCGCTTATGTTAACAGATTTCTACCACATATAAATCACCTTTCTGTCCTTTTTTCTCTGAGAAAGAATGAATATGTAGTGCTTTTTACTCAGGTTTTTCTTTATGTCCACAAGATAAATGAATGCTCTGCCAATTGAGGTTAGTGGGTTTAGGAGAGGGAAGGATTGTTTAGTGTCTTGGTATGGTGAAATATAGCACTTAATGTACAGATTATGCTAGTGTCTTAGGAAAGTTTTATACTGTTTCCATGACAAACTAATAGGAAATCAGACAAAATGCTGAGTTGGGATTTTTGCTTGTGACAAAGTGTCCTCTGTCCTTCAAACTGTATCTCCACTGAAAAGCACTAGATAATAGATCCAAGAAGAATAATTAATGGTACATTTACTGCTGTGCTAGCATGGAGAAATACTCTTTTAGATTTACCCTGGACTAAGAATATTTTATATATCTTTGATTTATCTTTGGGTAGACTGTTATTGGCTGTCTGTTACAGTCAAAAGTAAATCAAAGACTTAATGAGGGCCCAGTGTCAGCCTGTCCTGCTGTATTTCAGGGACCATTTTAAAGCTTTGGAGAGCTTACACTCAAGTACCCCCCCTACCTCTCCTCCCCTTTTTAAATCTAGGCCGATTTTCTACAATGCGCACCTTATGCTTTCCAATTCTTGCTATTAACCAGTTTGCTCTAGGTTTTTTGGTTTGGGTTTTGTGGGTTTAAGTCTCCTGTTTATATTCGCCTGACACTATCCCATAAATCTTTGAAATGAGGAATAACGTAATTTAACATGACAAGGAAATGGACATATCACATATATATTCATGTATGTGTGGGTATATATCTGGGAAAAAAAAGGGGACACCCAATTCTAAGTGCTTTTGTACAAGAGCAAGAAAATGGGATCATTTACATTTTGGCATTCGGGTCTTTCACATTAAGGAAGTCTCATACTATGCTATGACAGCTCCAGCTTGGAATTCTAATTTGGAGGTGCCATTTACTTTGCCATAGATTTAGGCACTTATTTACTTAAGCATGTGAGTAATTTTCCTCTGGAGAGTACAGCTTTACTTTCAGAAGGGGAAAGAAATGTCATTACATGCTCTTGCAGAATATGGCCAGGAGAATATACTTTAGTTTAACAAATTATAACTATTTTTTTTTTTAATAGATTTCAGTGTCACATTTGTCATGTGCTATTTGATGGATGTAATTCTGCAATGGAATGTGAAACTTTAAGATAGAACCTTCTTTTAAAAACTCTTCTGAGGGGCATTAAGCTCTAGTGTATCTAATTAATGTTTTAAATATTCTTTTCTATAAGTTTAATCTTTATCTATCTCTGTGCTGCCTTGTTACCTAATATTAACTGCTCATTGAAATTGATTGCTTCTGGTCTTTTCAACCACTGATTGTTCTTTCATGGCTGAACATTTTAAAATAACACTATTGATTTTTCTTACATTATAGCCCTCCTCGTAACTCCTAACTAGAGAGTGTCATTGTGGCCTAAGAACACGTGGGGACACTTACCAGTGTTGAGTTTACAGTGAAAAAAGGAATGTTTAGTGCAATATTCATCCAAGCATTGGGATCTCAAACCAGTCAATTCTATGAACTCTGTCTTAAAACAGTGGTTTGGTTTATTATTTTTTTTAATTAAAAAGATGTACTCACAAATATGAAATAGCATAACACAGATCCTAGAATGTGTTAACTGGGTTAACTGGGTCTCAACAAGAGACTGAGTCCACAGTTTCATGAAATCTGAGTAGGATTACAGAATAAATTCTGCTCTCCCTTTTCCTGCAGAAAAACCCCCACCCTCATACTCACAGATCTTGTTTCTGTCGGGACCACGTGCCTCCTTCATGTTCTCCATTATCTCTTCTGGCTTTTCCATGGTCACATGTCGGAAAGAAGAGTCCTCACAATCACTACTGCATGTGCCTGCTATCATAAAAAATACCTTGTGGCCATCAAAAAATGATTATATTTCTGTCATTTCAGCTCTGTAAAGAGCAAATTATTCCATGTCTTCCTAACATTGTAGCTTACGTGGTGAATAGAAGATAGAGAACACCTGCATAGATAATTTATATCAGATGATTATTCCTGCCGTACTCACTGAAGAAAATGATCTTTTGCAAACACAAGCAGAGAGGTAACCACAACAGTTTTGAAGAAGCAGACAGCTAGGAGTGTATGATGGACAGAGAATCGCTACCATCTCCTGCACTTCTGATGGCACAGAGCATTGGGCATGTGGAGGTGACTTGTAGGCTTGTAGAGAAGCTTTGAAGGAAAGGAAGCTCACATCTTCTCCAGGATGGCAGGAACAGCAATAGAATGACACATCACATTGTCAGGTTCACCGCTTACACCTTTTGTGGTCTGATATTAGTGTATCACTCATCCCTGGCTTTAAGGAAAAGTAGTCATTGGATTGCTTTCCATTTTCACTGGGGGAAGAGGGACAATTTTAATGACAGAATGAAACATGATATGGTCAAGAAAAGCTTCTTTGCATGTTATAAATGTTAGGACATACCAGGAAAATAAATGCAAAGGATAGGAAGTACAATTGATCAGAATTTTTTAGCCAGAAATCTTTCTTTAGATATGTTTTGATACAAAAAAAAGGAAAAGATGATAAACTCAGATTTTGTTAAAATATATGAAGCAATTCTTGAATGCGTGTCCTATGATTTATTTTGCAAGTAGATTTTTTTTTTTCATTTTGAAATGCATTTTTAGTAGGTTTTATATATTAATAAAAAACTTGAGTGAAAGTCAACATTTTGGTGCTGTAAGTTTAGGACTTGGAAGCAGGAAAGACTAGAAAACTTGTTCTTTTTGGAAACAAGTTTCAAAATGATTGTATGTTCTGCAAAGCAAAAAAAAACCTGCTAGGAGTTGAGAGCAGCGGAGCACGACATGCTGACACATAAATACTAGGTCAGTGGCCACAATGTGGTCTTTGAGAAGAGCTGGCTGTGGGCATGGTGTCAATGGCAGCATGAAAATTAAGAAAATCCTAAACCAAGCCCTCAGAATCATGGAAAGTGGTTGTCTTTGCAAGCACACAACATGATGTGACTCCAAAAACCAACATAGAAATGAATATTATGTGCCACAGCCTGTTCTGTAGGACAGAAAGCCATTTTATGCAAGAGAGAGGTGCCATCTTTGGCAGAGAGCTGATTTCATTTGTCTTCTTTCTCTGTATTGTTTTCACCTTTTGACTCAGGATGTGTTTCTGACTCTGATCTAATGGTCTTTAGAAGGCAAATGATTAGTAAACACTAATCCAGAGATCGTGCTGAGACGGTTATGAGTGTGTTGGGTGAGAGCCTTATGGACACATTTTCCTTAATGGTCCTCCTCAGCCTCCAAGCACCCTCCTCCACACCTCCCGTGAGCCCTGTTTATGCTCAGTCCAGGACATTGGTCCCTTTCTGAGCAATATGTAGTGGTGGTCTTCAGGTCTGCCACAGTCCTGTCTTGCTGATCTGAATCCTAGCCCTTAGGCTGATGTCCTGGCCTGGCCTCGGACCTGTCTTGTACCTGCCTTGCTGCTACAGACTTAGCTGGTGGTCTGCATTGTTGCCTGCTCTGCTTTCACTCCTCTCATCACTGGGAAATTACTCTTTCAAGGGATGAGCAGTAGCATACAGAAAAAGACAAAATCAGGTACAAGAAAAGTTAATGCGGCAATTGAACAACCATAGAAGAAGACAGATGATAAGGTGCTGAAAAATTTGTAGCCTGACCCAAAAAATTGTGAAATATTGAGGAATAGACTGGAGTGCTTTAATGGAGGAAGTAAAATGAAAAGGGAGAAAATAAACATTTACCAGTGTCATAATTAATGCAGTTAAATAACACCAGGAAAACAGCCAAAGATACTGTTATGATTTAATGCTGACACGAAGAAACTTGGCATAATTAGTAAAAAAACAAACCCTGCAGTCTTTGACTGAGTAAAGGGAAGCATCTTCCGGTGTTTTGAGCATCTGCATCACCTCTACTGGTGCCTGGCCCTTGTGAAACAGCTCCCAAGATTATGATATCCTAGACTCATCAAGATATGTTGTAGATAGAAGTATTTTTACTCTGAAAACAAAATACTTTTTTTGGGATAATTTTTAAAACTTTATTGTTGATGTCTGATCTGCTGCAGGAGATGATTGCACCAGAGCAATGCCATTAGCACCCATCATGAGACAAGATCCTTTCATCTTGGGTCCCAGCTATGGGTCTTTTGTCCTTAAGATGTTCTTCACTAGCTTCAGAAAGTTGGAAATGGTCATGGTAGTTGCTAGTTTTTGTGTCAGCTATTAAAAGCAAAATGCTGTTGTAGGGTCGTCCTGTGGTAAGTGACCTGCTCTGGTTTGCAGGGCACTGTCAGACACTTCCCTTGTGTGCACACGTCGGAGAGACACTGCACTAGAAGTAGTGTCATTGCATACAGGGATGTATGGCTCACTAGTCCATGGACTAAGGCTGAGCAGCAAAGACCACTGAGAAAATACAGTCATGAAGTCTTATCTCTGTGAAAGGGTTTCTTTGTATTTCATTGAAGTCATCTTAGCATCATCTGAGCAAGTCTTTAAACCTTTTCCTATACAGCTGTTGTCCAGACTAGGAAAGTATCATCGAAGACAAGCATCAATTACATGAAAGTTCTCCTGAGCTTGATCTGTATTATCTCCTTGTATTTTCCTGCTCACTGTGTGAATCTCTGGCCCTTCTTTGCAAAGGAGTGAACTTTAAATTTTTTTATTTCAACAGCAGGCAGTGCAGCAAGACCTTCAGTCATGAGGAGGGCTCCTGGTAAAGTCCACTTCGGGCAGGTCAGTGAAGCAGGCCTGGAAACAACTGTTGTTGCTGGGCTACTAACATCAGACCCAATTCCCTGTGTACTTGTGACAGCCATAGCAGGAGACTCACTCCATAGGAAGCTGCAGGCAGGGGGTCTACAGTGAGGCTAGATCAGGGTGGCAACACCACCGTGAGGTGTTCTGCTGGTGGTGGGTGGGTGCTCATGAAGCCTTCCTCAGCAATCTTTGACATACCTTGGATTTGATTTTGGTGTCAGGCTGCTTGTTTCCACTGAGAACAGTTTACCACAGAGTTGTGTGTTTACAGAGAACTGTTAGGCTGCCCTTTAAAGTGTTTAAATAATATTGTATCAACATGGTGCCGACTGATACGTATCTTAGCAACTGTGTCAAGTTCATGATGGGCTAAAAATCCAAATGGGAATCAAACAATCTGGAGCCTTGCAGTTTAGAAAGCTGAGAATAAGGAGAAAATTGCAAGGTTATTCTGGGCCCAACCAATGCTCTCCTTCAGCTTCACACTGCGCTAATTGTAGGTTAACAAGTACCTTGAAACTATAATTAAAATGAAAGATACAGTATCTACAAAAATTAATACCATGAAAAATGGTCTTTCAAAGCAAAAAAGAAAATTGAAGTTACAGAAGTGCAATTGAGGTTTGAAAGGCGGTAACGTTTATAATGAAGGGAAATACACTTGCTGAATATTATCTGTTCTTTACTGATCAGTTGGTTCTTAGCTCTGGAGAACTCTGTATTTGAATCCAAGGTTGAATTCTGTGTGTTTACCACAGGTGCTACGTGAGCAAGAATTAAAGTGGAGCACTCCCTCTGTAAGCACAAGCAAATACATGTTGTCTACTCTGCTATTGCAAAAAGATGTGTATTTCTGAGCTGTGCAGAAACCAGCACCACAGAGAGTTTGCAGGCCTCCAATTCTCAGACAAGTCAAGTGGGTCATAAATTGTCCCAGAGCTAGCAACAGTCACTTGGCATCACATTTTGATGATCTACATTCATGGTCACCCTGTTTATTGTGTGACTATTTCGGATAATTTCTGAACACCCTGCGTGAACAATTCTTTTTTCCTCAAGATGTTGAACTGGTACTGTCTGCAGTGCCTGACATGGGTCTGCAATGTCTCTTATGGTTGGGAATGAAGTTGCCTCCATAAAGCATGTTTCAGCTTTCAAAAAGTGTCATGCAAGAGTTGTTCAGATCTCCCAGGTACTCATTTATACAAAGATCTATGACTCATCTAATGGTTTGTATGAAGCTGGTATTTAAAGGCATTATTAGTTAAGCCTATTAAGTACCCTGAGGATGATTATAGGTCTGAGAGTTTCTAGCTGTCAGTGCTTCATCAGGAATTTAACTCATCAGATGTCTCCACCAGAACTGTTACAAGGCAGGACTGTGCTTTCTTTTTCCTTTCCAAGAACAGATTTTAGTATTCTCATTGATTCCTATAGGAATGGCAAAATTTTTCTCCAAGGGATACTGTATAAGGCTCTCAAAAGATGACAGATCTATAAAGTGTCTTATTAACCAGTAATACTGTGTGCTAGCTCATCTGCACAAGATCACAAGTTCACAAGCTCATCTGCACTTTTGTAAATCTTCCTAGTTTAGGGAAGTCCTTCCAGAGGTATTTAGGAGACAAGATGAACACTTTTTCCAAGCAAAGCACAGCAAACTGAGCAGGGTGGACTCCTTAAGGGATTTGATCTGGTTTGTGTTTTTTTTTTCCTTACTCAGCCCAATTAAATTCCTATTGAATTGCTGCCATTTATTCTGCTTTGACTACTTGGTGAAGCCAGGACAGGTGAGTTTTCAAATGATGCCGTGGACAGAAGGTAGTCTATTACATAGTACTTATGTTGTGGAATAAGGGAAATAAAAGCATTTTGCATTTTTGTGTTCACCTAGAAAGAGATGACCCATAATGCAGTACTTGCAACTAATACTACTTTCCTGATGGAATGTTTAAAAGCACATCTGTCTAGAGAAGTGAAGCTGATTTGTTTGTATGTCATGGATTTTGTGGAATATTTTCATCACAGTACTTAAAAAAAATGAAATAAAAGACAGATCTAAAATAAAGTAAAAAAAAATAATGGCTCTAACTGAGACAAAGTTTATTTTAGGTGTTAATGGTTATGACCTTGTAGTTCTTGAATATGTTTGGCAAATCACCACAGTAAGTACCAGGGAGCCTCAACAAAGAGTATGGGTCCCTGAGGCCCCAGCTGGACTTTGGGAAGAGATGTGCAGTGTGAGAACAAAGCGTTCAGTTTGGCACATGGAGATTAAAGGATCATTTTGGTAAGGTGGAGCAAGAATTTAGAGTTATTAAAGTTAAAAGGATCTTGAACTTGATTTACCATGTGATGTGGAGGGGGTACAGGGGGGTTATGTGGTTAATGCTGCTTGTTCTACCATGTGAACCTCTGCAGAGTGGAGGTCCCATCTAATCTTTAGTTACTTTGCTCTTCCCAGTTCTTGTGTCATGTCTGAGATGTGAGATTTTGCTGATTCCGTATGCTCAGTAGCTGAATCTCCCAGCTGATGACTTGAACCTTTTCCAGGAAACACAAAGGACAGTCTGAGAGTATCCATATTTAAAGATACTGAGCATTTCCCTATATGAGGTTGAAGACTTCTTGAAGATCCCAATGACTCAGGATAAGCAACTGGAATACAGGATTATTGTGAAGAGCCGCAGAGGTGGGAAAGTACAGTAACTCCAACAGTCTGAAAGGAAGCTTTTTTTTTAAGAGTTATTAGTTTGGAAGTAGTGCATGAAAATCTACATCAAAAGGCAGTGGAGTGATTTCTCGGGAGCTAATAATCTGTTCCTAACAAATATTTTAAAAAATTTGTTGTTAAATCAGTTTTATCAGATGATAAAACCATAAGGGTCTCTTCCACCATGCAAATTCTCTGAAATGAAATGCCCTTTTTGGTGAAGTAACTTTTTTTTCCCTGTGGGAAACTAATGATTTTACAGGGTAAAAAAAATGTTTCCCTCAGGAAAAGGGAAACTTTTTACCTAAAGAGAGAAAATTAAACTAAGATTTTTTTCTCTAAATATCTTACTGGGAGATTAAATTGCTAAGTACCCCACAGCCTCACTTCTTTTCAGCAGCCAGCCAAGAGAGGTGATATATACCTGGGAGCCTGGCTTCTCTTGTCAGCTGAAGCTGTTCATGTCAATTTTATTCATGTGAAATTACCAAGATCCTTTCCAGCAGACAACAGGAAGTGAAAATTCATTAATGGTTCTTCCAAAAAAGTTCTTTTTTCCAGAATTCCCTTTCCATAGAGTAAGAAAACATTTTTTGCCCCCTATTAGAAGGGAAAAAAGCTTTCAAAATTCTATCACGTTTTGAAGGAGTGGATGTGACTTTCTAGTATTCTACTTGAGACATTCAGTGGATGTTTGTAACATGTGCAGACTGTTTGTGGTGAGAAAAGGGTTGTGCCTGGTGGAGGTGACACACAGATATTTCAGTGGCCCTGGCCACAGGATTGAAGATATTTCAGGATGAAAGAGGCTGCTATGAGGGCTGTAATCTCCAGTGGAGCTTTGCAAACATTATTGTGTTAAATTTTGAGAGCTGTCTAGTGAAATTTCTTTTGTTAGTCAATCCCCCCTTTTTTCCCCTGTCTGTTCTTCCCTGCTTATCTTTTCCTCAGGTTTATCTTCCCTTTCTTTCTGTCACATTTCTCATTATGTATCACCCCCTAATTTTTTTTGCATAGAAATTTCCTTCTGGGGGCAAGGTATCTGTTGTATTCAATCACATTTCCTTCTGGTAACTATTTTCATCTTCATGATATCTAAAGATACTTTCAAGATATGACAGAAGAAAAGAGCCAGATGATGGCACCAGCATTCCTCTGGCAGTCAAAAAATGAAATCAAATGGCACAGCCAGAATGTTTATTCCAAGAATAATTATAATAACAGCAGGCACTGCCTTAATAATGATATTTTTCTTTCCCTGGATAAGAGATCAGTAATGTAATATGAATACAATTTTATGAAATGTGTATTTTTTCTTTATCTAAAATATTGTAGTTTAAAGGCTTTGGTGCTTTTTGCTCTTGTTGGTTTTTGCTCCCTATTCTGGAATTATTGGTGTTGATTCCTTTGAATTTATATTTACTTGTTACTTTCCAAATGACTAACAAGCTATTGTGCCTCAAATGGGAGCAGATCAGACTTTGCTTAAGAAATTCAGAAATAATTATGGCACATATACTTTTGTCTAAGCCTGCCTGCACTCGTGCCCAGCAGGTATGCATTTGCTTTAAGTCTGCCTGTAATTTTAAATTAAATTTTTTTTTGATTGCTTGAAAATAATGATTTCCTGAGCAGTATTTCTGTTTTAGTAGAATTTCTTAGTATTTTCCTTTTTCCATCTAGCTAGGTGAGGAAAAATACAGAGTAGATGGCAATCCATTCTTTTGCTTTTATATACTTTTAGTAAGAGAGAGTTGCAGTTTTCTGTAACCCATGGTGCATTAAAATGACTTCAAGGACTTCAAAGAAATATTAATTTTCATTTCAACACTTGTGTTTGAGTGTAGATCAAGGTTCTGGAAGAGCTTCTGTATCTTCCACCTCAGTTATACTATTTGACACTTCAGGTACTGCATAGAATTCAGTTATTCTATTAAAGAAGAATGTGTTTGTTTATCTTTTCTAACTTAAGCAGGATTTCTTTTTGTGTCCATTTAATTTTTTTTTTTTTTAAAGAATAATGGCACTTTATACAACTGTTCTTCTCCCAGATGTTGTTTAACAGTCAGCTTCCATATTTTGTTTTGAATCATGTTGCAATGTTCTCATTTGTTTTGAGATTGGCTATGGTTACAATATTTGGCTTCAGCTTTTTGAACACTTTTGAGTTAACTAGTATTTAAATCCAAGATTAATCATGTTGAATTTTGCCATTACAGAAAGAGTTCCATCTGCTAAATTTAAAATTACTTTTGGTTGAGTAATCTCAAATATTAATAGTAAGGCATTTAAGCTTGGGCTTACTTAAATTCTCTCTTTTGTTTGAAATCAAAACTCTTCTAGTTCCTTTATACTTGCTGTCAAATTACAATGTAACATTTGTAAGAATGTTTTGTCCAATTTCATCAGTCACAAAGATATAACAAAATTATATTCTATTTCTGATTCAGCACCTGGAAAACTTTAATTTAAACCTGCCAAAATATGTAATTTCAAAACAGAAATTGAAATAGGAATACAGGCCTCCATGATTTAATGGAGAATAAGGTGTGACCTGATAGTGTTTTCCTCTCTGTCTCTAATCTCTAGGTTGTGGACAAAACCACTGAGCTCTTCACCCTGGGGAGCACTGCAAGCACACAAGAAGCCATGCTGGAGATGGTGAGCCACTTCGTAGAGGCAAGGATTAGCTGTCATGATTAATGAACTCAAAAGCTAGCTCTTATTTATTTACTTTATAGGGGCTTATGAGGAAATAACCCTCTTGGTTTTGTTTGGATTATTTTGTTGTTGAGTGGGAGTTGGGAGTTCCTGCCAAGCAGTTATTTTATCATACATATTTAATCAATTTTCTTTGAAAACAGTAAAATCTTCCTGAAGCAAGTATCTATAAATCATAGTTATGTATTTATTGGGAAAGATTTCCAAGTGTTCTTGCAGAAACTGGAAAATTTCACCTTGAATTAAGTTTATGACCAATCAATGTCTTCTCTGAAATTATTTGTTGAAGGCAATATTTCAGGAAAGAGAAAACAAGTGGTATGGTACCACTGCCTTTTCCTCCTCAATGTTACCCTTTATGTTCTTTTCTCAAGCAGTTTGGGGGTTTTAAGTCCCCACAGTGAAAAATATCCATGACAAGAGTTTGCCCCTCTTTTTTTTCTTTTTTTTTTTTTTTTATGTTTCCCTCAGCATATGGGAGGTCTTTTTCTTTTTTGTCATAATTTCAGAATTGTTATTTCACCACCCCTCTGTCTTTCCCACATACTAAGGGATTAAAAAAGGAGGGGTAGTAGCTAAATTCCTGAAAGTAAAGATTTCAAGAGTGTATTTTATTCCTATAATGTGAAGAACTTTCATCTCCAATTAAAAGGAAAAATTAATTAATCTGTTTTAAACACAGGTTCAGTCACCAAATGATTTAATTTTACCTATGCTACTGTGGTTTAAAATTTTCATACAGCACTGAATCTAATGGAAGTTCTCCTCTGAATGACTAAGAACTGACTCTTAAGATGCCAAATTTTAAAATAACACAAAATAGAATTAAAAAAAATTAGTTGCAAACAAAGACATTGCTCATGTAAAATTTTCAGCTTCTTTTAAAAAGCTGACAGTAATGTAGGAAAAGGTGAGGGAACTTCATTCACTATTGCATAACGATTCTCCGTATCTTATAATGGATTTTTAGCATCTAATATACAAACAGGCAGTGAAGTATTGCATTACTCTGATCAATTTCAAGAATCAGTCAAAATGACAGTGTTCTCTTTGTGGATTTTAAGCAACACAAATAGATATATTCTTTTTTCTATGCAAAAGATTAAATTCCAGGACATGCATGGAAATAAAACAAGGCAAGCTAGATGTATATCCTAAGAAAAAATTTTAACTGCTTAATTTAAAAAAAAGACAAAAATTTAAATGCAGGTTCAGTCACCAAATGATTTAATTTTACCTATACAACTTTTATAGAAACCACATAAGGCTGTAGTTCCAACAACTACAATATAACACATCAAATGTGTTATATGTCAGCTTCAAAAAATTTAAGGTTACAAAAAACACATTATTACTCAATGAAGAAGTGTTTTAAAAAAAATGCCTAGCCGCATAATGATTTTAAAACTAATAATAATTTTTTCTGCCTTCTCAAAGTGGATAGTCTTTTATGAGGTTCATTATTTGTCTGTTAAAGAGTAACATTGTGCTTAAAAAAGAGAAAAATTATATACAGTGAAATTTACTGTGAGTGTGTACAGTGAAATTTATTGTGAGTGTGGGTGTTGTAAAACTTTTTTCAGAGGAAAGCATGAATCTCAGTTCTCTCTGCAGCATTGCACCTACCAGTACTGGTTGAGCAAAATGAACTTAAAATTCTTTGAATTCCTTTTTTTTTTCTTTTCCCAAATACATTTTTCACTACTACCAGGGCCAGTAAGTTAAGTCAACCTGTTGAGGTCTACATGAGAGAGGCACATGGCCAGGCATAGATGCAAAGCAGCTCAGGCAAGGACAAGGCAGAGGGCTTGAGACTGAAAGCAGCGGCTTGAGCACAGGGGGAAGGCCCCCAGCAAAGCATTTCTCACCTGTCTCAAACATCTTTTCTTTCCCACTTGTCTGAGATGGGTTACAGCTATGCAGTGCCAGAGCTGGCCTTGAGCATAGACAGCAAAGCACCATAGAGGGGCAAAGGATACCTTGACAATTAGCAAGAAATAATCTCCTGCATTGATCAGGCTGTGACAACATCAGAAGACAACCTATAGCACCTTTGTTTTCAAAAAGCAATGCATGCTTTCAAAGCTCATGCATGCAATCCCATCAAGGTCATGCCACCTCTGCAGCTCCTAATCTATGACTGAAAAGATGTGACTACATTTTACTTTTTTTTCTCCACCCTTAATGGGAAAATGCATATCAGCTCACCAGAGCATGCTCTTTGCTTGATTTTGTGGTTCTGTCATTCCAGACTATCCCAGGTTTCGTGGGTGAAGGCTGTTGACATGTTAAGAACATTTGTAAATAAACATGGATTACAACAAGTTTTGGCAGATTTGCTGTCATTTGTGCACATACCTTATTGTATTTTGATTATGTTTTTTTAATGAGGAAGTAGAAAGCTGTGTCCATACCTACTATGAACTACAGGCATGTGTGGGACCAGCCAGCTTGTGGAAATGTCTTCCTGCCTTTGAGAGTAAGAAGCAGAATTCCCAGCCTTATGTTGACCAATGAAAAACCTGACCAATGAAAAACCTAAGGAGCTTCTCATCTCAGGGAGCAGAAGCTTACAGAAGGGAATGGCCAGAGGGAATAAGCCTCACTCCAAAGATTTATCATCCTGTTTGAGGAGATCTCATCTTGCTTGTCAGAGGCAAATGTGGACATTTGGGTGATTTAGAGTAAAGGAGCTATTATTAACAATGGATTGAATGTCTTGTTTTCTGTCCAATTGTTACTTATTCCACTCTTCTGTAGGTTATTGAACTCATAATCAACCAGTCAATTTTGGAGTATATTTCATTCTTGATTTAAAAAAACAAAAGGGGGGGGCAAAATAATGATTTTGAGAAAAATGCTGTTTCTAAATCAATGTTAATAAAACTGCAGCTATATGTAAGAAGTATTTCTCCTTTGCTAGTCCCAATGTGCTCAAAAACTCTTTTTGCAAGCATTTAACTGTTGCTAGCTCATGAGACCATGTTTTGTCAATGCAATTTCCAGTAGTCAACTTAACATTAGCCCCAGTTTTTGGAATGGAAACACAGGAGAGTATCATAAACAAATTACTCTTAACCTCCATTAAACACTTGGTAAATTAAGTCCCAGGTTCTTAAGGGTATTTAAAGACAGAATTCATACTTGCCTAATTCTCTGAGGGAAATCAAAACAAATGGGAGTCAAGTGCCTATTGAGAAGTTCTGGATCTGGGCCTAAGTGAAAAATGCTGAGCTTAATTTGCCTTAGAGCTCTGCTTTTCTCTATCCCATAACAATAACAAGATTATATTTTTAGTGTTCATATGTGGAAATTCAGCCATGCCATTGTTTACTACTGAAGTTTAGTACTGACCACTGAAGGGAAATGCAAGTCAGGTTGCCATTGGAACTATGTTTATAGAGTGTAAAACTGAATTTTAAGTTCTATTTTTGCTCAGCCCTGATCACGCAAGGTGCTTGGTGAGTCATAGGAGAATTTGCTTTCTCAAAGTATTCCAGGCCACTGTAAGACTAATGCCCATTAAAATGGTATATAACCAGCAATAACAAAAATACAAATGGAAGTGATGAAAGTGAGATAGATAACAAGTTAATTTCTTTTTAGATAACTATAATAATGAAATTAATTTTTTTGTTAGCCAAAACCAGGGAACACTTTCTTATTTTAATTTCACAATCATCTTCAGCAATAGGTAGTGTGATCAACAGGAATTGAATTAGTTGGTGAAATTGAACCAGTGTCTTGACCCCATCAACCCAAGGATGACTGAAAAGCTGCATTAGGAGGGCAGGGAAAGGTTCCCTGGTCTGGAAGCTTTTCCAGGCAGGCTAAAAGAAATGTGGTCACTTCCATACTTGCATTGCTATTTTTGCATGGCTAGGGTACAAGTATTGCCACCACCAGCAAATTACTTTCTTCAGAGAGAGAAGTGCTCTTAACTAATCCCAAACTCAGATGTAAACTTTATATATACATATATAT
>JAOXNG010000042.1:19597391-19617467 GCA_028566535.1 Scolopax minor | reverse complement strand
CAGTCAACAGTTGGTTGTAACTTATGCAAGTAAACAGTGATGATGCTAAGAGCAAAATACAGCCTGTAAATGGAAGGAATAACGTCTGTTGCTAAGGTCATTACCTTATAAATCTGTTCTGTTTTGAAAAAAAATATTTTGGAGCATTGTCTTTTCAGTCTTATAAATTGGTACTTAGTTGCACTGTTTAATATGTACTTTATGTAATAATTATTTGGGCTAAATTCTGTTTGTCTTAATGGTGTCAATATAAGATGTTGTTTGGACCACCTAGAATCTATAAATATGCCCCCTTCTTTTTAATTAGTTGGGTGCAGCTGAAGGCACATCTTGATCCAGTGTAATTTTTGCTGAGCTCCCCATTATTTCAACTGGTGAACTAAATCATCAGGACACACATGAACTACCTACAATATAGATATTTTTAAAGATCAATTTCATTCAGCTTCTTAAGCTAAAGCTCTACTTATTAATATTTAATATAACCTATTTATTAGGAAATATATTGAGAGATAAATAGCTGCACCAAAAATGTGCAATGTCATTCAAATGGAAGTTTCTTATGTACACACAGATGGAAGACACTTGCATACTGTTCATATATATACATAACCTGCTCCTCTGAAGTCCCCAGCTCTCTGTAGACACCAGCTATAAGTTCAAAGCAGCAGCTATTGCTTTGGAAGTAGTAGTTGGCACATGAAAACTGTACGCTAGATCTATTCTTGAATGTTACAAGCTCTCGGGCCAGCATCAACAGGAAATAGTATGAGGCTAAGAGAGTGGACAAACTAACCTGGAGTGTTTGGGCAGAAACTATACTGTGGTAAAATATTAACCTTCTTTATGGTGACTGTATTTAGCATTGTTTAGTTTTCTCCCCTTCTAATGACAAGTGAAAGATTTACTTCAGTCTGGATCATGTTCCTATATACAATATCCTGCGCTCCCTGAATGATACTTAAGTCTTTTTCACTTACAAGAAGTTGCATTGGTTGAAGGCTAAGTTTATACTAAAAAAAGTCCCAACTTTTCTGGAAGACCCTGCCCCCCTACATTATGACTGGAAGTATAATTATATAAGTAAATTAATTGATATTCTATTTAGAATTCATAGATTTGTTTTACCTGTAGCACATTGTGTGAAGAAAACTATGAATTAAACAAAAATTTCTGGAGTGATGCCAAAGATCTTGTCCCCACCTGCACAAGTCAATCAGCAAGCCCCCTGTTAAGCAGCATTTTAGCTGTGCAAGTACAAATCCTATGTGTTTCAACAAGAAAAGCAGAACTTGGTGTTGTAAAGATAGAGTCCAGACCTACTGTGAGTGAAGCCCAAAGCAAGAGTTTGGGGTTGTTTGGTGGTTGTTATTTTGTTGTTTTTGTTTTTTTTTAATTAGAGTAATGCAAATTCAAATCCCCAGAAGTATGGCCATGTGTATCTATGTAAAATGCTTTCACCATGCAATAAAGGCAAATGCCTTAAAGCTAATAAATAATTCATTTAAGACAATGAAGTAAAAAAGGCACCTCATAACCATGATATGAACATTGCTGAATTGTCCCTGGGCATGTGGTTCGAAAACTATGTGAATTTGTTAGGGGGAGCTTAGTGTTCCTACATGGTTAACTATATGCAATGCAGTTCTGTGGCAAACTTACCTTTTGAATTTTTAATATATTAGTATTCATCATAGCATTTATTTGTGTGAAATCGTAGCTCTTGATCCTACCAAGGACAGAGAGATCTCCAATTGTTTCAAGCAAGGAGTTGTGTTTACAGCAGATAAAACCTATGGCTAATGTAAGATTTAGGGCAGAGCTAAAGACCCATTAGACACCTGGCATCTGAGGGTGGGAAATGGGGAGGCAGCTGGACCAGTTTCAGAAATTGCACTGTCGCCTTCTTACTGCAAAATATCCTGCTTCGTGGCTGCCTGATAAAGGAGTGTAAAAAAAAAAAAAAAAAAAAAAAAAATGTTGGCCAATGAATGTAAAAGAGTTAAAAGCTCATCCTGAGTCAATTTCTATTATAAGTCTCTTTCCTACGCAAGCATCTCCAACATCATAGCTCCACAGAGCTAGCCCAGGGCCCTTTGTCTTGAGTGAGGGGGCAGAATCCCACTCCCTTTTGTACCCCAGTTCCTGTCAGCTCATAACACTCCCCTGGGACAGGGCCTGGCCTGTGGTGAGATCGAGTCAGGCAAAAGAAGTAAAAAAAAAAAAATATGGGGGTAAGCTATTGATAAGAGAGACCCTGTTTCTAATCTGCAGCCCTGAGATGCCCCACTATCCCCTTGTGATGAATTTAATAATACTTTGATGCTTTTTATAATTGGCACGTGAGTTCTTGAAGCGACATGCCTGATTGCTAGCTGTCATATACTTCTGTAGTAAAGTAAACAACCACAATTACTAAGGGCTTCAGCCAAGAAAAATCTGATTTTAAAATAATAATGCAAAAAATCTGGATTGGGCAGAGAATTTAGGTATGTGTATAAATCCAAAAGATTTTATTTTGCAAAAGTTTTGGGTTTTTTTATTCAAATGATAATACTCTTGGCATGTGAAGTTTGATTGTTTCATAAGGCCACAAGGGTCCACTCTGACTATGTAGACCAGCCTCCTATAGCGTGACACAACCTCACAGAAATTGCTGCAACTCCTCTTGCCTATGGCTGAGACTGCATATTTATTTCAGAGTAATAGCCAGTGTGGAATCCTGACCCTGCCAAAGTCTTTTAAAAAAAAAAAAAAATTACAACCTCAACCTTCATAATGGCAGAGCTTTTTCAGAGAGGCTTAGGGAACTCAGCAGCAGTTAGGCATTGAAGGCTCCTGAGTCTTTGAAATCTTAATCCTTCAGTCTCACATGTGGGATATACATGATTACATAATTTATGTAATGATTCCTATAGTAATCTATCTGTAGGAAAAATTACTTTATTTTCCAATAGAACAAAAAAAGAAAATTCAAACTGCATTTTGTATTTCTATAAGCTTATGTTGGAGCCCTAAACTGTCAAATGCTTTCACTGAATATAAGGGCTTGGAAGCACTGACCAAGCTGCCTTCTTACTCTTGGGTCATCCTCTCAGAAATCATGATGGCAAGGCATCATGTAGGACAGCTGCAGCTTTTCTCATGCTTTCCTAAGAAAATATCTCTATTGTTTCTGTTCTGTATGATACAAAAACCTGGATACAGCCCAAACCAATCAAATGCTAAATCTGCAGTAGTAATTGCATTGTTTATAAAACAAGGGGGAACGATGAACCATCAGGATATAGGTAGAAAAAGTAGTTAAGTAATGAATGAAACTTGGTTGTCTCTAATTTAAGGTTTTGGAATTAACAAAGTAAATTGGCTATAGACTATTGATGGGTCCCCATTAGTATTTTATGACAGATATAAGGACCTTGAATATCCTCTCTCAGTACTCATGAGTACTGTCTTCTTGATCAACTATTGTAGTTCCTTTAAAATATTTTAACTTCACTGTTGGGGAATCTTGATTACATTGTGTCTTGCTACAGCTGTCAAATCACAAATTTTATGTTTCAAGGTGATCATTCCTTACAGTGAATATGGAAGGTGTTAAAAGATTGGTAATTGCAATTAGTATAAATCATCTCTGGGAAACTAAGAAACAGAGGTGCTCTGTTGGTAAAACTCTGACTTGCTGTACAGAATTCTCCCTAACAATTGTGGTTGATTATCTCGTGGTATCAGCGACATCTCATTTGAAGGCAGGCAATAATGTTATTTTAATAACATGGTTTGCAGTCACTGTATAAGTGCTATGAACACAATTGTTCCTCCCAGAGTAAGATAAACTCTAGTTTTAAACCTTTTAATGATAAACTCTGCTTACACTTTTTTTTTTTTTAAGACCTTTTCTCTTGTTTTTCCTGGCATCTACCAGGAAATAGCTGTTCCACTTATACGGCAATATTACCTCAAAGTACCAGATTACCATATCTAACCCACTAAGAAAATCAGTTGTTTCACAATACTAGCTAGCCTTTTATAATATGGGGAGACACCTTTACAGTTATCAAGGATATGACACTTGTTGAGACTGGCAACTGCTATGTGCTTGTCAGAAGGAGAGCACTGCATTTTAGAAGAAATAAATATGGAGAAAATGACATCTTGGTGCAACTGGAGATAATGCAAAAATATCCACAGACTGCAATGCAGTAAAGACTTCAAGGTTGTGTGAGTGCGTGTGTGCACATGCAAACATGTATGTGCATATACGTTAACTGAGGCATGAATTAATCTAAAGTCAATGGAAGCTTTCAACACTAGGTAGTGCCCTCAAGAAACTATGTGATAGCCAAACAAACAAAACAATCTGTAAAATTGTTTAGTATGACTAGATATTTTCATTCTTTGTCACTGATCTATCTCTAATTCAGGAATATTTCTCATATTTACTGGATTGGGCACAGTAAAAAAGGATGGTTCCAACAATACAGGTGTCCTAAAACTAGTATATTCTAAAAAAAATATCCATCAATTGTGACACACAAAGAAATCACTGAAGAAGCACTACTATCAGGGGTACAATTCAGAATAAATTACTCATTTGTCTGTAGAATATCACCTGCTTTATTCAGAAAAATGCACACAGTGCAATTTTCCAGTGCAAAATAGGCTTTTTAGTGACCCGTTAGTATCTATGAATTTTAAATGGACACTTCTATAATTGTGTTTTTCTAATAAAATTATAATATATATTATATAGTCCAAAAGAGGCCATTTCTCTGAACACAGGTTATTGGCTCTTCAAGTGTGAGGGATGCACAGCAGAAAATAAAAATTACAGACTTTTCTCTTGTAGTGTAGTCATAATTCATGTGGGTCTTATACACTTCTAATCTATATAAAAACTAATAGGCTACAATTTTCCTGGGCATTGAATTAATAAATTACATGTGATTTCTGGCCACAGTGAGTTTGGCCTCAAGGAGATCAAGAAAAGCTTTATACTTATCTCACTGTTAGCCACACTAGTACATTATCTGTAGCTTTTTTTATTGGCTTATACATTTTCTCCTAGGAATATGTCTTTCTCTAAACTGGCTACTATGTTTCTGTAAAAAAAACATTCAAAAAGTAGTATTTAGGAATAAAATTCTTCTTGATTTACCAGGGGAAGTCACTGAGATGCAAATGTAAGAATTATTTAATGTAGTGTATTAGTGACTACCCAAGAATTAGAGATGAAAAAAGGGAGGATCATTCAGCTTTTGCAACATCTTACTAGTCAAGGTGTTCTTTTAAATCACTTTCCAGTCATTTCTGCAGATAGGTTGAGACCCTGATAGTGTCATAGGAGAACTGGTGTTTGACCACTGCTTGCATTTGTTGAGGCAACTCCTCTGCTCTCTTTTTCAGCTATTGGCATGCTCTATCTTCTGTTTAAAACAAAACAAAAACAACCAACCAAAAAAAAACCCAAACCCCAAATTATTTTAATCTTTAATCTTAAGTGTAGAATGGCAAAAATCAAAATCTAGCTGCTTCATGAGTTGCAGGACTAAAGAAATCTGGTATCCTTATCTGTCTTCCTCATGGATTATCTGATGTGTAACAAGGAGAGGGCTCAGTTTATCACACAGTCTTTGCTGGGTACTCTCTCTGCCACCCATCTCCTTGTTTTTACTGAATTCGTAGAAACTCATTGTCTTTGGGCTTTCTTTTGAAATTGTCTAGTGGGTACAAAGTTAGTAGGGTAGACTGACACACTTATACACACAGCACGATTGCATAAATCTCATTCCCTAGGTTTCCCTAGGAAACCAAATTAAAAAACTGCATTCTTAACAATCCGTATAGAGCAAGCCCCAGGCCTGCTGAAGTCTGGTGGGACTCTTGCCATTTGCTATCAGTGGGATCCAGATTTGAACGCAAAACTTCATACTTAATTTGAGCGGTTCTTTGCTTTGGTATGGATAGATGTGTAACACATTTAATACCATGATATTCAACCGCTCAAAGCTTAATTTCTTATGTGAAATCAGTGCTTGCCCTTTTCTTAGTTTCACAAGGCCAGAAGTGGGCAGTCAGGCGCTGAATTGTTCACTGCTGCCTCGCAACATGGACCACAATGTGTGGCAGAAGAGAGCACCTCTGGGAGTAAGAGGGACTTGTGTTTAGATATACTTGGTGGCTCTACTCAGGGCAAGTTTTTCAACTGTACAGTGCTAAATAGGAGGGTATGCAGGAAGTTTCATATATTGTGCCTTAGGAATTAAAAATAGTTGAAGCAGCAACAGGATTGATTTAGGTGCTTTGAACAAAGTTAACAACAGTACAGTTTGGGATATTTGTGTATCAAGAATGAGAGTCAGAGAGGAGACACAGTGGAGGACCTCAGGCAGACCTGCCTGGAACAAGTCAGGTTCCTGCTTCTGGAACAGCAGCATGGAGACCACGCAGGCTACTCTGGGTACCTAGCTGGTACTAGATGCTTTTTGTCGGGCGAATAAAGCAGTAACTGCTAATGATTTGTACTTTTGCATACAGAGGTCTGAAGATTATATTTGCAGCTCTCTTTGCTCCCTTTGCTCATAGGCAACTCAAGAGTAAAGAACGAACTTGCAGCAGCATAAAAGGGAACTACAAAGGCAATGTTGTGATATATTATTTTCATTTGCCAGGACTTGTAGCCCTCCTTTTTTCATACAAAAGGTTGGAACAAATAAAATTTATTATCTTTTGTTGTGTTTGGAAAGGAAAAGAGTCTTCTCTCTTGAAACAGAATTGGAGTGAGACTCAAGAGCTCTCTTCTCTATCTGAAATTTGAATGTTGAGGCAGCCTGAATTTAAGAGTTTTGATCAAGGGCTACTGATTGCTCACCCAGCCTTGCAGGCCCTTTCCCTGTCTGAAATTCTAATTTTGTTTCTCTGCCATAGAAATATAAACAGGGGGTCCTGGTTCTGAATTCACTGCAGTGAAAGTGCCTTCCTCAAAGACTTTGCCTTGGCAAGCTTGCAGGTTCATTGCGTGGTAGTGATGAACACCCCTCACACTCCCTGGGTTTACAGAGGGACTTGCAGAATAAGTCCCATAGCTGATTTTAATGAAAGTTGAACCAGTCCCTCCTGGATGTAGCTGTTGCCTCTCAGCAGATTCAACATCAGTAGAAACTTTGGCAATGCTTTACTCCAGTTATGAGTGCAAAATCTCCCTTGTTATGCTTGGCCTGTTTGTCCCAAACAGAGAGTAAGAGAGAATGAAAGACACTTAGCTGAAGCATTAAGACACTTTGAATGTGTACTGGGCAAAGACGAAGCAAACCCCCAGAGCCTGAAAAACTTTTTGAGCTCTAGGGTAGCGAGAACAGCATCTCTTGGGAACTCTGTTCCTCATCTGAGGGCCAGAGAGCATGGTGAGATGTTTGGACTCAAGACAGGATTTGATATGCTGCGTGTTCCCTCACTCTGCTGTATGGAGGAGGGCAGGGAGGATACTGGCTTTGTTCTGCTTTCTTCCCTAAAGTGACTATAAGAATGTCTCCAAGTGGGCTTAAAAAGCAGGCAGAAGCAGGGTCCCTGCTGCAATGTAGCTTGTAACAAAAAAATCCCAACCCTTTGAAAGGGCCTTTGGGTAGCACATCGTACTTGTTGGCAAATCTCAGCAGTGGTTTTTAGCTGGCTGTTAAGTTCCTGTCCTTCTGGGGCTCTGTGTGTCTCTTCCACATCTGCTGAGTTTCAGCCACCCTGTGATTCTCCTGCAGATCAGACCTCATGTATGCATGAGGTGCTGGGTGCTCCCAATGGTTTCCCAGAGCCTTCTAGTTCCATTGTGGATATTTATCACAGTGCTGCTGCAGACAATATGCACCATGTTACTTTTGGCTTCATCTGTGTCTCAAGTACAAAAATACAGTTGTCTTCTCATGTCTAGGAGCTTTGCTTGTGTTTCCATCATGGCCTTTTGTAGTATAGTGCTTTTGCCAGAGCCTTTGCTTTGATTCAGCCATGAGTCAAGCTTTGGGCAACTTTTTACCTTTCTGCAATTCCCTGAAAGCATCTACGTTGTGGGATACCTTATTGTGGTGAGGCTGAGTATGTATCTTTGGCAAAAGCAGTCAGCCCTAAGAGCTATGCATGGATCCATGAAGAAACTTAGAGGTATCCATGTGTCCTAGAGCAGATACATAAACTTGATATGTTGATGTCTGTAGGACTACTGGTAAATAAAGAGAAAGTACATCTGGCCAAGGCAACTTCATCACCCTGGAGACCTAGAAATATCAATGCAGCTTAGTACAGAATGAGTTCCTAAGTAGAGGGCTTGTGGCAGCAGAGCAGCCAGGGCCATACGAGCTCCACAGGGAACAGGGTTCCTGCAAAATGGATTAATGTCTGCTCTAAGGAGGGATGCTTAGTGTAGCCTGAGGTACTAAATCACTTTGAAAACCAGTCTGATGTATGCACCAGCTACTTTAATGCAAGCTAACCACGGATAAAGTGGTTCAACAACCCAAAGTAGACATGGCCTAAAGCAGTGCAATAAAATTCCCTTCTTTTCCAGGCCATTTGTGGTTGTGTTGGCAGGTAATATAATCCTAGAGGTGGAAAAATTACTATATTACCAACCGAAATAGGGAGGGGAAATCAGTTAACAATATTGCTAGCATTTTTATTGCAGAATCAGCAATTACAATTCAATTCTCTGGTTCTGGAAAAATCAAAGAGTGGACACGTGGCCTCAGTCCCAGGAATATGCCATCCCCGAGAGCAAAGAACTTCTTACTATCAACATGTGAGACATTTTTGCATAATCCACTTTGCAATAGGTTATTCAGACCTAAGAAGTGAAGCTCGTGCCCCTTGTTTCTCACTATATACCTTACTTCTGCAATATATTTCAGCACTAGCTATCTACATTTGGGAGAAATAACTTCATATATTTCAGCACTATATATTTGCAGATTCGTAAGACTTTTAAGCAGAACTTTAAGTTATTTAATTTTATCTTATCATGACGCCTTCTGCAGGATTGTATTTTTAATTGCTTGTGCAGTTCCCTGATGAGTTCAATATCAGGGTTGCTTGTCATTACAATAAATTAATTAAATGATTGCTATTAATGATTATATAATACAAGGGAAAAAGGCATTTCTCAGCCTGGGGCACAGAGGATAGGGATGCAGATGGTTCTGGTGTGGTAGCTGAAGCCTTCCTGTTTTGCCAAGATGGAGCTAACATTGTCCTCTGCTCCATCTTCCAATAGTAAAAGGGATTATCAGGTTTTGGTAACCTTACAGGGTGTAGAGGACACTTGCTCTTCTCACCAAGAACCTCCAAATGTTTGTGAATATCATAAAAAATAAAGAATTTGGCCTTGGAAAAATTGTACTTGTCCTACAAACTTGTGATGTATCATCGTGAGGCAAACACTCAGTGCCTTTTGTCTCTTATTTTTATGCTTTAAAGTTAAAATGAAGATACCACAGTTTATACCTTCATGTCAGTTTAACAACCATGTCCTCTCTGTATTTCTAGAATGCTCCAATATTTATTTATAATTTTTCATTTCACCTAGTTCAGTTATCTTTGAAAGCCTACACACCAGTAAGTCAAGCAGAATACCCGTGCTGAAGTGATCCCTGAAGCACTGATCTAGCTCAGTGCATTGAATTATCCATGCCAAAAAGGCTTGATGTCTAATGCACCCTCTGTGGAAACAGTGCCAGAGAACAATCTCTTACAGTTATAGGTATGCAAAATGTTGGCATTGTGCTTGTAACATCTAAATCCCAACTAGTTTTCTTTAGAGACCTGAAAGCCTAGACCAGCAGAATAGTTCGCTGACCTTTCAACAAATCAAAGGCAATTCAGATAATACCACTGGTCATTTAAACTAAATTTAATTCCGTTTTCTTAAAAGAGATTTGAAGTGTGTCAATGAAAAGGACAGATAGAGCAGAGGGGAACCACAGTCACCTAAACCAAGTAGTGTGTGTGAGCTGTCTGTCACTCCTACAAAGTTAGAGTAGGAGTGAGAAATGAGGGCACGTTTTGTTTCAGCTGTGTAGTGTGAATTTATGAGCCTTTCTGTATTGTGACCAAGATGAACTGTTGCTTCAGTCAGGAAATACTGAATTGAGTAAACCTAAGGAAAACATACCCCTGGTTTTCCATTTAATTTTATATGAAAATGAAATTTAAAACTTTGCCAGATCCTGCAAGAAATAGCTCTAAAATAATAATAATTAAAAAAAAAAGCACTGTGGCTGCCTGCCAGTTACACCACTTCCATTGATCCATCACTAGGAGACCTTCTGAGATCACATAAGCTCATCTGCTATTAACATTTCTAACCTGTGGTGTTTCATATTAAGTGGTTTCCATAATAACAAAACAGTCATTGAAATTATTTCTTAAGAGTCTGGGGAAAAAAACCACTGATAATTACAGTATTTGAGGTTAATTATTTGGGGCTTGCTTCCTTTCAAATGGTATATGTTTTGTACTCTCAAAGTCTTTGCATAAATGGTGCAGCTTGTGAACTTAAAATGGAACTCTTTCCTTCTGATTTATATTTTCAATTCACCCTCAGACTTGTGTTTAAAAAAACCAAAACAGTTTGTTAGGCTAGAAGAGAGCCAAAAGAGAATGACTGAAACAAATCAACAAACGATCAAAAGCAAGAGAACAAAAATCCTGCCAGGTTCACAGGGCTGATGGAGAGAAAGGATGAGCCTTAATTCCTTTTATGCTGTCCTTTAGTCTCTACACTGAGCCTGATGTGGTAATACATCCCAACATATTAAACACAGTAGAATCTATAACATGGGAAAAATCTTCTTCTGCCAATAACTACCTGCATTACTTAAAGGGAGAGGTTGGTTCAAGCTGATAATTTTTCCATCAGCCCTTTGAGATGGTAATGTACTTCTTTTGCTTTGGATATTATTTCAAACAAGGGGAGCTCCCAATATAAATCCTGTGATAGGAGCAGTCTGGTAGAAGTTGGAGGCAGAGACAAAAGCTTGGGCTTCAGCTCAACATTAATTACAGGTGGGAGAAATAACTCTGTGGTACAGTTTCCTTGTATGTTTACCTGCATGTTTCAAAAAATCAGATGAGCAAACTCATCAGGCAGTATTAATAATGTCTTCTGGAGTCCATTATCAGAGTCTGACCCCTCAGGGCTCTTTTCCCTGGTTTTAATTCCGTATTTTCACAGCCAGACCATCTAGTCTAAGTGATAGAATTTAGTAATTCTGCAAGTTGTTTGTAAGGAATAACACTATCCAGTAGGAAGAAGCATATAGGAAACCCGCAGTCAGAGGCAGCTTCCCAAGTGAGGCAGCCAACCTGCAGATCAGCTGCACTCCCCTGGAAGACTGCAGCTTTCTGCTCACATTAGATGTTCTCTGTGATAAAGGACATTGTCCTCAGGAGAGAGACAGCCCAGGGTTTTTAACAAGTCAGAGTAACTTAGGTAGCCTTGCATCTGAAATACCAGAGCCACAGGTGGCAGCCAGACATGTGAAAGAGAAAGCAGTGCACTTCTGTGATTTGGGTGCCTAGCCAGGCCCCTGTTACCCAGGGGAAAGTTGAACTGGCTGGGCTGCAAAATCCTGGACCTGCCATGCTTACCAAAAAGCTTCACCCCAGGAGACTGTCTGTTGTTCCTAGCTAGGTGATATATGAATAACATCAGGATTTTACTGCCTGCAGTATTCACAGGACCTTAAGGTAGTGCATGGTTTTAAAGAAAGGTTATGACTTGTGGCCAATGAAATTATGTGATACTATTCTAACTTTTATGTAGGTGATCAAATTTTAAAATAGGTACCATTTAGGCAACTGACTGCAGCAACTAAATGCTTTCTCGCTTGGCAAGTGTGTCTGGCTTTGAAAGGAGATCTCTGAATTTCAGTGACAAAGGGTGCTTGCTGTTTGGTTTTAATTGTTGCTTCTGACCAGCCAACTAATTGAAGAACTAAGCTTTTTTCCGGTCATCCAGGGATGTTTTGGTTGAAGTTCAGATGAAGAGTTGTTTTTCCTGATTTACTGGGAGCTGTACATGAACAGTTACTCTTGTGTGTCCTATTTGCTGATGAACTGGAAGAGGGCAGAACAAGCAATTTTCAAAGAGTTTTTGAGCTGAAACAGGAAGCAGACAAGATGAAAGCTTGTTCCCTGCAGATTGAGCATTTTACATATGGAACTGAAACAAACCAGAAGCATTGAAACCATATTATCAGAATTTGACTCTGTTTCATAGCTGCAGGGCTGGATATAACTGTGGGTGATCTGACTCTAGCCGCATTTACATAGGCATACATTTGCAGTTCATCCACTCAAATCGGTAGAGTTTAATATAATTTAATTTAAATCACTGCCAAACAGATCAGACTTGGGCCCTATGGTTTCTACATACCTTTAGAGAGACTGGCTGAGCCCATTTTTGTATGGACTTTCACCTCAGATAACCCCAATACCTTCACTAGGACCTCACAAATGTAATTCAGTGAAAAGCTGGCTCCACGTTTAGTGAAATTCACTCTGTGAACTCGAGTTTCTGGGTGGATAGGCACATATTCTAGTTCCTTTTCTAAAAATTGCATGCAATTCATCATGAAAACAGAAGACCTCTTTTTTCCCCACTGGTATTTATGATCCTGTGACCCTTTTACCCAGGAATATGAGTTTGCTTTGGTGTCACTACTTTAAAACTTTCCTTCCCACACTGGTATGAACATTTTGCATATTTTGAAAAGTAGCTAGATGTATTAGCACAACTGAAGATGACTTTTTTTTTTTAAATTTTATTTTTTAACTAAAATGGATGATTTTGATTCTTCAGAGTGATACTCACTTAGGAGATAACTAGATTATCTCAGTTCTAATGATGATCAAATATATTTTCCCTTCCATGGCCCTACATCTAACAACACAATTCAGTTAAAAATTTATTTATCAGATTTTCGTCATTAGAGTAACACATTTATAGTGATTCTAATCCACAAAAAGGTGTTATTTCATAAGACAGAAATACTGTTCCATAGCTCTGCACAACAAAATAAATATATTTACTTTAACCGGCATAACATATAGTTAGAAGCAATTGTTACGATGCCACAGACAAACATCACTTAGCTGATCACCTGCATATTAATCTTTCCGTGGATTAAATGAAGGTATACCCAACATAATCTGTTTTATTTTTTTCTAATTTTCCTAGTTGGATGCAAGGTCCTAACAGAAAGTACTTCATACTTTTGCACTGCAGAAAGCCAAATAATTTTGTCTAGCAACATAGATTTGTCACAACTACTCTCCCTTTGTTGTAATTGCAGAGGTTTGGTTTTTTCCCTCTAACTCACCAGTGTGGCAGCAGAGCCCTTTGCACTAACTGTTGCCCCTTCTTGGTGGGTACAGAAAGGCAGTGCTCTGCTGAAGCATCTTTCTCCTCCTCCTCCCTGAGGAAGGCTGGTGCTGCTGCTGGCTCCCCAGGCTGGCATTTAGCACATCGACCCAGGAACTACCCCTGTGTGTTAAGGTGCCCAGGCTGCTCTGGGTGGCAAAAATAAGGAACTCACAAGAAAAATCAGCCATCAGCAAGTATAGTTAATTCAATGAAGATACAAATATGTAAAAAGGGTTATGTCCCACACAAACAGACTCCAAAGTTTGCTGAAAGCATGGATAGTCACGTCTGCTGGTAAGAGATATATGATTGGAAAGAATAGACAAACAAATATGGTGGTCTATATCATGGGCAAAACAAGGCAGAACAGGGCTGCAAAGGATCTAATTGTATCTTTCTTCCACAAGTGGATGCAGAGAGTTTCACTAAGGAAAAATTCTGTTTGTGCCTTGCTGACGTGAGGTGGTACCATGTGCTGGGACCTTCCAGCTTGTTAATGACAGAGAACCCTTGCATTTCTTGGAGAAACCAGAGCTTTCAACAGTCCCTTTTTATGGGACTGACTTCCTCTCAGCTTACACATTAAGTCTATTTAGTGACTATTAAGTCACTAAATGTAAGATGGCTAGATTCCACATTTGAGAAACACAACCAAACAATTTTTGGTGACTGATCTCTGTAGCTTTCCAGGTAGTTGGGCACTGGCCGATTGCTCTGACCGGCTCATCGCTCTGTGATGTATCACAGGACACTTGGGATAACATATTTTGGCTACATGAGAATAGGCACATATTTTCCAGTTGTGTATTTCATTCTTGAAAATTTCTATCATATTTATAGCCCCACAAAATCAAAAGTTTGGCGACAGAAAAAAATGCTGCAGTTTTGCTGTTTCAACTCTTTAAGTTGCGCAGTCTGTTTCTGTGGTCCTGGTTCAGTTACCTAGGAAACAGCTGTAGGATGGAATTTATTTATTCTGTCTGAATATGTGTTTGTGATATATACACGAGGCATATCCTGCTTGTGTCTGTGGAAAATCAGTAAATAGCTGGTTGATACCAGCTATATCCAACTACATGAAGGGCAATTGTTGGCACTATTTAAATGGCTAACAAAAATCCTCTCTAATTCCCAGAAAAGAAGGGTGAAAGAAGAACTGTTCAAATATATTATCAAGAATTTATTATGTTGGGTCAGAGAGGGAAGCCACAGGGGACCACAGCTGTCTGAAGTAAATGGGGACCGGAGCCCAGCTGGCCCCTTCCACAGAAGATAGCTGTGCACATCTGGAGCATACTGTGAGCCAGGAGGAGAGCTGCCCACAGCTCACCAAAGCTGGAGGTACAGAGGAACAGATGTGGGGTCAGATCTGATCATCCAAATCACACCCTAGTAGCTAAGCTAGTGAATTTGTGAACTTGGTCAACGCTGTCTCTTGGAGCCCCAGTAAAATTCCAGGTCTTGCAGAAGAGGATCAGGCATGCTTTTCTATCTTGACTTTGTTAGCTGTTACTGTACAGCACATGGTGATGAGCCACTCATGGGCTGATGTACAGGCAGCTCTCCATCTTTCACCTTTGTCTGTGGTTCCTCTCCAACCCCTTCCATGCACAGAGTCGTGCCACGTGAAAAGTCTATTTCCAGGCTAGAAGACATTTTCTGATTCATTCCAGCTCCCAGTGGGAACCATCGCTCTGTTGGCTTCTTGCCTTCAACTATTACATTTATTTTTTTGACAAGAACACAATGTTTTCCCAGGGTACCTATCCCAACATGCCCTGTGAACTTGAGAAAGGGAGAGCAGATTGCCAGCCTGTTCCTTATCCCCATCCTTCCTTGCTTTCCCAAAGCTCCCACCCACGAAGAGCTCCATGTGGACAACCTCTATCCTTGGTGGAACAGCATCACACACCAATACTCACACACGCTGTGTGTCCAGCCTGACACATGCTGATGTAGGTTTCGCATTTTATACTATAGGGAAAAGCTAAATAGCAGACAAATTACAGACCAGGCTTCACAGAAATTTTTTTTAAAAGGACAGTAGTCCAGGAAGGGCTCTTCTAGCTCCCAAGGGTGACCATGTGCTTAGCAGAGATGCCCACGTGTGGGCTTGGAGCAATGCAGCTAAGAGAGGTTTTTCACTTCTGTTTCCCATTGTAGTTGCTGTAATTGATATGAAGGCAGAGCATCTGTGTCTATTTTAGCAGCTGGTGTAATTGTGGCTGCACTGGACACCAGCACTTTCTAAATCAGGGTAATCTGGGAACTCTGAGTCCCTGGGGCTGAAGCTACCTCTCCCAGTTCAAAGCCTAGGCAGCTCTGCCAACACTTCACCATGTAATCACCTGCAAGCGTTGGGCCTGCAGTCGAGGCCAGGCTGCATTGCTTTAGCCACCACGTTGAGAAGACCTTGTATTTCAGTAGGGTTCAGTTAGATGGCCCAGGGAAATTTTGTGTGACTAGAAATGTTTTCAAAGAAATTTAGCAATTTAAATAGTAAATAAACCTTTGATGACTACCCACTCTAAACTCTCTCATAGGGTGCACTGGGTACACCCGTATTCTAAGATCACTTCAGCTGTGTTTTAGCTTGGTGGCTTTTACCCTCCTTTCATAAGCTGTTTTGTGCTGCTGCTACTGCTAACTGCAAAGAAGCCTTCTTGCTCTGCTCTGATTTATGCACCATGTAGTTCGGATTTTAATAGGACTAAGCAAAAGGAAAGTAAAGGAAAAATGTGGCCATTTGTTGTATTTACTATGTGTATCTTTATTGTAGTGTTTTGGTATTTCATCCAAAGATCATAAAGTGCTTTACAAAGACAGTAAAATTATGAGCTGTGCTTTATGGGTGGTAAAACTGACTCTAGTTAAGAGAATTTCTCAGTGTCACACAGAGTCAAGAGCAGGAAGACATTCCAAGCTTTTTTAACTCTACATTCCCTCCTTTAATTGGTATATTACTTATTATAATTAATATAGGCTTTTCTTGATACTACATTAGCATAAAGCAATCCAAACCACTCTCAGAAATCATTTTTAACAGCAGAGGAAACTGTTAAACTCATAGTGTGAGTATACAGGAAATTAAAGCAGTTAAGAGGTTTATGAATTTAACAGATGGCAATCTCAGCTCTTGGTACATATGATGCTATGAGTTTCTTAGGATATTTATTTGAGAGGAATTCAGTACACTGCTAGTGTGGAGTATTCTTAAGAAAATCTCACTTTTGCCTCTAGATGGCTCACCTGGAACTGCCATTGCAAAAATGTTATCCAAATAGGAATTCCTGCAGTATATTCTCATGCTATAATGGCTTGCTTTTCCAGCAGCAATGGGGAGTCAATCATGTAAATGTATTATATCTGTGTAAAAACACTCTGCCAAATTGTTTTGCCTTTTGTAAGAACAAGAATAACAGATGGATTAGGGACAGAGCAGATTTATGAGGAAAGTAACTTTCTATTAGTCATTATCATGAGTCATATCCTAAAATATCTTTGGGAGGACTGTCTTTCTGGCTATAATAAACACTTTCCAGGTGTAATCCTTGCTGTGGGGTAGGTGATATGTCAGACATTGTCATCTGTCTATTCTATTTCTGCCTTGTAAATAAGACTTGGCATTTTTCTTGGGGGAGTAGGATACAGACTACTGTATGTAGTCCCAAAACTTCAAATTACATAAACACAGATTATTCATGACTACTTTTAACCTGGTAGTAATTAAAAAATGCATAAGCACTTGGGTGGAAGAGCTAACAATTTTTACTTCTTTTTCTAAGCAACGATTCATAATTCATACAGATTTTTTAAAGTCCAGGTTAAAGTATAAATTTCTTATTATGTCCATAATAATGCACAGAGGAATGAAAAAGGACAGCTGGTGGCTGTGAAGGCAGTAAAACCCACCCAGCTTCCATGAACAGAATTCAGAAAGGGCTGTCTGCGCACTGAAGCTTGCAGGTTTTTTGTTGTGAGAACTGCAGTGTTTAGGGGAGTCCCATCACAGCCTGCAGATACTGTGAATTCCATTTGGAGTGCTCGGGGACACAAAACCATACAAACAACACCGAAATGAGTGTACTGTTCTTGGGGCTCCCGTGTACCTCCCTGAAGTGTGAAATGACTTTCCCAATATTTTCATTTTACATGCTATGTGTTTGGGTTTGGATTTTGGGGAGGGTTTTTTTTCAATGATTTTTTTAAGATAAGATAAAAATCAACAGGAAAACTGCTTACGTCACACCATGTTTCTCACTGCAATGGGGAATGTATTTATCCTTCATCTGCTGAACTGGAGCATCCCCCTTTTTTTCAGCAGTGCCCCGTGCTGTTCCTGCTTGCACATTCCACCTTTGTTCTGCAGGAGGAACTCCCCTTGACATCGATATGTATTCCACACACCAGGCGAGTGCAGAGCTGGCGATCGACAGCCTCGCTGCTGCAGGCTGGGGAGCAGAATGTTTCTCCAGATCGTTCCTTGCATTTTAATAGTCAAGAGAAAGTAAAAATCTCCATTTTCTGAAGTGAAGAAAGTAAATAATGGAGTAAAAGAAGGGTCAGATAATTAGGTAAATATTAAATTAATTATATTTTTTTAATAATTCTGCTATTTAGTCACACCAACACCTCAGTGATACATTAAATGTTAAGAATGAAGCCTCAGATTGCATAGATGAGACACTTTTTAAGTGAAGAACTGTAACATACAAAGATCATGACGCATGCCCAGACTTATAGCAAACTGGGAACAAGACTGAAATGTCTTACAAAGTCTCTCTTGCCTCTCTGATGCATGTTTTTGGGGGAGATTTTTTTTCTACATAGTCAAAACTGGAGCGGTGATGTTCCTCACTGAAACTTGGCCTCATCTCAAATGAGATGTTAAGAAACGCCACCCAGAAGTGGGTCTGCTGTTTTGTTTTTGTCTGTTTCTTTGTTGATTTTTATTTCTGGTGGGAACTCCACTGAGATGTTACTTGCAGAGCCCACTAAATCTTTGTGGTCTTTTCTACTTGCTCAGGTCTGTAAGTTACAGTAGGACTGAGGTAGGCTCCGACTGGAAGAGCGACATGTTTAGGAGAGACCATTTGTTAGAAGAAATTCTACCTCTTCCCCCATTCCCCCAGCACACATCAAACCTGAAATCAACCCAACCCTACTGGTCCTTGAAGAATTTGTCACGGTTCAGCATGACTAGCAAACCCAGCTCAAGAAAAGCCCAGAGCTACATTAACACAGAAACCAAATATGTGCTGTCATGTCGTTGTGTGGAAGGGAGGGTCTCTTTAGGTCAAAGGCAAGGGCAACAGCTGAGCAGGGATGTGGCTCCTGCACTGTCGCTACTGTGCCTTGTGTATGTACATAAACCTCTGGTTTCCAAGGGTTTGCAGGCACAAAGATCCCCCTGACACCCAAACAAATTATCAGAAATAAATAACTCATGAAGCTGTTGATGATAAAGCCAGAGAATGGCCATTCATAGAAATATGCACTACATCACTCCTCCTGACTGCATGGTGATTCATCACCATTTCCCTTCTCTTGCCTTTTATTCTTTCAATTATCTTTGCTCAGGGATTCCTTAAACACTTTTCACCTAATTTTAGATACGTCTTTGTTTGAAATGATAGATCTTGGAAAAAGCACTTTTCAATAGGAGTATTTCCTATAAGTAGGTCACTGCAGTAAAGGGGTTAGACGTGCAGCCTTTGCTGACAAGATACTTTGCTTTCTAAAGCACTTAAAGCTGCTTTACAATAAAAAGAAAAAAAAAAAAAGGAAGGAAAAAAAAAAGAAAGAAAATATAACCATTTGTTGACCTCAGTTTGGTGCTTGGTAAAATGTCTTTCTGACCAGCTCAAGAGACAGACATGAAACCAGTGGCGTATAGAACTATATTTATACTCCCAGTGAATAGACTAAAAATAACCCCTCAAACAGGGTAAGCTATAATTTTAAATTGTAGCACTTCTAAAGAGCTTTCACTGATATCAGACACTCCCTGGCTCCAAGCAGCACGGCACTGCATTTTAATCAAATAACTGTGAAATCATTGCCACAAAATTGCAACCAAAATGTTTGTGTAATGTTATGTAGCTACGGAAACAAACTTGGGCTTCTAGAATTACCTTATTAACTGGTTCATAGCAATGGGCTCATCACAGGGTTTTGGCAGAGTTGCATGTTAGGCTGTGCAATTTCTCCCCTTGTCCCAAAGACGAGTAAACCCCATGTAGATTCAAGAACAGACAGGCACGAAGTGATATTGGGGTCTTAGTAACTTTAGATTGATTAACAACGCAGCAAATTCCTACTTCATCATTAACAACTGGGACTGGAAAATCAAAGGTTCTTGAATGCATACAAATGCCACATGATGCTTATATGACCATTTCTCGATTAATTTATTCCATAATCTTTCCTTTCAGACCCACTTTATTTCAGTTATAGCTACTTAGGGTACAAGTAAAGATGCAACCTTTTGGCTGCTATGGATTAGGTACCTCAGAGAGGTACCTAACTAGTAACACTGAAGTTACTAGAATTTAAAAGAAAAAAAAAGTATTTAACATTATCTATTTACAGAGATTTACATGTGTTCTTCCCTACTAAGCTCCTTTTAGACCTTGTCAGGGACTACTGATATATAGGAGTGCTTGGGGACC
>JAOXNG010000042.1:19576485-19592149 GCA_028566535.1 Scolopax minor | reverse complement strand
AAAGAAAATGCCTGAAGAGCTGTTTATCTGCAATAAATTATTTCAAGCACTTTTACTAGTGCTATAGTATTAATGTTCTATGTAATATTTTTATATAAATATTATATATATTGCTTGTAGCTTGAATAGAAGCAATACATTCAAAAAATCTGGAAGTCTTACAAAGGTAGCTTTTATTTCAGGAATGGGTTCATTGGTTTGCTATAGATATATTTAAGCATTTAAGTAACTATTTTTTAAAAGCATTTATTCCTCCTCATCAGGCCTCTGTGAAAAGGGAAACAAAATGTATAGGGAGAATTTCTCAGAAATCTCAAAGAAAAAGTATAAAACATCCAAAGAGCAATTATTTATTTATTTTTTTAAATTTGAATCTTCATTTCCTGTAATTTCCAGCAAAAACAGAATATAAAATGACATAAATCTTAAAAAAAAAAAAAAAAAAAACCTACTGTTGCAACTGGTGTGTATTAACCAACCTTTATCTTTCACGCCTGCCTTAGGCACAGATCCTCTAAACACTTACTGTGATTTTAACTTCAAGCATAAAACCAGTCACAAAATCTCCCTGATGGAATTATTCACATGCTTATAGTTAGGAACACAAGTATGTTTTCAGGCTCATGCATCTTCTGAAAAAAAGAATTCCAGGCCTTAAATCAAGACTGTATTTCCTTTTGTATGGTTGGTTAGTGCTAGATTGCTGTTCTGGGCAAAACATCTACAGAGTTATTTCCATCATCATTCAAAATGTAGCTCTTATTTTGCTCTTCTGTGGTCCTTCATGAATATTACTATTTAAGAAAAGTGTTGCACGTGACCATCAGTAAGAAAATGGCCATAAAAATTAGCTTTGCTTGCTCTGCAGCTCTTTGCTGCACAAAAAGCACAGCCATCTCATTAGAGCATAAGAAGTCAATAACTTAGACATTGTCCAAAATCAATTCTAAATACTATTTTTCAGTTTGTGCCAATCAGGTAGTTAATAGCATGGGGTCTGTAGATCAGCACAAACTGTCATGTCCAGTGAGGGATGCTTACCCAGTCCCTCAGCTCATGTCCAGTGAGGGATGCTTACCCAGTCCCTCGGCTATGACTGCTGTGAGGCTACTCACCAGTGAGCGAGAAGGCTGGCAAGTCAGAAAGAGGCTGAATTGAAGAGGGAGGCTTTTCTTTCTCACTTGAGAGCCAGCACTCACTTTGGGAGTTGCTCTGTTGTGGGGTTCCAATCAAGAGACCCCAAAGTTTAGGTGCCACCATGCATGATGAAGTTCTGAGCAGAACATTTCCACAGTTGCTGAATTTCTATACAGCGCATACTATCTTCCAGCACAATTTGTTATCTCAGTGCTAATGTTGTCAAGTAAAAACCAGTCATAATTTTTTTTCACGTGTGAGAGGAACTCACAGTGTTCCCTTCTGTTGGCTTACGCTTTATACTAAGCTGCAAAAGTTGGGAAGGACGGGGTGATAGTGATACTAGAAGAGGACACCAATGCGATATAAGGAATAGTTTTATTTGTCAGGCAGAGCTTGCTTCAAGAAATCACCCAGAAGGGAAAGCTTCAATTGCCACAGCTTTTTAGTGGAAAGCACCAGTCTATGAACTTGTACACGAAAGGCAGGAACATAAGATTTTTTCCCAGGCTTTTTGTCTATATTGCTTCCTTCTGGTTGTGCAAGGCGTCTCCCGGCTGGCATCCTGCATCCCATTGGACATGCCTACGCTCCCGCGCTTGCTGTGGGGAGCCCAGTGGCCAGTCACGGGGCCTGGTCCCCGTGGAGCGGAGGGAACCTGAAGGGCTCTTTGGTGATGGTGCCCACATATTTTGCTGAGACTCTATACAGATTTTTATTCATTACCTTTTTCTTACATGACTGACTTAAGCAAATTAGAAAATTTATTATCTGGGGAAAGTTCTATGGGACTGAAAGGGTTTGCTTTCTATTGGGGCTGGAATACAAGATATTTCTTAACTCTTGCCCATGTAAAGTATTAAAAGGTCTCTTTGAATACTTTATTTTCAGTCATAGCAATACAAATGATAGGTCCTATTTCTCAGTTAATTGATTAAATATATAATTAAAATAGTTTTATTGGATGGTTTTTTTGCTATTTATCACATAAAATTTTATTATTAATTGCCTAGAACTTTCTTTCGCTGAAAATAAATTTGTTAGTAACAACTGGGACAAAAACATTATTTTGGAATTCAGATAAGCGTTGCATATTTTCTACATACTCACTGGAACTTGATACAGTACATATAGAGAAATACTTCATATTCTGTGATGGTCAGTTTGTTTAGGAAAGGACAGAGAATAAGAAACTGAGTGGGTATTTCCCTACCCTTTCCATGAAGGTTTCTATTTTATCACTAAATTCCTTTCTTTTTGTAATTCTTCTAAATGATTCTCTGAGTCAAAAGTTTCATTACTCTGATAAATGTGTTTTTCCACCTGAGGAAGGTTTTTCCTCTTCCAGTCTGTGTTTTATGTGGTTGTTTGTTACTGAGACTTATACAATGACTAAATCAATACAAAGTACCCTCTAGGCAATGAGAGACCACAAGAAAGCGCAGCATCATTAAACTGAATTACGGACAAGCACTTAAGGAGACAAATAAGTATTTTGTTACTATAAAGCTTCACTTTTTTATAGCTATGATGATTGAAAATGTTTACAAAGCATGCATGATACAGTGGTGGCAGAGGCAGAAGGCTGAGGAAAGAGCTCTGGTTGAATGGCAGCAAAATTCTGCTGCATATTGAAAAATGGGTTGGGAGCTGAAAACCAGAGCTCTCTGCCAGGTGTATCCAGAGAGGCACCAAGACACAGCTCCAGAGCTCTCCTGACAAGCAGCCCCCGCTTGGGGCTGAGGAGGAAGCAGCTGCTCAAACACTAAACGAGAAATGTCCTTCCCCTTTGGTGTGAAAATGTTAGGATAAACTCATTGATGAGAATTTGAATGTTGGTCATCAAGGAAAAGTGCACAGGTCCCCAGGGACACCTTACAGACAGATAAGTAATTTCTACTTTAAATACACAATTGCCTCCTCCTGTTTTCTCTATTTCTAAAGAGCTCTTACTTAGCTTTTGAATATTAATAGCTGTGATGATTTCTTTTGAAGTAATTTGAAAAAGTCATCAAGCCTTCTGTAAAAAGTTGTTTGTCTGATTTCCAACATCCTCCTAATCAAGTTTTCCTTTCCTGTTACTTAAAAAAAAATAGATGAATCATGCAGTTCATCCAAAATTCCCATGACAGAGCATGCATGTATCATTCCTCCTCATCTGTCTTTCTCCCAGGATTGTATATGAACACCTTTGTTATAAAATTGAGGTGCAATACTAAAATCCCTACTTCAGTTGATGTAGTCTTTGGCTCTTATCCCTTTGTGGGAGATTAGCCTTCTGCTTAGGCTAGGATCATATATTTAATCTTTATGGCTTGCAGCTGGCATAATTATTTACAGCAACAAAATACTGAGTAACTTTCAAGATATTCTTAAACAAAGCATAAGGCGTTTCTGTGAACTAGAGTCTTCTTTCAGCTTTAAGGTTGCACAGCTGAAGAAAGATGTCTCCATAAACAAGAAAAGTCACCTAACAACAAAAAAATGTTTTATTCTAGCTCTTTTCCTCTCTGCAAAAACCTGTGGGCAATAGCTTACATACGTGCTGAGCACACACTTGAATTCCTCATGCAAAGAAATCAAATGCCTATGTATAAAAGGATCAGGGATGTGTCCATTTTGCTAATTGCATGTAAACCACTCTGTCCTGTCTGTGCAGAAAGAGCAATTGCATGTTAGGACTGTGTATCCGTGTAGCTTGTGAATTTATACAGGCAGATCCTTAATGGGAATTGAATGGCTGGGTAAGATTTTTTTGGGTGAGGTTTTCAAAACTGTTTAGCATTGGCTTAACTTTGTTTCAGTTGACAGAAATCCAAGAATTCATTATTGACTTCCAGGAGACAAAATTGGGCTTGTGATGAATGCTTTGGAAAACACTTTTTTTCTCGGTTATCACACACATTCAATTTGTGATCCAAAACCATCTAGCAGCCTAAAGTGTTTTTAAAAGATGTGGCTATGCACAAGGGTCTGGGCCCTCCTCTTCACTTCTGCAGATTAAACTGCATTATTAGCTACAAAATTTTTCATCTCATCTGTTAATATCCCTACACCAAACTCCCAGTTCCTTTCAAGCTCCCTTCCCATGAAGGAGCAATCACTGGCACGAAGTGTGGGCAAATCTACAAAAGCATGGATTCATTAGGGGAGGAGTGGAGATAAATGGCTTTTATCCCTTCATTAGCACTGGTGTAATACCTACTCCTGGGAAAACCCCTCTACACATTTATTTACTCCCAGCCTAGAACCAGAGCTAGTCAAGGAGTGTGCAGATTTCCCAGTTGCAGGAATCTCACACACAGTTTGTAAAAAGCTGCAGAAAGCAAATCCTTCTGCTGCCTGAACAGCTGCCTGTGCNNNGGTCCTGCAGGCTCCAGTCTAAATGCTTACAAAGCTCTGGCCATAATTGAATGCTTGTACACACACAGCCATATGCTTTAGAAGACATACATCTAAATACTTTTTTGATTATAAGGAACTTGATATAAACAACTGTAGTTGCTGTGCTGCTGGTAGTTAACAGGGAGAAATGATCTGTGTTGCTCTCCCATGACAAGAGGTGGGCCCATAAACCAACCTGCTAAGACACAATTCTTGCTGTGAAAATGTTTGGGTGCTCTCTGACTAGAGAATGCAGCACAAAAAAGGAATGAAATGTACTTTGTTTTTAAATACAAGCACAATTGTCATTACTTATCAACCTCACAGAGTTATGGCATCTGTCTTTTTTCAGCTTAATTTGTAAAAGTGAGTTGGCTTAACAATATGATCTGAAGGATCTACAATGTATTAGAGCTGTCAACATTGCTAAATATCAGAATTAGGAGGAAATAACTTAGTTTCTTTAAATTATGAAGGCAGGAAGGCCCCAAGAGGGCTTTGTTATTAAAAAATCCTCCTTTCCATCTAAACTTTGATTTTCTATTCTGTTTCTGACACTTTGAAATGGGTGAGGCATGGTGAAAGCGAGGACAAGACAGGTCCCATTCAAGCAGGCATTCTGCTGGTCAATGCAAACTGGAATTTGTGTCAAGGTCATGGGAAAGGTCAATGACCTAATTTGTTTTGCTGCTCTCAGTGGAGCACTTCATGTGCTCTAGAAAGAGGGGAGAAAAAAGTCACAGCTCTTATGGGCATGTCCTAGCACTCTGAATAAAGTGCTCAGTGTCATCCACCAAGCCATCCCGCAGAAAGTCTCTCCTTTTCTACAGTGATGAATATGACAGGCCCTCATATCTGGCTGCAGCCATTACCATTAATCCCTCACAAGATTAGTTCCATACGGAAGTATGAAACTACAAAATGCCTGTTTAGCAACTTACTTTCTTAGTAGATTATTCAATCTGGGTATGACCTGTCTAGGTAACGTGGCAACACTATGAAAGCAATTCTCAATTCTAGAGGAATGTGCTGACATTTAGATTGAGAAAGAGGGAACACCTCAAAGATCTCCTGACATTCTCTAGAATTTCTACATGTGCCTCCTGTACATCTAGCCTGATGTAAACAAAAGTCTCTCAGTCTGTAACTCGGTAGTTTTCCAGATTTAAGATCAGATGCACATAGCAGCTAAAAAGAAGGTTTAGCACTGTCAGCCCATCCAATTCACAGACACCAGGATTAACACTCATTGCATTGACTGCATACTCCCAAGCTTAAATAGCATTAGGGTAAGGTAAAAAGTTAAAAAATGCCCAAATCCTCCAGTATTCACATTGTAGGCAACATTTCTGCCTGCCTCTCTTTGGTTATTGCTTTCCAAATAGGTTCTCCTCCAGGAAGGAGTCCAGATTTAGCATCATCCTGCATCCATATATGCCCTGAAATGCACAAGGATGGGAGAATGGCAGATCAAATAAAGCGTAAAACCCACTTCTATGCTTCAGAGCAGATTTTGCCAACTCTTTAGTGCTAGTTGGCCAGTTTGTGATATTCCTTCCCAGTTCAGGGACTGACCCTACCAGTAGAAAGCCAGTGGGGGCTAGGGTTTCTGGGCACTCACTGCTGCACAAAGAGGGAGCTGCCCATCCCACCAGCTCAGGGTGCCCACCTGGGGATGCCCAGCTCCCAGCCTTTCCACATGCCACCTGCCATGGGAGTTGCTGATCCCTGTGCCAGAGCCCTGCCTGGCTCCCAGGGCACCTGCCTTTCCTCCTTGCCACTGCACAGCAGTAACACCTGATCTCACTCCCAGGGAAATGGCTTTGGAAGCAGGAGTTGCCCTGGGAAGTATGAAAGATTTATTTTAAATATATGATGAAAGAAAAACTAGCAGTATTTTAGTACTTTGTTTTTTGGCATGAGAAGAAATGTTTTAAAAGGTTTTGTTGCCTGCTAAAGCACTGCCTGTCTCCCTTTAAGGCTTGACCAGCATCAGACAGAGGGACCATGGGTAGGGAATTAATTGAGATGGTTCATTTCAACCCCAGTAGAAAGTAGATCCTATTCATTCTTTTCTTAATCTACATGAAATTTGTTCAGCTTATGCTACTTGGTAAATCAGACTCAGTAAAGAAACTTAGCAAGGACTTGGCTAAAAAGTGACACTTTTGGTTCAATGAAGTCTTGAATACCCTGGTGCAGCAAGCCTGGTTGTACATTTCTTTATGTTCAAACATTTCAAGATTTTTCATTTTCCCTTTTGGCTGGCGTTTTTTCCTCCTGTTCAATATGTATTTACATTATTTATTGTCCTAGGACCATCACACATAGCATTGTATAGAAGTTTGTTTTTAAACGTCTTTAAACAAGCTTGCAAAGAAACTTTGTTTTTTAAAGTCAGTCATTTCCATAGATATCAGAAACCTGACCGAGAAACCATTAGCATCAGGCACTTAAAATAACCTTTCTTTAGTGCACTCATTAAGCCTTCAGTTCCTTTAATTGTATATATTACATTAGCATGTGCATGTGTGGCTGTGCCCTTCATGAACTTTTTGTTAACTCTGTAAACATTTTTTATTTCCTTGTTTCTCTTGGAGGGAAATAGTAAGCTGCAAATAAGTGGTATGAAATAGAACAAAATGTGGCCTTACATGAAGGGATTGAGTTGAATACTGCATGCAGTTTGCTTTTACTTTTCCAAAGGCGTAGTTATTAGGATGTTCCCTAAGAATTAAGTAGTGTTGAACTGGATTGAGCTAAAATCACTCAAGGTGGCATGTATCTGCTCTTGAAACATATGACTGAAGACAATGAAGCTCCTGAGGGACAGTTCTACTATCAGCCCTGGAAGGCCTGGGAGTCAGAAAGGCTGCCAGCCCTGAAGGAGGAGCTGGGTGTCTTCAGGAGCTGCCAATGTTGGGGAAGGTTCCCCTGCTCTTGGCACGGATGGCTCAGTAGCTCATACAGAAAAGCCCCTCGGGTGCACAAAGGCAGGGACCAGTATCTTCCATCAGAGTGGGTCACAGACCTGGGAAAATTAGCCAGCAGTTTAAGGCAGGCCTTTGGCAGCTTGGGCTTATTAGAAACATGGTGTATCGACTTTGATGTTAGACACCCCAGCTCTTGCCATTTTAGGGACATGCTTTTCTCTAGTATCAGTATTGCTCACATTCTGTTTCTCAAATCTGGGCTTGTTTGCCATCTGTGAGATTAAGTATTTATGTAGATAGATTAAATAGCTCACTCTGACACACTGCTTCCATTTCTATTGTGTTAGTGTATAAATTTACATGGTTACAACATTCTCTAATTCAGTGTTAAGAATAACATCTTTAGACACAGTCGTTAGTAATATTAACTCCTGCCTCCCCAAGTATGGCAAGCAACTATTAGTAGTCTAATAGCAAGCATTTCACAGAGAATGAAATTCACTTAAATTAAAGCTGACTGGAAAAGGTAATACATGCATTAAATATTAATATAGTTTTCTCATTAAAATATTTAGAGGACACATCGAAATTGTCATTTAAGCTTTCCTTTCTGTTTGTGGAATATCTGTGATCATAATTTTCTTCCATTCATTTTTTATTTAATGAATCGATTATGAATATTTGAAAGTCAAGCTGTGCTGCTCAGTTGTTATTCATCAGAGAAGTCACACAGTACTGGTTACACATTCAAGCATTTATGAAGCAGCTCCTGAAACGTGCTGGTTTAAATTTTTTTTTTCCACAAATTCTCTGTGATGCAGCTTTGAAACTTCTGTTTTAAAAACAGCTGAACACAAACAACTTCTGCATTTTGGGGTGAATTCAGCAACACAGATTCTACCAGAGGGATTCTCCATGCAGGACTGACCTGATAAAGCAGTAAGAAATGTATACCTTCCGAAGTGGCTGCTTAGGTTTAAAAGTCACATTATACTCTGTTTTTTTCAGCAAATCTAGGGAGAGATTTATCTCAAATAACTGTAGCACCTCCAAAAGGCTGTTCATTACACCCTCTCTTAAACATCTCCAAATGTATCAGTCTCTGTGCGGTGAGTAGTGAAGCAGCACGGACAAACAGCTTTGATATACAATTTTTAGGTAGCTAATGCTGAGTGAAATGAATGTCGCTGAACAGTGCAACTCTCAAATGTTGCACTGGTTGGTTGTTGCATCCCTTGCAACCAAAAAGTGAAGCCATTTATGAAAAGTACTGCTTGGTATTGATAAAATTACCCCCCATCTGCTTCTCTGTTTTCTGTGTTAAACGGGAGCTTTTAGGGAGTGAGTATATTTATTTCTTTATTAACTGAGGTTTTCAAGTTCAAATGAAACCATTTCTTTGGACTCTCTAATTTAATTCTGTGTGGTACTAAATGCTGTTTATTGCACTTGTTCAAACCATTCCCGCCTCATTATCTAAAAGTATTGGAATGGCTTGCTAAGTTTGAAGCCATAGAAAAATAGTGTGCTACTTCTTTTGCCTTTGAAAAAAATCTGAACTTGCTATATTTTCAAAATGAGCAACAGGGCTTCTGACTAAGCTAAGCAACTCCAAATTCAAGATATTTTAAAGTCTCATAGAGCCTCTCATGAACTCTGGAAGGAGTTGCAAATAATATTTAATCAATGCTGAAAGAGATATAATGGAAAGTAAGCTCTAAAACATCTCAGAATATTATTGCATGAGGTTTTCAAGCACTGTTATCTTCAGGAGCACTTGAAACACTTATGTATTTAGGCAATTGATGATTCTGGAGTGCCTCCCAAAATAATATTGGATTTTTCATTTAAGGCTTTTCAAAGCAGCACAGAGTATTCACTCCCAGAACATCCAACATCTGTAATGTAATTTAGGCTAACAACACAAAAATGGAGGCACTGCTAGCCAATATTAAACATGTAGATCTTAGCTACATAGCAAGGAATCTCATGAATTGTAGCACAGTGCACACCAAGACGCCAAGCACTGATGTGTTTTTTTTAGAACAGATGTAGCCTCATGCTGTTGAATCTTCATATTCAAATAGACACATGAGAAACGCACAGCATTTAGCACATTCCTTCAGAGCAGTAACTCCAAGGGCGAGTTAAAATAACTAGCATTATTTCTCTGACTGTTAACAAAAATAAATTCATACTGCATATCTTTGTCTATCTCTCAGTACAGTACAGCACGTTTACAGGGCCTCCCTGCTTGTTTCTTTCAAAGAATATGCTTTCATTTGCAGTGTGGGCAATTGCAAGGACTGTTCACCTGCAGATCAGGGATTCTCTGTGCTGTACAAACAAGGCACAAGGACATTGCCGTCTAAATGGGATGAAGCAAAAAGGCACTGTGTTTGAGCTTCACAGTGCTGTTCATTTTAACAAGCATTTAATTTTCTGTAAAGCACTGGAATCTGCAACTTGGATTTAATACTAATGCAGAGCTGAAAACGTGGCAAGGTCTTTACAGACATTATCAAGGTGCACGCTGGGTCCCAAAGGGTTTTCAGCTTCACTAGCCAATATTGCAGCTTCAGGATAAGCATTGAAAGAAAGGCAGCCGGGCTGGCTTCTATACTCATCACCACCCTCTTTTGTTGGACTCTGTATTCTAAGTCATTCCTTGTATTTAAATTGGGAAATTCTACTAACAATCATTGCCACTTTCTTCACTGATTTTAATGCCTTCTTTTAAAGGCAAGCCAATACTTAAGGGCTGGCCAGCTGGTGAACTAGGTGATAACTCCCCCAGAAATAATGATTTCATGAGATGTAGGAGCAGCATGAAAATTCTTCTCAGAAATATGAAAATGTTTAAAAGAAACCATCTTACAATTTTTTCTATTAAAGAAAATCTCTGCCTTTCAGCATTAGACAGTCAAATTGTAGCTTTTAACCTGATAAATTCCAGTCTCTATTTATTGCAAAGCTAGGAGAGACATTGGCTTTTGCAGAATTTATCAGCTATTCACAAGTGTTAATGTTTGCAAAAGTGGCTAGGTTGGACCATGCATCTGCACAGCTATTTGGAGAGAGATAAAGGCAACTTTAAAAAAAATGCCCTATCTCTCTTCTATGATATTATTAGATGCTCTATGGGTGGGTTCTCATTTGTCTAAGGTTATTCCATTCCGAAGATCTTATGTGTTCTCCTTATGTTACCACAGTTCCTTGGAATCAGAGATGACAGCAGACCATTGTTATCCTGAATTAAACACAGTAATGTTTCTCAGCTCCTGATGCCCCTATTTTTCTTCACATCTCTAATTTCTGAGGGCATTTATTTTAAATTCAAGACTGCTTAACAAAATTGGCCAGAGAACAATAATTCCATTCTATGATAACTTTAAAGGTCTCAATTTTTTTTGTTCCATGCTGGAACACACAAAATATGGTCTTTGGAAAATATCACAAAACAGAACTGTTGCATTTGTCTATTTTAAATTGGGGAAAAAAAATCACACTTTTTGAGTCATCGTTTTTTCCTTTTCTCTCTCTTGTTGGAACTGATACGCACCAGAGGAATATTCACAACAACACAGACCTACTCATGGAAATATATTTAGTCAGAAATTTCTGGCCATTTCTTTTGTTTCAGCATTGGTGAAGGTGTGGCTATGGGGAAGGACTTCTGATATTTGCTGATGTGTCTGCCAAGTGTGGTCTCTGTCTCTGATTTATTCATCAAGTTTTACTGCAAAGTCATTGTGCCATGGATGATTACATCATCCCTCCACTTAAGGCAGTCCAAAATCTTTCAGGATGAGCCTTTCCCTAGAACTTAACTGGGAAAATGTTAGCCCATTCATTTGTCCTGGTGTGTGCTAGCACGTGCCGCTCCTCACAGGTTAGCACACATGATTAGAAATAAGAAATGAGATTAGAACTGTCTCAGAACTCATAATATTCTGTGATTTGTCTCCTGTTTGCTGCCTGAATGTGGGCTTTCCAGGCCATATGCTTGATTGTCTTGCTTGTGCAGGCTCTGTGTGAGGTCTGTGTGCTCCCCAAGGGCATCCCAATGCTGCTGGCTTTGCGGTACCACCAGAGCTGTTGGAGCAGGTGTCCTCCTCCAGCTCTTCCTGCCCCCCATGTTTCCTGGTCCAAAAGCTGAGCCCACCTTCCTTCCACTTCATCAGACAGCCCACAGTCACCCCCCGGCAGCACAAATGGCTAATTAGGCCCTCATATACAAATCAGCTTGCAGAAGGGACCTGTACTGCTGTCTGCCATTCCTGACCCAAGCAGCAGGCCCAGGACTCAGACTGACAGGGGAGCCGAAGGGTCGACACATTAGCACAGTTGTACTCTGGGTGAGGATATCACCCTGCCTCTCCATTTTCCAGCATCTTCATTCTGACCTTTCCATTGCTGGCACATCTTGTGCACCCAAAGTAGCTCCCTGAACAGGTGGTTTAAATGCTACTCACATCTTGTTTCTCCACATGCGGTTGTGAGGCTTTTGTTTGCATGTTTGCTTAGACTTAGGAGAGGTTGGAAAGGTAACTTCTAAAATAAATCTTTCTGAGTGTATTTACTATGCATGGTGGATTTACATACATTTATATAACAAGGTGTGGGAGCTTTACAGCACTTCTCTAGTACACGTAAACTCTGCCTTGAAAGAGTGACATGTATAAAAAAATGTATACTCATAAAACTGCACTGATGCTTATTGATCCTGTTACACCAAAGATTTACATGGCAGCCTACTGTGTTTCTGTCCTGGTGGTTGTAATTCTCGTGTACTTTCTGCCAGTCACCTGACCTCCATGTTTTAGTCTTGCTTGAAAAAGGGGTGGGAACTTGGCCTCATTGACGTCAATGGTAAAACCCCCACTAAGCTCACCAAGAGAAGGTTTTCTTGGCCCTTTTATATAGCTCTAAATGAGGGGTTTGTATGTGCCTTCAGCACAGCAGCTTTTGCATCTCTAAAGAAAGCTGTGTTGCAAAGACAGCACAATGAGAGATGCTGCCCACTGTAAATTATGTAAGAGGACTGAAAGGCGATGGCATGGAGGCTTCTAAAGAGAGGCAAAGTGTTAGGGCTGTTGTGCTGAAGTGTACAGAGCATATGAGGTTCAGCCCAGGGCCTGACCACACGGCCTTCTCCCTGCTTGTGTGAATAATGTTCACCAACAGCAGGAGTGTCTCCTCAGGTCTTTGCTAAGGTCAGTGACTTCGGAGAATACAGTTAACGCAACTCTAACAGTTTCCTGAGAGATCCTAGATGGCAGATTTATTGATTAATATTAATTGTGCAATTTCACCAACCCTATAAACAAATGCAAACCTCTCCTGCTACACAGGGAATAGTGGAACCAGAAGCCACTTCTTTAGCAGAGGGTCTTCAGACACACCAAATGTGTCTTTTGGTTTCAGCTGCCAACGTTGGTCTTCCCATCAGGCCCTCTTGCTTCTTAAAACACACTGCTCTGCAGGCAAGACAAAGGATTAGGCAAATGCACCTGGGGTATTCAGGTCTGTAACTGCAGACACTACCTTGTTAATTTGAGAAGAAGCTGACAAATGAAAGCTGCAAGAAGCCTCTCTTACCAACATAAATATCTGATATCTTTCTTATTTATCCTTGAGCTATTCCTAAATGGTGTCAATAAGAAGTCTAAATTACCTTAAAAAGTGCAACAGATGAAGAATTTATTAGGTATTCATTGGGAAAAAAGAAATGATGGCATTCTTGTTTGATGAGACAGAGACAAGAAGAGAACCCCCGTGATTCCTCCTTACAAGAAATGATTGTTCTGTGGTATATTCCAGGAGTGTATTTACCATTGTCATCTGCAAATGATCAAGTGGAGATGATGTCTTTGTGGCAGAACCCAGTCCTATAGAAATACAGAAAACGTGACCAAGTTAAAAATATTGATTTCTACCTTCATGTTACTGGAGTTTCTCTAATATCACTAGAAAAATCCAAAAGTAGGTGACAAATGCAGTTTAAAGTGTAGAATGTGTTATTACTGCAGAGACGTATTTTGCTTAGATACATTATTTAACTAAATGAGCAAGCAACTGCATTATGGAAGTGCTGAGACTGAATGGCTATCTATGCCCTATGTTCACTGCTTCATCTTCAGATGTCTATATGCAACTTAACTGTAAGACTTTCAAGCTTGACAAAACAAAAACCATTACTTGAAGGCACTGCCAAAGGGAACTGCAGAGTCCTAAAATTTTGTAACCACACTCTGAGGTCCTCAAGATTTAGCTACAGAAAATGGAATTCAGCTCAGAGGCAAATGTGTGTGGAAGTGCACAGGCTCTGTAGTTGGCACCCAGGCCCTGTCTGAAGAGGTTTACTGCAAGAGACAACACAACTCATGGCATCAAGATGTCATGTTTCCCCCTCACATGTACAGGCAAATGACCACAATTTTTCCTTTTATAGCTTTAATATTAGGTAATAACAAGCAGTGATGAAATAACCTTAAACAGATCCTACTGGGGGATTTTCCTAATGCAGAGTCCATGCCCCATGCACACACTTTGTCAGTGCTGCTAATATTTGCAAAAATCCTGGTCTGATTCCAGAGGAATGACCTTTGTGGGGAAGAGATGGAGAGGCAGCAGGGACCCCAGGCTGCAGCAGGGACCCCAGGCTGCAGCAGGGACCCCAGGCTACATGGCATAGGCAGAAACAGCTCAGGATTCACTGCCCAGTCCGAGCACTCGAAGAACATCAGGTTTAAAGGTGTCCTTCAGTTAATCTTACCCTGTAGTGTTTTCCTTCAGAGAACTGAAAGGCCAAACTTCTTTTTTCACCTAAGGGTTTTTATCCTAGTCTTAACAGATGAAATCTCATAACTAAGGGATTACAGGCTGCCTGTTTTAAAAGACCTTTTAATAGACATGATTGTTCCTTGGAACTGTTAAACTCTGTTGACTGCAAAACAGAGTTCTGCACTAAGGCTGGATGTAACCAGCACAGATACTTCAGCTACCTGGGAGATGAAAGACACAGCTCACATCAGCAGTCAGTCATTTAAAGGGTAGCACCAAGCTTAAAAGAATAGAACATATAAGAAGAATATAAATACAATTAAAATTTAGCTATCAGTAGTATGTGAGGATGATTGCTCAACTGATTAGGAAATGTCGTAACTTCTTAGCCTCATGAGTTGCTTCATAAAACTTTAATGGGGGGAAAATTCTGTTTTCAGAAATTAGTTTTGCCAAGTGTTTTTCTACAATGTGTGTTAAAAGCCAAAAATATTGATAGGCATCACTGGGGTAAGGCAGAGTACCAAAAGCACTGCAGGGAAGAAATACTTGGAAAATTATGGGAAATATATTTGGGCCAATTTACTTCTTAATTATACCAGGGGTATAAATTTAGGGGTTAACTCCAATCAATACTGGCATTAGAATTATAAAGACAGAAAACTAATGAGAGAGAAATAAATTGATTGAAGCTTTTATGCCTGCTTTTCCTGATGCAGGAAGGTGAAGAGAAAACAAGTTTTTGGAAATGAAAATAGAAATATAAAATTATGATATAAATTAAAATCTACAGAAGATTGGCCAGAAAAATGCTAGACTTAAATGAGCATTAAAACAGCACCAGCTTGTTCCTGGGGATCCTGTGCTATTTATTGCCTGGTTTGCTAATGAAAGGTGCCAGACTCACTCTTCTTACTGTATAACAACACACCAAGGGGTTCTGGATAGAATACAGGATGATACTAGGGTGTCTCGGAAGCATAGGCAAAGCCAAATAATGCCATCTGGTAGCCAGGTTTTAGTGAGTAAATGCAAAAGCTGGTGGAAGGTTATGACAAGCACACCAAAGCTTAATAATGCAGAGACATTAATCCTTTCTCCCCTGCCTCATTACCCCAGCAGAAAGTCTACACCAGCCTGTTTTCTGTAAATGATTCAATTTACCCTTTTTCTTTTTCCTGAACATACTTGTACAGCATTTAGTATGTTTTCAGCATTGCCCAAATAATAAATTAAGAATCAAATAGAAAAAAAAATATCTATTACCCCAAACTGTATTTTCCCAAGGTACAATCTGTTCCTAGAATTAATTTCATGCAAGTTAATTATACTCTTAAGCAAAAAAAAAAAAAAAAAAAGTGTCTTCTCCAGCAAGTTTCACAAGGAATAAATATGGCATAAACAAGTGTAGGTTTCCTCATGGT
>JAOXNG010000042.1:19555875-19566232 GCA_028566535.1 Scolopax minor | reverse complement strand
CAGACACACTGTTTGTCAGTGTCTGTAGCTGTTTCGTATAATTTACAAACGCCTGCTGGTAGCACACCTTAAAACAGTTACCATTTTATATCAACTGAACACATCCCAGTGTAAAAAAGCAGGGGCTGACCAAAGGGCACGGGTCTGTCTGTGGCTGCTGTTGTTACTCCTGTTGTACAGCCCGGCAGAAGAGGAAGATGTACCACCAGCATCCCCAGTATTGGAATCTGCTGAAAGATTTGATTCGTTGTGTGAATGCTTGCCTCAGAGTATTTCCAATAACTAATTAATTGAACATAACTGAAAGAAAGTTATTCATTATCAGATCAGCAGTTAAACCATAATTAATAGTTTAAAATGTTATTAATTACAGATCAGAAAAGGGCTTTACTTTTAGCTTTAGTACATTTGCTGTGGGAATGAGTTCTTAGCTACCATAGAATTCAAATGTGCACTGTTATTGGATAGTGCTTTTTTTTTTTTCTTGTTTTCACTGTTAAAATCCTGTTGGCTCCCAGCTGCAGATGATTTTATGTGCAACCAAAACCTGGCCTACCATCCGGCATTTTGCATGGACTTTGACTGTGATAGTCAAGTTAGTTTTGCAAGGTTCTTGGAACTTGAAAAAATGCACGATGCTTTGAGGAGAAGCATAACTGTAAGCAGATAAAGCGTTTGATCTTCAAGGTCTGTGTTTAAGGCATATGCACAGGAATGGACAAGGTTCAAATATTAGCAGCAAAGAAAAAGTAGCTGATGCAAGTCACAAACTACAGACGCACATTCAAATGTCATGCAAGCTGCTATTTAGATCCAGTGGTTTGATCCATTCTGTCATTAGATTAGGGACCATTAGCTATGACTGCACTGAGGTATAATTCAGAAGCCCCAGCAGCTGTAAGGAGCTGACTAGATTCAGTGCTCAGTTTCCTTCATGAAAAAACTTTAGAGCAAGATAAAGTGATGGATGCTGAGGACAAAGTGAGACCATCCCAAACTTGACCCAAAAATGCAACCCTTGCCTCTTGCAGGGTTTGAAAGATGTCATTAAATTAACATTTTTTCCTTTCCAGTGTGACATATCCCTGAATATCTGGAACAAAACACAAAAATATGGCAGAGTTACATACTACAAAAAAAAAATCTGCAAGACTTTCAGCCTTATTTTTCATGCATACTTTAAGTTGTTTGGACAGAGATCAAAAAAGGTGGGTGAAGATTGAGACACGTGGCTAGATCAAACTAAAATTCTCCCACAGCTATTAAGTATTGCTTTTCAAGTCTCCATATGCCACTTTTTTCAGTTATGGAGGAGATACTGTTGTAGAAGTACAAACAGGAAATAATTCTCATGTATGCAGCTCAGATCTGAAACCAAATTTGCCCAGAATCCAGCACTATTTCAGTTTAACCCTAAATGTCTGCATCCTCTGCAGCACAGTGACCAAAAGACATTCAAGAATTCCACAGCATCGTGTTATTCCCTTTCTGGGAATGTTTAACCAGGGCAAACTATATAGAGCAGCATTTCTGCATGATGCCATGGATTCTGTTTCTCTTTCCCTTGTGCTGTGTAACTAAGGGGCACTGTAAGGGGTGCATAACTTCTCCTCTGCACTCTGACAGGAAATAAAAAGCTCCCAAAAAACTCGATAGAAAAACAAACTTGGAGAATGACAAATAGAAGCACTGCCAAAACAAAAGACTTTCCTGCATCTAATACAAGAAAAAAGGGAGATTTTTGCTCATCCTTACCTCGTGCCTGCAAATGCCAAGAAACAGAAAGACATAAGAAGTGCCCTGGGTATAACTAGGGCTCTGGAGTTTAGCACCCATTGCAGGATTCACTTTTCTGAGGAGGGCAGGGCTTTTATAGGTTCTTTGTCTTTTACATAGTGGACTCAGCTCATATCAGAGCTTCTGTTTTGCAGTTGGTTTAGAATACTTTAGATATCTAAAGAGATTTCTAAGAGACTATTGTAAATGAAAACTTAGATAAATCTGGGTACAAACCTGAGCCAAGGAGATTGCAGGCAAGCCATATTTAGGTCCTGCCAGTGCACCTCAGTCCAGCCCTACATCACACTTTCAGAAGCATACAGAAATGCCTGGTCAAACTAACCTGTGCAGGAGTTTCATGAAGCAGAAAAATAGGTGACAGAATAAACAAAAAAAATTAATGCTTTGTGAGTTGCCCTTCTTTGTGTCACAGTATCAAAAGGCATGGAGTAAAAAAGCCATAGGAATCATTGATTAAGGTCTGGCCTTTATTTCTTTGTTCTTTTATTTTAAATCACCACATTCATCATAATTGTGAAATGTGAGCTGTTAACATGCCCAAGCTAGCTTCAGCACTGCCCACTTGTTCTGACCATAGTGGGAATAGGACACTTGGCCTCTGACCACTGATGGAAGCATTAAATTCTCTCCTCAGGTCCCTTCCTATGGGGCTGATTATTATGAATCCAAGAGCTTGAAACAAGTTTTGAGATTGTTGCCTGAAGAAGACCCAAATATGAATCACACTCCCTCCTTGTTTTGCAGTTCAGATGAGTCCCAGTTTGGACAACTAGAGGATGAGGACGCCAGGACATGCTAAAGAGTAAGCTTACTTTTTTTTTTTCTGGATGCAGAAAGAAAACCTGTTGGTTTCATATTGAGGCAGGAACAAAAAAGGAAACTTCACAGTAGGACATACACAGAGAACTTTAATGGATAAAATGTGTATAATCTGTCCCAGCACTGACAAGATGGAGAACTTTATCTGCCTCAGGAGCCATAGCTCAAGGTTTGTGTCCTGCCTCAAAAACCATAGAAGGCAACAAGAATCATGGTTTAGAAACAGTGTCTTGAGAAAGCATTGCTCAGCCTCCAGAGGGAAAAAAGACAGGACTCTCAAGCGCTTCAAAGGAAGCTGCAAAGAAGTGGGTAATCTGTGTTTTCCATAACCATTGGAATAAGAATTGGCTCAAATTATACTGACAGAATTTTCTTGGGCTGTATTAAAAACCTTATGTTGAGTCATAGGGGGAGGTACAAGTACAAAACTGAAAGTATTCCCCTGAATTCACATTCTCCCACATACCTTAAGGAACACATAATCAGCCAAAGTGTGGGTCAGTTTATGCTTGGAAAAAGGTTTGACTAAACCAGGGGTTCAGTGCTGCTAAGCTGGGTTTAACTCAACCAGGTGCTGCCAGCCCCTCATGAAAAAAGCATGGTGGTAGAATAGGCCCAACATTTGAAAGTAATGGCACAATGGAATGGTTTTGGGAAGGGTTTGGACTTTGTTGCTGTTCCCAGCTTCTTGAAAGATATGTTATCATTTACCTCTGCAGATATATATCAGTTGATCTCTACAGGTATATATAGAGATATGTCTTTTTTCTTACAGCAGTTGATCTGGCAATGAGAATCCCTTGGCTGGGCTTTCTGCACACTGATGTGTTTGCAAGAGCCTAATCATTAAAATGGAAAAAAAGGCTAAAATTTGCCTGTTGAAACAGTCAGTTTCAATAGAACTTCAGTTTTACACTAGTGAAGCTAAGTTAAATCATATGTGAGGAAAGACAATACAGATGCTAAAAATCTGAGTCAAGATCAATCAACCTCATGATTTCTCTTACCTAAGTCTTAAGGAGAACTCCCTGGTGATCATTAATTTCTATATTAGGTATTAATAAAAGAAGCCCATGGGCTTCGGGGAGAAGCAATAAGGGAGGCTTTTAATACACTCTTTGCTGCTTTCAGTTGTGATTCACATAGTTAATGAGTATGATGCTGAACTCTCTCCATCCAGCATGGTGGAAATGTTACCTAGTGTCACTAACAAGCATTTCATCTGATTCAGCCCTCTGAGCCCGCCACCACATAGAAGTTAATTGCAAGGATTAGGGCATACCAAGACACTCAAGCTCCACTCCTGTGGGTCTGGGGAGAAACAACACATTTAAACATTCCAGCTACAGTTCCCGTGGTAACATACATAACAACAACTCAGTAAAGCTATGGGTTTCTGTTTTCTTAACCCTTCAGGACATTGACTGAATGAACACTTCCTTGAGGAAACAGTTCAGTCAACCAGATATACTCAAACCCTCTTAAATCCAGCAGGCCTTTTCTCCTTACAAAAGCAAAAGCTGAATTCTATGTCAAACTGATCTTCTCCCCTAGCATTAAAGGGTTTAATTCAAACCTACACGTAGACCACCACCAAACCCGTCATAAAAGGCTGCATGAAAAAAGATGGTAAAAACCAATCCTAAAACATCAACATTTCATATCCTTGTAAAGTTCCTGTAGATCATAAAACATAAAGAAAAATACACACGAAATTCTATAACATACATAAGTACTCTTAAGAAACAAAAGCATATTAGCATTTGCATAGATTACAGAACAGAATACTGTTGCTGTTAGTTACAGTAATAATAATGTCTACAGCACCTTTATAAAGGTTTCTGGGAATTTAGGGTACTTCATAAATATTAACTAATACTGTCACACCATCTTTGTGAAATACATAAGAACTTCTCCTGAGTTTATTCCACGACACAATGAATTAGAGTTTCTTGTGACATTAAGCATGTCTGCTCCTCAGCAGTTGCTGCTCCTATCACACAAAAATTTGGAAGAGGAATCTCCAGCTGAATACATGCAGGGGGATCAAAGTCTCCAGACCTCATCTGTACTTCACAAAGAGCTAGTGTAGATTTTGGGCTCTCATTAATGAATTAATGAACATGGAATTAATGAACATGAATGAATTAATGAACATGTTCATGACGCCTCAGTTAACAGCTGCAGCACCAATGGTATTCTGCAGGATTAAGACAATGGTCTGCCCCATATTGTCTTCCTCAGAAGCTTAAGTTTATGAAAGCATTAATGAGAGCATTAAAATCTTTACCCTAGATTAGAGTCATCAAATGATGTGTGGCAATTGCCTGAAGAAAATTTACCTTGCTTCCTCAGCATGCAAGAAGTGACCTGTTCTGGCTTTTTAGGAGAGCAAGAGAAACCATCAATACCTATGATAAACCTATTCCTTAGCTACCAGATGCACGCTTTTTTACAAGACACTGAAGCTAGAAATCTAAAACAGGGCTCAAGCAGAAGTCGGTGCAGTTTAAAGCAGTTACAGTTCATAACCCATCTTTTCCCCTTTCTCTCTGTAAGTTTTAATTTTTGTTATTTTCAAAAGGAGCCTGTGTGACCTTCCCTTAGGGCTTCCATCCTGTGATGGCAAGGCACCTTGTCACATTTTGTAGCTTCAAGCAGATAGAAGAAGAAGTACATCTGCAAAATTGTTGAAGGCTCTTTAGTCTTAAACATCTATGGTTCCATTGCTCCAGCATTGCTCTCCATCGATGGAGAGTGCTCACCTTCTCCTCTACAGCACCTTCTATGTAAATCACTGGGAAGTGCACCCACCCACACACCCCTCCAACCTCAGCCTTAGCTCACAACAGTTTGTTAAAGATTATGCAGCATCCTTGCTAACGTGTGGTTGCCAGGGCATCCTTGTTCCCTAGCCAACTACTATACTAAGGCTCTACTGGCAGCCATCCAGCTGTGCTTCAGTTAGGAACCTCTGCAGCAGTAAAGGATGTGTTTTCTCAGTTTATAGGAGAAAGAAGTCAGTTTGTTGCTTGTTTCCTAAAGATTCTAAACATTTGGGGAAGCAGTAATTTTTTGCAGAGGACTGTAAGACAGAGAGCTTCTCTTCTGCCTGCTCTCTGTGAACCAGAATTTAAGTCTTACAATAAAGGACTTGGATTTTGCACTAACCCAGCTACTGTGGATCCAAGACACATTAGTGTGGCACTGTGCCCAGTCCAGCACAGGCACAGAGCCACACATGGTGACACTTCCCACAATTGGGCTGGTAACTCTTAGGTGTTTTTCTGTGCAATGTGTCAGTATTGTCTTGCTTGGGAGGAGAGAGGGTGTCTTAGCACATGCTGCTGGTTCTATATATCCCATTTCACTAAAGATTTTGTGCCATCAAAACAAACTGAGATAACATTGCTTTTAATGTTGAGTTTTCTTGGGCCAACTGCATTTAAGATGGAATCACTAGATCACTGTGAAAGGGCCTTGCTTGCCATTTCAGTTAGAGTTGGTGACACCCAGAGATGTAGCAATGCTATGGCTGATTCCAGGCTGGTCTTCTGCTCAATGGCTTGAATGGACTTTGGTTACAGAAGCTGATTGCAGGTTACATGGTGCCAGCAGCACAAATAAGTCGTTGCCGTTGCAGTAGTAGATGTCCAGAGAGAGCTGAAGGCCAGTGCCCAGGCTGAATGAAAAGCCAGAGGGAGAGTCACACCAAGAGGGCAACTTGACAGGTTTTCATTGCTCATGCCACTATTCTTCTGTCCATTAAAGTCTCCAGGGTGTCACTGCTCTTGAATTTCTCATTGCTAGAACAGTTAATGAGGTGCATTTGCTCCCTTGGTGGCCATCTCATGGTAACTTTATAGTAGTATTCATGCAATAAGTACCAGATAAAGAATGAAGTGGAACATCCAGATGGAGATAGGATTTACTGTGTTGTACATTTCTGCTGTCCCCAAAGTAGAAAAGGGTTACATACACTAAGGAAAGGATAATTTAATCTGAAAAAAGAAATCAATAAAATGCAGATGCCACCATCACTTCAGCTGTCATTCAGACACCTGAAAACTGATGTCTTTTATCTGAGAACTAATCCAACCCAAAATAGACGTACCCTGGAACAGGCACATGGAACAGTCAAGGAAAGCTCTTTCAAGCTCTTTATTTTGGAAAAGGCAATAAATAGAGACCTGTGGTTAAGACAGGAGAACTACACAAATTCAAGTTTTGGAGATCTATTTACAACCTTAGGCAATTTGTTTTAATGTCATCTATACAATTTTGCTAATTTGGACAGCAGTTTACAGCAAAATCCTGGCATTCTTTTTGTCCATATTAGTTATGTGTTAGCTTACACTCTAGCTTTAGCATGGGAGAAGCCAACCAGGTTCTCTGAGTAAGACAAGTCAAGACAAATTAAATGCCAGCTCACATTTACGGTTTCTCCCTGCAGAATGGGTAAGTCTCACTTAAATCACTATTCTGAGACTGCAAGCAGGGCTAGTGAGGGCAGGCCAGATGCAAGCCAGGGCTAGTTCCCAAAGCACGCTGGATTAAAAGGTATGATTGCAGATCTGGTCAGGGATACTTAACATAACTTGTAACAGGTGAGCTAAGAATTAGACGTGTTATGAGCACAAAAGTAGAGACTTAGGCACTGTAAGGCTGCCTTAGGTATCACTTAAATGTGCTATATAAGAGAAGGGGCTGATCCCAAAGACATATATCAGACTAATTAAAGGACTAAGGCACACTGTCAGTGGATTACATTTTTAGTATATATAAATATATATGCACACAAAAATGCATGAGAATTATATATATGTGTGTCTGTAGCGCTTTCTGATTGATAGTACATGAACTGTTTATAGTCTTGAATTGTTAAGGGAAGGAACACCGTATTTGCAATTAATTTGATCTCCAAAGAAATAGTAAACACTGTATCTATGCAGTAAAGTACATAGTATCTATGTATCTATTAAGTAAATATATGAGACCAGAAATGCAATGTAATAACAAAAGAAAAGATGGCAGATGAATTATAGAGCTACAAGAAGCCTTACTCGGATACCACCCAAGAAGACCTGATCATCAGTATTCAGCCCCCAGTATTGCACCTATAGCTTTAGCATTTCAGACCTAAGGAAAAAAAAAAAAAAAAAGGCAAGAATTTGGCTTTTGTTCTCTGTGTGAAAGGGGAATGTGTAGCTCCTCACATAGTCCCACAGGACATGCAGAATTCAGTGACTCGCTTTATACAACCTTTCACTGGTGGAATGTGCAGGCAGCAAAAGTATTTGTAATACTAATTAAAGATTAGAAAATCCTCATTTAGGAAAATGCCCCTTGGCAGGGTATTTCAAAACAAACTAAACATATTTCTGTCCAAAGTAATGGAAAGGGCTGTATTTCTCAACTTACTTAGAGAAAAGGGGATTAAAAATGTGCCATGGTTGGGGTGAAATGGGTTATAAAAATGAGACATAAAGCATTTCACTTCAGCTCTGAAAAGGGCTCAAACTTTAATCCAAATGTTCTTTAAAGACTGAAAAAGTAGCAGACATCCAGATAAAATAAAGTCTCATTTAATATAACAAGCTATTTGAAAAAATGATAGCCCTCTTGCTACAATAAAGCAGTGAGAAAATCATTGTCATGATTTAAAAAAAAAAAACAAACCCAAACATTATAATCAATATTATGGCTCAGTGGAAAACAGCCAATAGTTAGAGCACCAAGTTTTACCAAAAGAAAGACTTCTAAAATGTGACAGTATTTTGAGACCATATTGTACTCAATCCTAAAACTTGTAACATTTTGTCCAACTTCATTTTGTTGGACGGTAGCAAAAAACCACATCAAAAATAAATTAATAGGGAATCTAGAAGTACCTGCATAACTTAGAATTTTGCTGATGAAAAGTAACGCACGCAGCACGAATGGATACTAATAAGTGTACAAAATAATGCGTTATCGCTCATGGTATATATAAATTTTGGCTATACTTATGTTTTTTTGGAAGTGCTGTTGTCATGGTTACCATTCAGCTGTCTTTTTGTTTTAATATGCCCTGTTTTGTAAGGTCAAGGTTCAACTCGAGTTCATATGAAGCAAATCAACTGAAGTTTTCCGATTTGGTCTTTAATTTAATGTGGATCATTTTCTGAGAGGCCAACTTGGAATACTTTTGGTATGATTTTAAGAGATGTCAAGCACCTTCAGATGTCAAGCAGCAGAAGTCAATGCCCTGTATACAGTGACTGAGTCATGAATAATCTGTCAAACAACACAATCCTTAAGAGTCTTATTTTAAAAAGCTATAAACCTATTTCAGCGGGTATAGGGAATGTTTCTGTACTCCTATATGCTGAACCTACCACTGTTAGACACTTAATGAATGACGTCGTTCACTCAGTAGCAGTCTGAAGCTATAGGAATGCTTGACTGTAATATTGTAAAACATAACCTTAATTCCTACGTGTAATTTCAATAATCCAATACTTTTGTTCCATTGAAATGAAAAACTCCATTATCCTTTTCCTTTCACAAGTTTCCCCACGTTCAAATGTTGTGGGTGGGAGGTGGGGCCGAAAGACATTTTGCCTTTTGTATTTCATTAAAAAGCTTGAGGTTCAAACTAAAATACAGCAATAAATTCAAAAACTCCTAGTCAGGGCAACTGAGAATTAGCTCAGGTAACTGAGGGTTTGCACTGCAGGTGCTCTGCAGGTGTACCCAAAGAGTCAAACTGATGTGTAAATGTCCTTTTTGCTTTTCTATGGAAACAGATGGACCTGCTCTTCAAAGTAGCCTCTTTCCCTTATTAGCCTTAAGAAAATCCTTTTCACCACCTCCAACAGACCACCTGGAACTGCAGAAGACTCCAGGAATGGCTCTTTCCTTGCCTTCCCTTTTCTCAATTTAGCTTCAGCTGAGCAATGTAGCAAGGAGGTGTTGATCTTTCTTGCAGTGCACTGCACAGAAGTGGAGTCTGCTCACAGGGAAAGGAAGCTTTATGGTAAAGCTTCACTATAGCTGAGTTCTCTACGAGCATATCACATTCAATCTAGAATAAATTTTAATATCTCCTCCTTTTCTCCTTGATATAAAAATTGGAAAGGGTAGGAGTGAAGGAAAGGTCTACATCAGTGTCCCTTTGTATTCTAGGCTCACCCCTTGCGTAGTCTTTCTGCTTTTAATATTTCTAGTTCTTGACTCCTGTTCTCTCAAAGGTGGACACAGGCAAGCTGGCTTTGTTCTCCATGGCGGGTCTTCCTCTCTCTTCAGCACTCCTACTCTCCTAGAAGTGCCCAAAGACTTTGTTTTCTTTTCCTCTTGATTGCTGGGCTGTTAGGGGTTTTTGTTTGCTTTCTTTCCTTAATGAAATGGTCCTTGGGGACAACCCTCTTCAGTGAGGTGACTCAGAAGCTCTCTTTTCAGATTGTCTCTACTCATTCATATATCTCACAAGTGCATAGGATGCAATTGTTAAAAAATTTCTTGCCCTTTCAGCTCTGGAAGATTTCTGAGGCACTGATTTAGTGGAAAAAGAAAGCAAAGTGTAGGACACAAAATGTGGCATAAACCAAAAAGAGAGCCAGGTCAGCATTTGTGTTGTGTGAACACATGCATGATCACCTATGGGCATACATACAAGTGTGTGTGAGACGTGTGTTGGTAATTTCAGAGACACATAATGAATGTTATCATCGTCTTTACAAAACACACTCCCACTACC
>JAOXNG010000042.1:19530673-19541189 GCA_028566535.1 Scolopax minor | reverse complement strand
AAATCAGAGTCTACATCTCCTTGTTTAGAAAGTGCAGAGATCATAGAATCATAGAATGGTTTGGGGTGGAAGAGACCTTAGAGATCATCTAGTTCCAACCCCCCTGCCATGGGCAGGAACACCTCCCACCAGAGCAGGTTGCTCAAAGCCCCATCCAGCCTGGCCTTGAACCCCTCCAGGGATGGGACAACAGAGATAATATCCCACAGTCTTAAACAATTACTATAATCCCAGCCATGAGCGATGACAGTGACTGTTAGGGTATGACAGAGATTCCCCCAAAAATAATGTTATTTTGTGAAAGATGCATAGATATACATGCACATACAAAGCAACAGAACTGTACTTAGTAGATCACTTCAATAACAAAAGAGTTAGAGAACATAACTGAGCTCTTTTTCATAGGAGTGGTCTTGTTTACATCAATAAGAATAATTTACTATGATAAAGGTTTAGGGGATCGAGTCTGTGTCACAACTTATCTGTGCTCTTTAGATTTTATCATTAGATAACATTATTCTCTAGCAACAGAAAGAAAATGCCATGTTGACAGGTAACTCGACCTATTCCCAAACAGCATGCCAAGTCACTGCTTGGGTGTGACATTTGACTGCAGTTGCTTTCACACTTTGATTTATTCTGCTGCTCTTGTCAGTGCACTGTTTCCCCTGTGCAAATTCCTGCAGACACATTAGCATGGAGATTGTCACACTGCTTGTCCGCTTGTCCACACAGCTGAGCTGTAAGCTATTCAGCCACCACCCTGAGATTGACCCCAGCCAAGGTGGTGGCTCTACATGCCACCTTCTGCATTAAAAACATGGCAGGAAGACCCTTGCCATTGTAGTTACTACAGCAGACACCAGAAAACTGCAAACTGTTACTGTGAAAATATATCCTTCTTAAGACACCAAATGTTGAGCCTTCTGCAAATATTTTAGTTATGCAAAATAACCTTCACTACAGTATATACTGCTATTATTGTACTTAAGGAAAATCCTGTAAAATTGATTAATTTATTAACAAATTTTCAAAGGGAGACTAAGACCAGACTGCAGGATTTGCATATCCCAGTAGACACAAGTAACAGTGTCTTTTTTAGGCAATATGCTGTCCATATAATAGCGATTTCACTGTAAGAATTTATAACCTGTTTCTGATCAAAGTATTGCAAAATCATGATGTAGTTCTTGATTTTTGGCAGACACAATGTCTCGAGCTTTATTTTAGTTTTATTTTTTAATAGTTAAGCTTGCAAATCAGAGAGGCATTTTCTTAAAACCAAAGGTTTTGCAATGAGCAGCACAGAAAGAAGATAAGAAAGCTTATGAGCAATATTTGCAAAATCATATTTAGGGTCATCATTATAGAATCTGGCCTATTAGATGTCTTTGCTAAAGACGGATTTCCCCAAGAACCTGTGCAGAGAATTAGATTTCTAGAAAAGGTTACCAAAGGGAATAGCAAAGAAATAAGATGCCCATGGATGGAGCAGGACTTAGAAACCTCTGCATTTTTTTCCCAAAGGGCCCTCACAGGTCTGATGAAGTAGGAGAGGATTTCAGAATAACCAGCAGATTCTTCTCAGTTAGAGCAAGAACTTCCTTACAGCTGCGTGCCTGGGGCATCTGGTAATTGGCTGCCCTGGACAGAGAGACAAGCTTTCTTCCTGCCAGGGCATTTCAACCTGGTCTGAATAGCAAAAGAGGCACTGAACCAGATAAAGATGCATTGCCAGCCTCCTTGGTAGTGGCTACGATTCCCTGGTGTCTGGGAAATTGTGATTCAAATATCTGTTTATCTGTTCCGGAGTAGAGAATGTCTACAGTACAGAAAATGACAGGGAGAGAAAGCAGTGAGGAGCCAATTCCAACCACTCAGGAATTTCAGCTTGAGTCAGGGCACCTGGGAGCTAATCAGCTGATGGTCAAGCTTTAAAGCCTGATCCAAAGGGACCACAAGGAAACTACAGAAAGACAGAGTTATCTGTGGAGAAGTAACGTGAATCTTCAGCTGACGTGAATCTTCATCTTTTGCCAGAGGATTCCTGATAATTCCCGGTAGTTCTGCTTCTCCAGGTGACTGAAAGGAAAAGTTTCATCAAAGAGGGGAAGTAACTAAGGTGAGTCTAGAGGAGAAAGATTTCATCACCCACTGCAAATCTGTTCAGTCAACTCCAGCCAACTTGCCTATCAAGTTATAAAATGAATGTGGGGAGAAATAATGGTGAATAGTTTCTGAATTATGTGTAATAGTACTATAATATCAGTGTGATATTTCAAGTACCTTCTGATTAACATAAACATAAGTTAATCACAGAAAACTGTTGCTGTACATTTTCACGGTCTAGTGTTGTAACATTCTTCCTGTTGCCTCCTGTGAATGATGTGATGCAGAACAGGGCCTCCTGTTGGAATGAGATAACTCAAACACTGTGCATGCACACTGGAACTGAGCTCTCACTGTCATGTCTCTGTGATACACAAGAAGGAAATAAACCACCAGGAAATATATAACTTTAACTTTCAGAGGAAGAAGTGCAATATGAAGCCATGAAGAGAATTGTATAAGCTGGGCCTAGAGCTGTGTGAAGCTCACAGCTTTAGAATATACCTCTGCTTCAGCAAATTTTGCCCCTAGGCTGGTTTGCTTTGCTTGATTTCCCACCAATGAATTTCAACACAATTTACGTGTGTTGGAAAATCAGAGGTAGTGCTGAACCTAGGCAAATTTTGCCATGTCCTCTTCTCCTTTGCACAATTAGTCTCATGCTGTCTCTGACAGTGTAGGGGAACAGTAGTATCATATATGCTCAGAATCATCACATTAAATGTTTCAAGAGCAAACAAGGAAAGAGACCTAACGCTGATTTGATATGACCTAATGCCACAGCATTTCCAAGGTCATTTACCTGTGCCTAGAGAGAGAGAATACAAGAGTTTTCCTGGATGAAGGACTTGCATGGCTAGTAGAATCTTGAAAACTGCAGATCCATGCCCTCCAGCTGTGGGCTTTGCTTTAAAATACATTCCTCACATCTACCAAACAGCAGGCACGGTTATTGTTTCAGGTTGGGTGGGATAGAATCACCTGTACACAAAACTGTGCCAAAGTAACAGAAGGTGCAATACTGTGTGATTATTAAGTTGTGTTTTTTTGCATGGAAACCCATGTAATCATTTAAAACAGAGTTATGTTGGATCAGGTGAAATTAACATCAAAGCCCACTCACTCCATTGCACTACTTTAACAGGGTTCTTTCAGGTTAACTCCTTGCAGCTTCTTTGTCTAGAAAACCTTTTCTTAGAAACTCCTCTTCTGGCCATGCAGGCCAGAAATGTGACTTGGAGACTGTCAAAAGTGAGACACAGTTGCTGGTGTAACCCAGCATTCTGACACGAGTGTTAGGTAGGTTCAGCATTCAGTCTCCTGGAGTCATTTAGCACTCCACGTTCAATGATTAGCACAGCTGTAGCCTGAAGTGAAGGCTTCTGCTTTCCCAACATAGACTTTTGTTCCACTCATTCTGCATGTCCCACAGTCCTGTAGGACCAAGAATATGCTTTTGGAAGAACTTTTTGTCTCCTAGTAGTTGCCTATGAACAAGAGCTGTGGTTGCCAGCCTGCAACAGCAGCTTCAGTAACTAACAGCGTTTCAAATCATCCTGCTCCTTTTTGTCAAAGGACTGTATCATGCATTTGGCTTGTGCAAAAAGTACTTTTCAGTCAGAGAGGTAATCATTGGAAAGAACATTTTTAAAAGAAAGTTTATATTTCTTAAGCGTTACAGGAAGTACCTGACATTTGCCTGTACCTATAAACAACATGAAACCAAATAAGGTACTGTGCTAATAATGATATCAAAATCTTGTTGAAAAGTGAATATGAAAGCTCAACTTTATCAAATCATTCATATTCCAGATTTTCTGTGGGAGCCAGCCTAGGCTTTAAGATGTGTCATTTATACAGGAGAGAATAATTATTCACCTCTTCTTCTGAAAATTAAAAACAATGTACTCGGGTAAAAGATTTTCCTATATCTTTGCTAAAGGAACTGAATCCATTGATTACATTAAATGGGAATGGCCATTCTCCCACAGTGTGGAGAACAATTCAAATCATGTTTCCTTGAACATTTAGCAGCTGGCGATTGCTGGCTGCAGGCTACTGCCAAAAAGACACCGCGCATACAAACAAAACATATAGTAATATACAGCTATTTACATATATGGAACAGAATAGGTCAAGTTTGTCCCTACATTAAGAAGTATATTAGCTCTCCTGGTGCTGGAATGGAGCACCTTCACTAGGCAATTGCTTCAGCAATCCATTTTCCACTACTACTGACTTTGCAGGATACATTTCATGGAGAATAGACAGTAGTTTCTCGTATATTTGTCTATTGTGAGTGCAGCAATGACAAGAACTGCTCAGATGAGTACTGAAGATGCAGTAAAATGTAGTACCATTCTAGCAACATAGACGGGATAGATGTATTCTGTCTGTCTGATGACCATAAGGATATGGATCTCCTACTGATGTTGGTCTGGTGGGTACAAGAAGTAATTACAGTTGCATTTACCCCAGACTGAGAGTGGAGCTTGTGAGATCACACAAAGCAATGCTGTAGCACCACAGTGGACATTAAAAGGCCATCTAAGCGTGCAGGCAATTAGTGTGTAGTGCAGTGAATAACAATCTGAAGTAGCTACAAGTTGGAAGATGGCTAAGGAAGGAAAAAGAGTCTAGCTACCTTTCTGACACAATACTAAGTCCCTCCATTGATGGAAGGCCATAGTGATGGAGAGATCTTCCTGACAGTGCTAACACCAGGGATTTGTGGTAAAGCCAACCCATCCCAGAGTCATACATTACCCAGTAATTTGTTAGTGCTCAGCTACATTCTCACTTTACAGTACTCAGGACCCTGGCTTAAAGATAAATTGTGGTGGAAGGTGTGGCCATCTCAAGAAGTGATGGTGGAAGTCATTGCTCCTCAGAAACAGACTGTCCTGGTTGCTGCTCCCAGAGGTTCCGGGTAAATGTATTTGTCAACTCTTACTTTGCCTTTATATATATATGCAGTCATGCAGTTCCCTCATCTGTCACAGGTGTGAGGGAGCCTCCCCTGCCTGATTCATCAGCTGGCACAGCTGGAAACAACAGGATCCAGCCAGCTGTGGGCCTGTGTTTCTTTGATACAGAAATACTATGAAGTACTAGGTCTCCTTGGTACTTTCCCCACCACTTGGTACTTTTCCCACTTTGACATTCACTAGCTAGAGTGGCCACAGTTTAGGTACAGGTTGGTACTTAAAGTTGCAACAAATTGCTATCCATAACAATTAAAAAATGGGTTAATTAAATACATGGTACAAATGGGAAATAAGATTAGAGGTGACACACCAGGAGGCCTTTTTCAGACTGTGGAAAAAAATAGAACACAGTTATTTTTCCCACAGCATGGAGAAGGCCTCATGTCCTAAATGTCATCTCTAATCTTGCTTTCTATTTCCAGTGTATATTACACTGCACTGCTAGTGCCACTACCATTAACATGGCATCAGTGTTTCCATTGTAAACGCCTATCTTCAGAGGTTTGCAACTCAACCATAAATATTGTGCTCTGGGAAGAATGTTGGCAAACAAGTTCTAGAGCTGAAACATATTTAATTTTTTTCTTCCTATAATTCAAATTTTATATTTTAAAAACAAAATTTTGCAATCCATTAAGCTATAAGAGAATTGCACAACACATAGAGTTTTAAATTACTCCAAAAGTGCTGTTAATAACTTACTGGGATAATGTGAAGCTTTTTTTTAATTCCAAATACAGATATACTACTTTTTAAAGAATGAATAGTTATACAATCAGGTCAAATAAATTATTTTAAAAACTGTGAGTAAATATTTATAGGAATGGGTCAATGATCTGCATTTCACAAAGGCTCGTAAGTACATATTTACATAATAAAATGTAACAATTCTGCATCACAGACAAATAAATCAATAATGTGCTTTTAGAAAACTTCATAAGTGTAGTTACATGGGCCAATAATCTGCAAGGTTTTTTCACATGAAAAGAGTCTCTGTTTGGCTAAGAAAACCTTATTCACGCAGAAATAATCAGATCTGGTTCATCCGTCTTTCCTTTTTCCATGTGTCATGGCAATGAAAGAGTTGTATATATAGTTTGGCTAAGACAGGAAAGAGATGATAGATGACTACTGAGGTTTGAAGAGCACACTATAAGACTGTGGAAGAATTATTTAAAGTGAGACAAAGGGGTTCTGGCAAGGATTGTAGTAATATCATTAAATTATAACTACTAGAAAATAACAACCAGAAAATCCTGCCAGATGACTGAGGAGCTGACAAACTCAGGAAAACCCCATGATTTGGAACATGAGAAATAATACTGAAGCAAATAATAGAAAAATATATTTGACAGGGAAGTGGCTCTAGCAGTATGGATTTCATACTTACATGCACTTTGCACTTATTTGCTGTGCTGAAAGACACCACTATTTCAGTAGACTAAGACTTTGATTTTGCAATTGGATCTTCACTAATGAATCCTTTTGGAAAGTTTTCTGGAGAGGAATATCTGACTCAGAATGTACATATGAAGAGCAAGAGATTGCAGTAACTTTCTTCACTAAGGTCTAAATGCAAACTGTGAATGGTAATCACATTGGGAGTATTGCAAAATGAGCTCAAGGGGCAATCCAGAAGTGCTAATAAAATCAGATAATAAATTTCTCATCATACTAAACTATATGAAGGCATCTTTGTTTAGGGCATGTTTGTAACTATCTGTATATTCTGTTGACATCTAACACATTGATAACATTCGGCAATTTAATAACAAGGGAGACAACTGTTGTTACTCTTTTTCATAGCCTGGCTTGAATTTTGTTGTAAAAACTATTAGTCCCGCTTCAGGTATTCTCCCTAATTTATTTATTATAGATGGCAATCTTCTAGTAATGCTACTGCATCTTCTGTTCATACCTTTAGTTTTATAACCCCAATTTAAACATGCTTTTATATTCCCCAGAACAAAGTCCTTTAAAGTCACTAAGAATCACTTGAAACCTGGTCCAAAACCTGCTGAAGTGAATGACTCTCTTATAGTTAATTGGGAAAGATTTTTTACTCCACCTAAAACTCCAATAAAATCTCCATTAATGTTTATGGGAACTGTAAGCAAGCATTCTCTTTATTTAAATGGCTAAGTCATCTTTCCTATATTATAATTTAAGATAAAGATTCCTGTTATATGTTTGTGTAATTTTTATTCAGCATAAAGATTCCAATGTCTTGGCACTGATGGGAAGAGTATAAACATTACTCCTGTTGCCCACCTCCTTAATCCCCAAGGTGTCCCATTCATTTCAGTGAAATGCCTGGAGTTTTCTATGTACAACATTGACAACAATATCAGAATCTTGACTTGATCAGAATTGATTGATCAGAATCTAATCCTTAACTGTCATTTTAAAAAAAAAAAAAGATGGGGGACACTGTTCTAGCCATCTATTAAGAGAATACTTATTTAATGTCAGTTGCATTCCCGAGTCTTACAGAAATGTTGTATCATTTTCATAATTGACCTGGCTTTTAAAATTATAAATGGATAGCTACTGAAAGACAACAGAAGCTATTTTAGAAAATGTGCCTGAAAACTTATTTCTTTGAGAAAAGAGAAATGGGAGACTCTAGTCCTAACATAGTATAGAGTGAAAGAAATATATGGGACATTTCACTGTTTTAATATGCACACTGTAGAACAATTTCAATCACCTTTCTCATGCCAGAAACGTCTCTGGATTTAAAGGGACCAATTTTTTTTTTTAACTTTTCACCTTTTTTTACTATCTTACTAATAGTTGCTGTCTCAGCACTATGTTACTCTCAGTTTAATCACTGCAGCTTTCAGGAGGAACCTCTCAGTCTTTCAACATTTAAGCATTTAGTTGTCTAAATTTATGATTGTTGCTTTGCCAAGAGATAGGAGGCAAATCTAGACTCGGAAGGAGGATGTTTCCCTCCAAACACGCAATAAACAGTGAATGAAAAGTCATGTGACACCACATTTTGTTAAGGAATTTACAGCAAGTGACCTGCCCCTTTTCACAGTAGCAGCAACTGTATTATTCACTCCACATAATGAATCGGTAGGTTATGCTAATCTGAAGAGGGAAGCTATCAATTGTATATGTCCAGACCATCTCCCCCATTGATTTTGTAATTAATGATGAATGTACATTTTGGAAGGGAGAGATTGCTGAGGAGGGAACTTCATGTGCAGAATAAAAATGTTACAGTAGCCTAATCGATTAGGTACAATTGACAAATGGGTGCAGGATTACACTACAAAGTACTATGCTTTAGTAGTGGTCAAAGAGTCAGAGAAAAGACATCACATGATTTCTAGATTAATCTTTGCACAGGTTAAGTGTGATCCAGTGTGATCAGCAGGACCGTGAGAAAACTGATATCTCAAAATCATGTTTCTTTGATGTTAACTTGAAACCTATTTGCTTTGTTCACTGATAAAAACATTGTAATAATGCACTAGATGCCAGGAAGATCATTTGTCATTTTAAGCCTGCTAACAGGAGTCAAAGCCGTGTTGACTATCATTTTAGGAAACAAATAGGACACTTTGGACATAGACTTAACCTATCTTATGCATCAGGAGAAGGTGGTATGCCTTTGGAAGCAGGCAATATATCCTCTCTTTGGGTGCAGTCTGTAGAGAGGTTTATCTTTCCAACCCCATGTCAGGCCTTTCAGCCTCTCCCTGTAGCAACAGCTGCCACAGGGTGAAGTGACAATACTTAGAATCAGCTTAAATATTCAGCTTCAGCTGACGTTTGTATGGACAAGGTACCCAGCAAGTTGTAAAATCAAGAAGGCTGCTGCAAAAACTCAGCACTTAATTTCTCAAGTCTGACTCATGAAAAGGACCGTTCCCTACACATAACTCTCCGCTGACTTGATTGTAATTATTCATAAGAGTGATAGCCGTTGGTGTAAGAGGGTCATGCCTAGGACAACATTTCCACAGCACACCATTCCAGACAGCAAATAATGCTGCTTCAGTTCTTGAGGGAAGTTCTCCTTACTTTTGGGTGGTCTGAAGGGCTTACATATTTTTGTGTGTGTATGTTATGGATGTTATGGATGCATAACATCCGTAACTTTCATGTTATTTCCCTCTTTTGACTTCTTTGGAAATACAAAGCAAAACAAGACCTTTGGAGTGAGTAACGAGAGATTTGTCAATTTTTAATTGAACAATGGCAAGTGCTCAATTCTTCCAAAAATAATTTCTTTTCCTGTAGTGGTTGAGCGAAGTGAGTTGTATGACGAGCTTGAAAGCAAAGACATGCATTCCCATCTGGGCAAGACTGACTTCTGAAGAGATTTTTTCCTCAATGCAGCAAATTAAAATTAAACTCACGATACTTTGCACTTATGGTGTCACAAAGACACTTTGCAGCGAAGACACTTGGCCATTATGATGTCACTAAGACACGTCCAAGCAAAGACTCTTCACTCTTATGATGTCAAAAAGACACTTCGCAGCGAAGACAATTGGCACAAATGATGTCACAAAGACACTTCGCAGTGAAGACAATTGGCACTTATGAGGACACAAAGACACTTTGCAGTGAAGACACTTGGCCATTATGATGTCACTAAGACACTTCCCTGCCAAGACACTTTGAACCTATGGTGTCACAAAGACACTTCGCAGCAAAGACATTTGGGCATTATGATGTCACTAAGACACTTCCCAGCAAAGACACATCACAGTTATGATGTCACAAAGACACATGGCAGCGAAGACACTTGGCCATTATGATGTCACAAAGACACTTCCCTGCTAAAGACACTTCGTAATAATGCTGTCACAAAGACACTTCGCTGCGAAGACACTTGGCCATTATGATGTCACTAAGACACTTCCCAGAAAAGACACTTCACTCTTATGATGTCAAAAAGACACTTCGCAGCGAAGACAATTGGCACATATGATGTCACAAAGACACTTCGCAGTGAAGGCAATTGGCAGCTATGAGGACACAAAGACACTTTGCAGTGAAGACACTTGGCCATTATAATGTCACTAAGACACTTCCCTGCAAAGACACTTCGCACTTTTGGTGTCACAAAGACACTCCGCAGCGAAGACACTTGGCCATTATGATGTCACTAAGACACTTCCCTGCTAAAGACACTTTGCACTTATGGTGTCACAAAGACAATCCGCAGCGAAGACATTTGGCAATTATGATGTCACTAAGACACTTCCCTGCTAAAGACACTTTGCACTTATGGTGTCACAAAGACACTTTGCAGCAAAGACTCTTGGCCATTATGATGTCACTAAGACAATTCCCTGCCAAGACACTTCGCACATATGGTGTCACAAAGACACTTCGCAGTGAAGATACTTGGCCATTATGATGTCACTAAGACACTTCCCAGCAAAGACTCTTGG
>JAOXNG010000042.1:19505049-19523256 GCA_028566535.1 Scolopax minor | reverse complement strand
AGCAGGAGGAAACATGAGGTCAATCTAGCCATGTAATTACCCTACTGCACCTCCTACTGCCCTCCCACCTATACATCATCCTCTTTAGAATCCAGTAGGAGCTGTTGATCATCGCAAAAAGCAACTGCTCAGTACAGAGGACAAAATCACAAAAGGAACTGTTTCGGTGTGGCAAATGTCTCTCAAACAGCAGACCAAGGTCACATTTTAGCTGTGAGCTTGCTGTTAACTAACAGAAAAATAGTCACATGGTAGGCCATAAAAGTTGTCTATATTATGAAATATAAAATAAAGCCTTTATACCAACACCACCTTATTAGATTTGTGCCTTTGAGATGCAAAAAAAAGCCCAGTACATGACCACACCTGTTAAATGAGTATATTCACTTGTAATCGTACAGAAAACGTGCATGCTCACCCCAAACCCCTCATTTCCCTTAATAAAGCATCCAGCAGTAAGTATGGGTTCCCAGAGCAGCAGTTAACGCACACTTACACCTTACCTACCAATTGTGCACACCTACTGCCTTTTGTCTTAGACCAGGCTGGACAGACACACAGAACCCCTTTTTGTCCTACATTTGCACCCTGTTTACAAGGAAACAGTCTTTTTCCAAGACTGAGACTTCTCAAAATACTGTTCTACCACTTTTATTTGTCATATTTTAACCATGATAATGGATGTTGGCTCCTGGGAACCAAACCCACATAGGGCCATGTGAGGCAGGGTAATAATAAATGAAAACATAAATGCATCTTGACTCTCTGAACATTATTTTGTTTTATTCCTGTAGTTACTAGCACACACACAGATGCAATATATTGAGGTTTTCCTACCTTTGTGAAAAATCTTTGCACTTACATTTTGAGTTGCTCAAAGTATTTTTTCAGGTAGTGCTACGTAGCAGATGATAATTTCTTGCCAGAAATCCAAGAGACAGTAAATAATACAGTAAAAGACACCCAATAGTAAAATTTACTAGTAAATTCCCTTCCATCCTCCCAAAAACCATAGTAGTTTTTCTTAGGTACTAATTTGTATAAGACTTTTTTCTTCCTACTTCTATTTAGGTTACTGGTGAATGCAGGACTAATATGAGACACTTAACACACACATCCACTTATCAAAAAATAAATATATTACTAGTTTGTTGGAATATGTTGCAGCAGAGATAAACACTAACCTTGGCCCAAAGATCATAGGGTAGCTCAATAAACTGTTGGTTTGTACCTTATCTGTCTTTGGTATCCACACATGGTCCCTTCGCTTCAAGCCAACTTCCGAACTTTTCAAACACTGCAGAAAAAAAAGAACAGTAGAGGCTTGAGGCAAGTGCTCAGTGGTCATTAGACCAGCAGCAGCTCCCTCCGCTCAAAAAAACCCCTGCTTTAACATTCAGTTTAATTATGGTCCTTTGAGAACAGCGTGATGATGGGAAAGGGGGTAAAAAAGCTTAGACATATATTTATAGATATATTATCTACACACGCTTGTGTGTAGAGGAAGACATATATTTATAGATATATTATCTACACACGCTTGTGTGTAGAGTAGTCTATATCCCACTCACAAAATGGGCAGAATCCAGTGAAGGTGATAAAAGATGAAAAAAAGACCTCTTTTCTGGTGTCTCCCATCACTTGGCAAACACCCAGTATTGAGCTGCCAGCAGAGAACAAAGACCTTGTGCCCACATCGACCTCAAAGGCTGACACAGGGCAGGGATGCTATGGCTTCCCTCTATGTAAAACCTGAAAGAAGCATTTTATGCTTCTTGCAGGCACAGAAGCCTCTCTTTGAAACATGCAGAGGAAATGCCAGGTTTGGGGTTGCCAAGTACCTGATTTCAGGGTTCATTCTGTTACTGTATATAAATTTCTCTGGTGTGTGTTTGGCACGACATGTTATCCTAGACTGATCATATGTTCACAGATTGCGGAGAGTGTGTGAAAGCCTTTTTTGCTGTAGTTATTGGGCGAAGTCACGTCTGTTACCTGGTACTCATGCAGAGAAATCTGTAATCTGGGAACAGATGGTCTGACTGAGTGAGTGAGAGAAAGAGAGAGAGAGACGCTGTCTGGAGGACTGCAGAGTTTTTCACTCAGAGGAGATGAAAGAGGAATGAACAAACCCACCACAGCATGACAAAACCATGAAAATACAGAAGAATGTCAGTCCTGAAGGTCAATCCTTTAGAATTCACCAACTGTCTATGCACCATATGTGCATATCAACACACCAAAAAGAGCCCACCATCCTGTTGCACAGAGAGGGAGGTAGCTCAGACAGCCAAAAATTGTGGGACTGTAGACTTACCATTTTGAAAAGTGACACACTCTGCAGCCTTCAGCATTCAGTCTGAAAAGAATGTGAAAAAATATATAGCAACTTCTGATCTGGATATTTTACAAAATTTGATAGCAATAGACTGGAACAGAAAAAATTCTTATCCTAGCCCTTAAGCACTGCCTTTGCAGGATATGTTTGGACCTGAGACTGTTTCAGCATAAGAGATGCAGACCAAGCCTGGCTTTGGAGTCACTGTGCTCCTGAAACTGGTGACGTCTGCCATCAGGACAAGCCCATCCTTCCCAAACAGTTACACAAAACTGGCTATCGTTACCAAAACACAGCATCGCATTACTCCAAAATAAAATTAATTGGATCTAACCTGTCATAAAATCTAATCCAGCCTTCTTGACAGAGGGAACTTTGGCTACCGAGTGCTGGCTCACGTGAGCACTCACTTTGCTGGCCTGAGAGCCCATATCTCCAGGTAGAAGCTCTGATGGCCTGAGGTGCTGCAGCTCTCCCCAGGACAGGAGCACACCCAGCTAACAGGGACACAGATCACTTTGTAGCTGTGAACAGCACAAAGGTTGCCAAGGTGCAAAAATTCCAGCTGAGGGTCTAACACATCGTGAGGCAGGAGAGTCCTAGTGATCCCTGCATGGCTTTGAATAGACCCTTGTCATCACCCATGCCAGACAGTTTAGTGCAACTCTGCTCCATCCCCACAGCTTCCATTGCATCTTTGGCTGCAGAGACATACTCTGGAAAATAAACACACCTCTTACATTCAGTTACAAACTTGTGACCATCCCAAGCCCCATGTTCCCAGAGATATTTCAGCCAGAGAGAAAAAACAAAACCCTGTGTGAGAAAGCAGCATCACAGCCATGGCAGCAAGAGGTCTGGAGCCCCTGCCGTGGCAGGACTGAGGAGAGCAAAGGGATCATCCAATTGACATTTTGCTTCCAGAACCAAAATCCCTCTGTTTGACAGGTATTTAGGGAAAGTTGGACCTAGTGACAAAAACTCTCCAGCCCTGTGAATTACACACTGCAGGGATTCTCAACATGGCTGCTTCTAAAACCTGCTCGCAGGAACAGGAAAGAGAGGAGAATCAAGACATTTCCCTGGCGTAAATCACTGGATGAAATCAGTGGTATTACCCTCACATAAAACCGATTTGAAAGATAATCAAGCCCTAATCAAAGAAAAGGATTTCACCAGAAAGATGAGGGTTTGCAGTCTCACTGAGGTATTGTCTGAATGAGACTGAATTTTTAGCCCTTTCAGTCTACAGCTAAAACTCTACTTGTAACACATCAGATGAAGCCAATTTTAAGAAAACTTCGGTTTTTAGCCAGCACAAGATTTTACATTTGGGTGCTATCCAGTACTTCAAACAATTTTTCACAAGAAATCTACTTTGTCAGATATAGAGAAGCAACACTGTATTTATTCTTCCAGCGATGCGTCAGTCAATTTGCAGACTTAATATCCAAATGGGACCAAACATTTTCTTGCATCTCGATAGAACTGAATGACTTCACCGGAACATTAAAAGGCAAAATTCCTCTGCCTCACCTCTTTCTGCCCCAGTGAATGGCAGCAGAGGCAGAGCAGAGTAACAAGATCCAGCATTAAACATGTTGCCAATGGACTGAAAAAAATCCATTCTTTCACAGTAACAAAGCAATCTATCATACCTCATGGCTAAGCTACTGAAGAAGACAACATCCTTTTGGTCAGTCTCAGTTATTAGAAGTAATTGCTTGAAGCCAGAAGCTGGCTAAGACACTCTGGAAAAGTATAAAGTATCTTACAGGAGAAATGAAATACAATATGTCATTGTGCAATATAAAACAAAGGCTTCAACTACAGCTTTATGTGTTTGCCAACTCAATTATGTTGATGGTGATCCTGCAAACATGCAAAAAGGGCAAATATCAACTTAAAAGGCCAGAACAAACATCTCTGTTCTCCCTTGCACTTTCATATTTTCACCCATTTCTGGGGAAGGATGAATTCATATTACATGGGTATGGCAAAGGCTGTGATTCTTTTTCTTCTCCATGGCTGCAGAAGAGAGGGCTCTGTCTTTAAGGAACAAGATTTCCAGCCTATAAAAGTCTAGTCAGGGTGGAGAGAAGTTTTCATTAGTCACAACCAAATGGAAGTGGACACAGAGCAAAGCAGATCTCTTATGAGAAGTTTTAAACACACACACCATCACTGAACACGGCACATGGTACTGAGAGTAAAAACTACATTGGTTGTCTTCTAACTGGGAGAATAGAACTTCTGAAGCTTCATAGGAGCTGCAGCTCTCAGGAGGTGAGAAAACTATGATGAGTTTACACCTGAAGGGTATTCCCATATCTCTCTAATGGCTGCCACTATCCCCTAAGCTCTTCAGGCCCTGAATTCACACAAAAGGATGTAAGTCCTTAAATACCATATAGGACAGAGAGGAGAGAGGACAGCCCTCCGGGCATGTGTTCAGGCTGTGGGCTCAAACACAAGCATGGGCCAGACCAAGGGCATGTCACTTGGGAAGAATTTGCACTTGCCAAGAGTGGGCACAGACATAGATCCAGAAGATCTCTGCTACAGAAGATGAATGTGCTATCACAGCCTGAAAGCAGATGGCACATTTACTACTTTCAGGTTGGACACTGGTGCAAAAGCCAGAAGTTTTCAATTATGAGAGTGTGAGAGTATTCAATTATATGAGAGTGAAAAAGAACTGGGAGTAAATAAAGTCTTTTTACACACACTCTTTTTATAAAGTGTGTCTCAGCTGTGTCCCAAGGTAGAAAGAAGAAAGAGAAACTAAAGGCATCTCATACCGCTGTTGTGATGAAGGTAAAACATATTTTGGAATAGGAAGGGGATTCAAAAAAGACATAGGAAGTCTGCCATAGGAACACAGAATTTTAGTGAGAGTACAAGACTGAGTTGGAAGATCCCAAACAAAAGCAGGGGCTGGACTAGTTTATTGCCCTGGAAATTATAGTGAACGAAGAGCTAACAAAATAAATGTCTGAACAGATCCTGACAGGGAAAAGAGACAAAATTCTTTGTTGCTACAAAATAAACAAGAAAAAATAAAGAGATAATAAAAGATCATCTTCCATTATCCAAAATGAACAGATCAGCCACTCCAAGTATTTCTCCACATTTGTCATGCTCAGCGGGTCATCTGGCCCTTGGAAAACTGCAGGTCTCAGACAAGACTAAAAGTTTCATCACTCTCCCCTGGAAGCTGTAAGTTTTATTAAAAAGGGGAAAAGCAAAAAGTTTCTGAGGATCTGTAAGTTTAATTTGAAAGCAAAAAAGCTAATGGGATCTATTACCCTCAAACTATACTTCTGACAAGCTGTATCAAAGCTACTTACCTATTAAACTTTATAATTTGCATGTGAGACTAAAAGGGCAGAAGCGGCTTATTTTGTGTTACACTTTGCAACAGTCTCTCCTGGCACAGTCAGAGGGGAGGGAAACCTGGGAGAGACTGGAAGAGGAAGCAGTCAGAGGGCCTGGTATTCTGCCTGCTCGAACATCCCTTTCTGCAATGGAGCACAGCTCTCTTGAGGATTGTGTCCTTGAGTGTTGGAGCCAGACAATGTCCTTTGGGTTATACTCAGTTATGCCAACTAAGTGCTGAGCCTTTCACTTTGTGCCACTGCCACGGTACACAAATTACATTATTAAAAATTATGGAAATGCAGCAAAGACCAAGGCTCTTAGAAAACTATAGATCTCTTAACATCCAAATTTTCTGATGTGCAAGTAACAGGAAAGCAATTCTTCTAAGGGTACACAGTAGCAGCACAATACATGGTGTACGTACAGAGACCGAAAGAGTACAATAACCATTAGCTTCCTAGGACTTTCACAACTCTTAAGCTATAATATGAAATAATTCCTAGAATCTTTTCATCTGTTAATAAATCACACCTGGGCAACCCTTTAGTCACTGCATGATTTTATCTGCCAGTGCAACTTTGGTAGCAATTCTGATAGATATACTTGTGAATGTAACAGCAGGATCTAAAGCTCTTTGCTGCTGGTGCCAGCTGGGCACACCCTGCGAGATCGTACACACTTGTTGAGCTCAATTGTTGCTGTTTATAATAAGTTACTTGGCTCAGAATAAAATGCCAGCTCTTGGCGAGGTCCTGGTGAGCCTGGAACCTGCAGAGGTTTCATTTATTGGTGCTGATGATAGGGATGAGTTAAATTACAGAAACTGGAATTGCTTTTAACATTATTCAAGGGGAATGGTTCCAAAGAGCCGACTGTTGCGAAAGCCGACAGTAAAGTCTCTTCCAAAACATTTGCCATTTCAGAGAACTCCAAGCTGCCAATGTCTAAAGTGCACCAGTTTCATTAAGAGAAAAGAACCTGTGTTCGGCATTGAGCAACCTCTGCAGATCCTAAATGTCCTCAGCACCTTGCAGGGCCAAGCCCTAAGCAGCTTGTCCTGGCACATTTGGAAATCAACAGCAAGATCAAAGAAACAAATTTTATCCAAGTTTCATTTTGTGTATGTTTACATTGAAGGCCACACTAAATCCATCAACAAGGCAGCTTTTGTTTTCCCCCTGCACCCCCTTTATTCATATAGCAGGATCTCCTCAGAGGTTCAGACCTGAAAGAATTATTCTAGGTGCTGTACAACCATGGAACACAGAGATGATCCTGGCCCAAAGAGCTATTTTGTACATATCTCCAAGAAGATGGAGATGTGTACATCATAAGCAAACAGTTAACATCATAAGCAAACAGGTAATCATAGGCTCTGGTCCTTGGCATTTACACAGTGGTGACTTAATGGGAAAGTGGTATGATCAGGTGCTGGATTTCATGGGGTAATTCAAGGTGTTTCAAACCTTTGCGAAACAAGTCAAAGTCTAGATTCTTTACCTAAATTCATTCCATTTAAATCAATATAATCCAAAAGAGATTTAATCATCCGTATCACTGCGGAAAAACTTCAAGTATAAATATATGTTTCAGTGACAGGAATTGCTGCATACTTAGCAAAAGCTGCCATTTGTAACAGTATGAAAGAATAAGCATTTTCTAAGACTTCCTAATTTTACATATTTCCAAGATGTGCCCAGAAGAACCTGTTATTCAGACAAAATCCATGTCTTCCCATATTACAACTGCCCTTATCAACAGTGCATGGCAACTGTTTTCTGAAACACACTGAACCGATCATGATAATTCATTTAATATATAGGAACTGATCTGCTCAAGAAGAAACAGCAATCGTGAGTCCTCATTTAACGTTGTGGGATTACACATCAATAGCAAATGAGAAATTAAGACCTGAGGTGAAATCTTTGATGGTAATACCGACAGAAAAATGAGACTTACTTAAAAATAAAATGATGGTAATATGGAAAAGAGTAATTAAAGACAAATTATTCAATAGAGCAAGCATGAATGTGTTCCTGGCAGACAGGACAGTACTTTCCTCCACTCATGAACTGTCATTAAGATGATGCTGTGGTACTTGTGGCCAGTAGGAACACGCAGTGAAGAGTCAGTTCTTGCTATTAATTTGCAGCATATTCCAGTGCTCACAGTGTTACCCAGGACCAGGACCTATGTACACACATCAGAAGCACATGTATTCTTACCAAACTTGAACAAGGCAAAACAAGTCCTGCACAGAGAATATTGCACTCATTGTAGTTGGACATGGAGGAATCTTTTGAACCTGCTGTTTGTTTGCTTTCTCTGTTCTTGTTTCAGTAACTTATCTTGAGCATTTTCTGTACTTCCAACATTTTACCACCATTCTTACTATTACAAAAAGCCAGATTCGGAAGACCCAAAGATCACTTTTCTCTGCAAGGAGAAAAATAAGGTGGACTCTGTAGTGATATTGAGATTCATGTACTGAGCTCAGATGTAAGAAACACACATTCAAGTCCCAGCTCTGCTATTCCCTAAGGACAAGCCACTAACACCCCTTGCTTGGCTAGTGGGACTGTGCTTTCTCCACCGTGGGGGAAATAGTATTATGGGTTTGCACAGCTCCCGAGGGACTCTTGCAATAATAGCAGTGCTGAGTAACCTAAGAAAGCAGCAAGCATTCAACAGGAGAACAAAATTTTTGCTACCAGCAGGATCTCACTTGACTTTTCAAGAACAAACTTAGCTTTTCTTCAGGGGAATTAAATCTTCTAAAGTCAGGTAGTTTTCCTCACCTGCTACACTGTTCCCTCCAGTCCTATTCCTACTGCAGGAGCATTGTGAAATTGCTCCTTCTACAGCCAGCATAGCTTACCACTTACCTTGTTGAAAAGTGTGTCATGAATATTGCTTCAGTCTCTTAAGTCACTCTCTACAATCTTTTATTCCTGAGCTAAGATTGTATTTTTTCCCTTTTATTGGTTTAATTTTTCTACTATCCCCTTTCTGAAAGCCCTCAAAGAAACACCTTAAAATATTGTGTGAGTGAATGCCCTGTCCATGGCTCAGGACATAGAAGAACAACATTTGATCACAGCCCAAAAAGATCATCTCATGCTCTGTTGCCACCCTGGATAGCAACAGTACCTACACGTGACTCCCAGTGATTTCACAGCCTGGGAAAGCAATCACATGCACAGGAATGTTTGAAAAGTTGAGAGGCATATTGAAAAAGTTATTTAGAACACAATCAAGCACATTAGAATATTCTTCTGACTGTATTTGTATTCAGAAAATTGTTTGGAGTGGTTTTGATCTCAACAAATCTTGTCAGACTGCTAGATCAGCTACAGATATCTAGTTCTCTACCCTCTTTACATTCCTATCACAAGAAAGTGGGACTCTTGTGCTGGGAGGGGAGCTGGGTGAGACACAGGGTAATTTAGTCTCTAAGCACATACAGCCCATGGCATCTCTGCTGAGCATGCCAGCAAGCATAGCAGTTGTGAAAAGAGGTGTTTAACCCAAGTGATGTAACCTGCTACAGCTCACTCGATGTCTTGCAGAGACTGTGGCTTCCATTCAAAGCATTACAATCTCTACCCTGAAACTGATTCAGCCCAAAGAAAGAAAGAGTTGTTACAACAACGTAAACGGTGCCAGGATTGCCCAGAAGGCTCCAACACATTCTTTGTTATGATTATTTTTATTTCTATAGCTCAACAATGCCCGCTGCGGGAATACATGGGGACCCACTCTGATTTCATCCACACTACTAAGAGTCAATGAAGCAAACTGTCAGGACAACATAAACTGGAATAACTGATAATTATATTAACATTTTATACCCAGGTATATCTCAAAGCTCCAGGCTAGCCTGGCATTTTACAAACACCACAAGGGACAATTCTTGTCCAGGCATGCTTACAAACTAAACAGACAAGACAGGCTATGTGTAACAGGGAAAACAAAAACTCAAAGGAATTGAATGTCTGGCCGAGGGTTACACCAGCCAGTCAATGGCAAAGCCAAAAATAGGATCCAAAATTTCTTAGTCTACTAGATGTGGCAATGGGAACTATGTGGCCATCAAGAGCCTTATTAGTCCACAGTCTCTGGCAAGACCTACTTAAAGTCCCTCAACTAATATTTAGAGACATTATTTGTACTCTGCTCTATTTTGCTTGCCTTTCTCCTCAGAACAGAAACTTTTTCTGTGAAGGAAAGAGGAAGGAGTTCCTTCACATGAATGGGGGAGGTGATGAATGCTATGGGATTAAGCAGATGAATAAGTATCTCCCCCAAATCAATAAAAAATAATTCCTTTTAATGCAAAGTATTATCCCCCTCAATGTTCATAATTGTAACTGTCAGTTATCAAAATAAGGATAGAAGCTATTGCATTTTTTAATTCTATACCAAAAGCACGTAGAGCTAAATGAAGCCTATTACTCACCGTAATATGAAAAGTAGTAATTCACTCAAACATGAGATTTTATGTAAGTCAATAAATATTTTTGAAAACAAAAGCCCGTATTTAGACCCACAATTTCTTTCTTGATTCCCAGGTGGTGGGGTAAGGTAGGGAGAATAACAAGCACAGATTTATCAGCTTGACATTAGGCTCCTAGTTTAGAGCCCACACACATCCATATTGCTTGCAGTAGGGTTCTGTATGTGGGTTTTGGAAAGCACTCACCATCCATCTAACTCTTCCTAAACTCTCTTGCCATTCAGCATCTGTAACTTGAGGAAGAACAAGATCAGCACTGAGCCCTTCCGCAATCTCACCTGAAGTGGGACTGCAAAATGACGCAGAAACTACAAAAAGATCTCCATGGCCACTACTTGAGGATATATCAAATCTCACAGTATTGCTTTCAAACATAATACATATTATCCTAGTATCCTACTCTGAGAAGTATTTCCTTTATTTATGGTTAATTTCTTGAATGAGACCATATGCATTATATAGGAATTGAAAAATCCGCCCTGTCCCTGTATATGCAATTAAGTGTGTTAAAAAAAAAAAATGTTATACGTCTTCTGTTTGCCTGTCATTTACAGTAAATGAGACTCGAATTCCAGACTTTAGAGTGCAGCCATTTAGGATGTGCAGCTTTGCGAAGTATTTTCCACAATGAAATCTCCAATTATTTGAAGGTACCTCACATTAACCTAAAGCAATTTATTAGTGCAAAACCCTCTAAACTACTGACATATCTGGTCAAAGAAAAACATGATGAATCTGATGCTGGAATTATAGTAGTTGCACTGTGGAATTTTGAAAAGCTGGCATTTTTTGGATCAATCAACAGAGTTTCTCACAGTCCAAAAATGAAATTATGAATGCTTTCAATAGAAATAGGTCCCAGCTCAATGCTGAGCTTTTATGCAATACAGGATTGATTTGGAGTACATTAGTTATTTACGTGGAATAAGCCTATAAACACTGTCAATGAGCTATCTGGGAAAAGCTCTGACAGAAAATGATTTGTAGAATTGGACCCTTTTAACCAGAAAGTGTGTTATTTCTGCATCTATATCTTTATAAACCAAAGCCTTCATGAAACAGTATCACATTCTACCTTTTTAGAGAGGGGTCCAGAGATACAACTAGTCTGTGAAAATTCAGATATGTCAGATTTGTGAAGCCAACCGTTTCCAACTACACAAAGCAAAAGTTTACACTTGCTCAGAGTTACTGCAAACTGGCTGAGCCCTGGTAACTGTCTGGATGAATTCAGAGGTCCACCGCAATTTTAATTCATTTTAACTTAGCCTGCTATTAAAGGGGCTTATCCAAGATGTTTACTTTGCCTTTGCTACTATTTAATACCAGATAGAAATAAATATCATAACTTGGATGATAGATAATATCTTGTAGATCTGTGTTATCTAAATGCATTTTTAAATTCAATTTCTGATCTTGTGTTTATAAATAGCTGCCATACATTTATAACAAGAATATAGAAGCCTACAGATACAAACACTCTGGAATTTTGTTTGAAATCCAAACACAGAAATGCAAACAGATTCTATTGTAGCTTCAGCTCATATCTGATGTTTAATGAGTCTTGTATTTCCCACAGAAATGAAAAGCAAACCCCTTATTAGTTGAGAAAACTTAAACACATTTTGCTTTCTCATAAACTATCTATTTTCTCTCACTATTTCTGACAGAGCTCCCTTTGCTGTAATTGTAATGTAATGGTATTTTGGAACAGATCACTTATTATATTGCTCTTTTAGGGCTTTCCCTCACAAGGAAACATCATTGTGTCTTTCAGAGACAAGGCTGTTCTGATTTACCTGATTCACCTTTGCATCTGTAACAAAGAGGGGTCCTTTTTACTGCAGAACTCAAGACTGTGGTAGGCCCAGCCTAGGACGCATCTACAGGGAATGCGTGAATCTACCACCCTCAGTGCTTCTTGATCACACAACGTGTTCTCAGGCTATCAGAGGCCCAAAAGAAGGCACTAGCTGGAAACTGAGCCTTAAGACTGGCATTGCTAGCAACTCTCAACACAGCAGAGTAGGAGGTTCATAGAGTTTGTTGTATTAATAGAGAGCATGGCCATACACACTTCAAATTTTATAGTGTTTTCCATATCTTCCATAAGCTGCAAGCTATGGAACAACTTATTTTCTGGAATTTCTGTTTATCCAGATCTCTGCCAGCCCACTGAAGGCTGCATTGGCTTATTCTAGAGCTGAGTGCTCTAGACTTCCCATCATCAAGGGAACTTCCCAATGAGAGGAAGAGTGAAGACATTAGAATATGTTTCAAAGGTTTCACCTTTTCTCAGTGTTTTTTCTCCACTGAAGGATGTTAGGCCCTACATGTTAGGACCTTTTTCATGTCTGTTAGAGCCTGATTCGCTGTGCAACAGGCAAAGGAATATTGGGTGAAATATCACTGAAATCAATAGCATATCACCATAACTGAGAGTCAAAATTAAATCTTGGCGTACAAGAACAGATTCCTGCACATTAAGCATGAGATGAACAGGTATTTGGGCTTGGACATAATATAACCCTACTATGGGCCAGCTTCCCACACATGGTCATAGAGAGGAGGTGTGACTTAGCTTTTGCTAGTACAGTTGCTGGGGGACAGGGTAAACCCTCATCCCAATGTCAGCATCAAAGAAGCCAGGAAACTTCCAGACCCTCAATCAAAATATTAAATCCTGAGACCTGATACGGAAAATCCTCAAACACTAGCTGTGGCCAAAATCTCAGAAATTTACCCTTGATTTCAAAGCAACATAAAACAAAGCACTGTACATTCAAACATTTTTTTGCATGCAGCTAACAACCCACTGTAATGGAGTAACCCAATGCTTTGCCAAATTCTACAGGTCTTCACCTCAATGAATTCCTTCTGGTATTTTATTGTTTAATATCCATCCACTTATCCCTGGTGTTTGAGAGCAAAAAAAGACCAAGGTTTCCTCAGAACAGAAGATAACTACAAGAAAATGACAGCAGAGTGTCTGAGGAACATCTTTAGGTAGATGTTAAAACATACTAGATGTCATCACTTGTCCTCACTAGGTTTGCTTTTGCACTGGTATCTGAGGATGATTATAAGCAGGGGAGAAAATAATTACTCCTCTCCACATATCAGGCTTGTCCTGATAAGGAAAATATTTTCTGTGATGCATTATTGCAGAACTCAACCATGCTATAATTAGAGGCTGTGAAGTATAAGCTCCACAGCTGTCAGCACATCCATCTCTATCTTCCAAAGGGTTTTGTGATATGGCTTGGAAAAATAGACACACAAGGAATCTGAGTAAGTTATTTCAATGCAAAGGGAAATATTTATCTGATAAGAATACTACAGTTCAGACTTTTTAAATAATTAGCCCAGTTTAAAGCATCGAAATATTAATTCTAAAAAATTCTTTTGCTTTAAAAGTTTAACTCCATCATTTACTACTACTTTAACATGATTGATTGTAATTATTGACTTTTTTTTTAAAGTACTGGAAAAGTACATCAGCAGTAAAATTTGCAAATACCATTTCAATGACCTCCTAAGTCAAGGAACTTCCTCATTAGTAAAACCTAAGTTGCTGGTGGGCTGATGGAAAAGCAGAGAGTTAGAAAGCTCTGGACTCTTACTACACTAAGGCAGCACAATGGCTGGGACCCATCGAACAAGGGCTTGGGTCCCCCAGCAGCCTCTGCAGGGAATCAGTCATAAGCCTGGCAGGTGAACAGACAGAAGGCAGGTGGGGTTCCAGAAACTTTCAGCCTTTGGTCCATTTAAATAAAACCAGAGTATATTTGCAACACTGTTGAGTCTTACAGGCTCAGCAAACAATATGTTATTCAAAAATTTCTGACCGTTCCTACACTGTACTTTGTAGGATAAAAAAAATAAGTAAAATGCCATGAGAAAAAGTGATCAGAGTGGCTTGAGGTGTTGAAAAAAGCCAGAAAATAGTACTGGTGAAGGAGCAGGCCTTTTGACTGAGAAGTCACAATCCAGCAGTAAGTGTCCATAAAGTTTTTCATTGTCAGCATACAAGAGTTTGTTAGCTGTCATGCAAGCTAAATATAGCTATTTGTAATGCCCTTTTACATTCTCTGAAATATAAACAAACATGTTAATTTTAATAATATGCACTCCTCACAATCACAATCAAGTACCCACATTTTCACACTTGAAATTTAGGATCTGATTCTTCTCTGACTTAGGCATCATGCCTTTGCAATCATTTTACCTAGGCAATGTGGATGCCAAACTTCCTCATGAGAATGATTTCTAATCTGCATTGCCCAAGCAGAGGTGGGTATGGAAAGAGAAAAGCAGTGGTCTACATTTAAAGACTGAAAGGTTGAACTGGAAGTAAGAAGTTCCACAGTTATTACCGTCACATCTCATTGCAGTTTGGTTTGTGTTATCTATGGAAATTCAGCTATAACACATGAAGAGAGCAGAGAAAAAGAAGGAAAGACAATCAGGTTTTGTTGCAAGGTCAGTATTTTCCTGTGAAGACTGCATCCAGTAAATACGATATGTAAGGCTACACTATTTTACACATTATCAAAGGTAAACAATCTTTAAATATTTAAAATAATAGTTCTGTCCAGCAATATCTTGACAGATATACTAAAAAACGTAAGTTTGTCAGTCATTGAACTCAGTAAGAATAGTCTTCAAGTAATATATTTTGCCTAAGCAATACAGACTCCAGATGCAATTCTGTTTTTAAAACAAATATTATGAAGTATCTGAAGCAACTGCCATCAGTAACTATCATACTTTGTTCCACTGATACTAGCAGAAATACTGACATTGACTAAAATCCACAGTTCTATAGAATTTTAGACAGAAAATGATGTATAATATATTTCACAGTCAGGGACAACATTTTGATCAGGGGCAGCAGGAATATCAGAACAGAGTGGCCTCAACAGCAATATCTCTATTCATGTCCAGCAAATGAGATACTTTGATACACTTTCACAATCATGGGTATTTCCTTTAAATTGCTTGATCTTGCTTATTCAAATCTACTCATCCCAGCATCACTGGGTTTTTACCTAAGACAGACAAAGGAACAATGAATAAAATCTAGCACTGTCAGCATTTCTATGTGTTATAATTCACTTCAATTTTTAAAAATTAATAAAAAGTGCTAATAAACATTCAGAAAGTTGACTAAACTGTTAAAACACAGTAAGATTAGGATAAATTTGATAGTTTCACTAGTTGATGGATTAAATTATTGTCCCATCCACTAAGTTAATTTTTCAGATATTTTATATCTCACAATGTTTTTTTGATTATGCAATGAAAAGCACAAAAGCAGATGTGGTTATAGTTTTATGGGTGGCTAGCATTTGTGTCCTCAATACTTATATTTATTTTAGTGCATGAGGTCACTGACATCTCAAGCTACTTGAGTGATAATTTCTTCTTTGCAATAAATCCTTTTGAAAGAAATATTGTCATAATTTGTTTTACTCAAAATTAGTACATCAAAATATCCAAATATGCAGTATAAAGCATTTATTATGTTAACCAAATTAATAGTAGAAAGATTAAATCAATCACTAAACTGTAATTCCACTGAAGCTAGAGAGTATCAATTCTCCTACATGTTAATGCATTAAAAAAGCATGAGTTGGAGAAAGATTTTCAAAATTATCTGCATAGCCTTTCCACCCTGTGCTGACCATCATTATTAACTATTAATAGACAATGATGTAAGCTGTTGTAGCACATAATAAGGATAGGCTGCACATAACTAGTGTAACTAGTGTAACTATACACATCATAACTAGTGTAAAAGTTATCAAAATATTTTTCCAAGGGCCTCAGTACTAGTTTTCCTCATGATAATTTCAAGGGGGATACAGTGAGACATGCAGGCTGTAATACCAGGTATTGGTTGAATGGTTGATAAAGTTGATGCAGACTGGTAAATCTTCCTCAAAATTATGTTAACTGGTGGATAGACTATTATTAGATTGAGCCATTATCACTGGGCTAGAAAGGAAGTTAATGCTCTGGGTTGGTTTAAGCTCCAGTTGTCATTTCTTTTTCGTTAGAGAAGTTGCTTCCTCTGAGAAATAATCTGCTCCTAAAATGTATTACTCCATGTTACCTATAGAACACCACAGGTGTATATGATATTGTACAGAAAAGTACAAGAAAATTACCATGGCAGAGAAGGTTATGGTTTAAATTAGATATTAAACAGAATACAGAAAGCATGCAATAGCGATGGAAGCAGGAAGAAGAGATACCTTTCATCAATAATGGGTCAAGAAACTAGTCTGAGTTTTGGACTGGGTCTCACTGCACTTCCTTTTCAGGCCTGCCTTACTTATTCTTCTTACAGGTCCCTAAATGCAACAGAAATAGTCTCTGGGACACGTAGCTCTATGACTGCATTGGGTTAGACCCAACAGACAGGTAAAATGCATATGAAATAGATGGAGGTGAGAGAGGTGTACTGATTTTTTTTACACATATTTTTACATGTAGGCACTTTTGTATGGTTCTTTCATAGCAGTGAAGCAGAGCATGAGTGTGCCATATCCCAGGCTACTGCAGCATCTGCAGCATAGTGTTGTCAGTGCTAAGTGGCTTGGAAAGATAAATGCTCAATGCCTGTGATCTCTCTGCAGTTATCCTTATGAGCTGGATTTCCAGTTTGGCTCAGTCTCTTGGAGGCCCGATGAAAATGTGGCAAACAAGCGGTTAAGAGCATTCAACTTTAGACCAAAGTCCCCAGCCCAACACTATCCAAATTAGAGCATTTTCCAAGCTTATAAAGTTTACTTATTCATTTCATTCAGGACTTGACAGTATGTTGGGGAAGTTACAAGACCAAGTAAAGGGAGAAGAAAAAATAAAAGAATAACACCTGTCTTTGCAGCTGGTCAACAGGCAGACCTTTAATGTGCTGCCTGCTGGGAAATGGGGACGGTCTCACGTTACACTGAGCCTTCAGCAAAGGATGGAGTTTGCAGAAAGGAATCCTGCAACTAAAAGATGTGAGGCTTGGGCTCCAGCCAAAAACAATGTAGAACAGCATTAAATGAAAAGTTCCATAAGTCCAAATGCATTCAATCACTGAACAACACACAGCTTTGTGGTTTGAAAGAATTTAAAAAAGAAATTTAAATCATCACTGCAGAGCTACCAGTTGTTTCTAATTTTGAAGAACAATCACTATTTTACCCGTAACTACCACCAAATGCTTCCCAGAGTGACCGTAGTCACCCATAAACAGATCAAATATCTTCATTTAGAAAGAATAGACTAAGCCTGATAAAAGCTGATACACTATTCTGCAAATTGCTTTAGTGCCTGAAGCAGAATTTCATCTTTCATAGACTAAATTTAACCTAGTAAGTGGCACCAGTTTTGCTTTAGAAGCTCATTCTTAGAAGCTCATTGACTAGAATTGAAAAGTCATTGAGGAAGAGTGATACCAAAAGGTTAGTAGAGAAATATACTTAATGGTATTACAGTAGACATTTGAGAGTATAATCTTGAGAATAGCTAAGAAAGGTTGTGACAGAAAGCAGTAGAATAAAATACAACATAAAAGCTGAGCTGAAAATCCTAAAGCAGTGAAACCTGCATAGTTCTACCTCTGAAATGAAACAGTGGAACAGAGAGGACAGGACTGCAGAATATCTCACAAAAATTATCAAAGCACCATACTACCAGGGAATATAATCACATATTAAAAGCTAAAATGCCCCCTTTTCAGAGTCTCAATAATACTGACTACTAGAAAGGGATAAAGGTATGTACAGTGGCTCAAGGAGTATATCAATAATGACCTGCATTTTCAGCAGTGACCTCTAATTTTGATTTCATAGGGTGAAACAAAGAAGAATCATTTTTGCTAGATCTAAAGTACCTTAAACTCTCTCTGATTTTGGTAGGGAATGAAAGGACAGTAACCTTCCCTGATGAGGAAGTGAGTGGGCGACATATCACC
>JAOXNG010000042.1:19483080-19494522 GCA_028566535.1 Scolopax minor | reverse complement strand
GGACTCCCTGCTCAGTCCTGAGACCTCATGCAGGGCTTTGCATCCACCCGGGACAGAATGGCTCTGTGCAGTTCTGCATGGGAACGCTCTGCAATGAAAGCAGTAAAGCTCATGTACAAGTCTCATGTGTCAGACCTGAGCCTCGGCTTCCACTGATGTTAAGAGGGTGAGTAGCATTTATACAGGTCGGACAAGATCACCTCAACACTGGACAGGAAGAACTTTACCTCAGAGTCAGGACCCACACTGTAAGTCAGAAAAACATGTTAGTCTGGAATTTCTTCAGTTTTCTGCTTTCAAGCAAATTCTCTAAGAACGCTACGGTATTTTTTAGTCTGCCTTACTCATAACCTTCAAAATTATCTTTCTTTGAGCACACATTTTTAGATGCTGGTCTGATTTTTGAAGGGGGCTTTCTCAGCACTTCACAGGATCTCATCAGGGGAAATAGATTTAGACATTAAACAAATGGATATATCCCCTAACCATCAAAAACTTGAAAATTTTAACAAAAAAAAAAATGTCTCCATATATAAATTTTTAAAAAAATCTTATTACACAAAGTCCTTGTTCCAAAATATAGCAGATAACACAGCATTAAAGAAAATTTACCAATAAACTGGAGCGTAACCATTCTTGGGCAAAAGAAACAAAACAACACAATTTCTACATGCTCTGCCTACTAAAACACATTGCCAGATATTTGAGAGCAAATCAAGAATTTGTTGCTATCAAGAAATGAGACATACAATCTTTGGACTCAAACTGGCCACTGCCAAACAGTTAAAACATAATAATTTCAATATTTATTAAATAATCTATTGCTATTTACCCCAGAAATCATTGCAAATAAAAAAATAGGGAGAAAAAAAAGAAAAAAAACCCACAAAACAACAAGGAAAAAACTCCACAATTATCCAATAAGTCCTGGTGTATGCTGCTATCCCCCCTTCTGTTGTCCTTCAAGGAATGTAATGGAAACCAACCCAAAAAAATTAAAATACTAGATTTAATACAAAGATAAATTATTATAAAAAGATGTTAAGTGAAACTCATTTTAATTATCCTTTTCATTTTTTCTCTTGTTGTCACTATTTTCAGACTTTCTTGATTCAAACAAAGAGAAGGAAAGGTTACTTTATAGAGCAAAGAAAAACAGTAAAGAAAGGGGAAGAAATACAACAGAAAAAGGAAGTTGTATATTTATCCTTCCTCAGTCAAAATAAAAGATTTTTTTTCTTTTAGTACTTCATAATAGTCCCTACCAGGTCTGTTCTGGCCTCAGCACACACCTAATTTCCATTAGCATTAATAACTGATGCGTGCTTACAGCAAAGGAAGAATACAGTTTACTTTGTCAAGTCTTAAAACTGGACAACAGGTTTAAATGAAAAGCTTAGAAAGGCTTGGAAGCAAGTGAAGCAGTACATAGCAAGTCTATAATGGGTAATAAAGAATACTTAGCATACCTGAAAAGATTTCACACCAGTGATAGAAGGCCTAAATAAATCATGCAAATGAATAAAAGAGGAGTATAAAATCTTTATACAACAACACAAGGAGCGAATAGTAAAAATTGCATAGAATATTACATTTTTGTATTAAAAAGCAAGTAACTGAAAATAACCCAGAGTTTTTAAATATTTAGAAGATAAAATATTTTTGTGAAGGATACAAAAGTGTTGCAATTATCATACAAAACTAATCGTCAGAAATGCATACTTCTTCAGCCTTCATGTCCCGCATAGTAATTTACAATTTTTGTTCTCCAATTTTGTCTTCTGTGTTATAGGAGTAACTTTCTTACATGTTCAGTGATGTACAGTTAGATACATTAACATTTTCATAAATATTTAGGTCTATGGAAAGATTAATAAATACAGATATTAATGAGCAGGAAACGACAATTAGTCAGATGTCTTGCATTTCCCTGTATAGCATGGATTTTTCCATGAAAAACTTCTTGATGGCCTATAAGACCACCAGCTTACACGGAGATATGACAAGTTAAACTACCTAGAGATTCTCATACTCTATGAGAGTTCATACTCGTACAACTCTGTGAGAGTTATGCCATTTGTAGCTTTGAATGCAGAGGCACGGGTGATGAAGTTTCATTCTGTAGAACAGCCTGAAAGCCAGTAAAGAATTTGACATATACAATATTGCCAGCTGACCAAATGCACAATATCCTTGCAAGCTCTGACTTTACACTGAGATATCAGGAGTCATAAGAATAGGCTAGATGGAGATGTTCTGATGGATTGAAAGGTGATCTTAAAAAAAAAAATCCAGGTTCTGAATCTAGGTAACAATTCCACAGTTAAGTTCAGAAAACAGTCAGGGCCTTTCCTCCTGTTTCTCTATGTGTTACAGGTCTATTGCCACCTTCTGAAAAAAAAAAATCCCTAGAAAACTTGTATATATATCAAACTACTACATATATTTAGCTGCAGATCGGTTTCTTAGTCCCTCACCATGTCCTACCTAGCCTGATGTGCAAATTTCCAGTCTTCTCAGGAATGAGTGTCATGAAACAAGCTGTTAGCTGGGAATTTATTTGAACACTCAGAGATTTCCCAGTTATCTCAGAAGAAATTAGCTGTGCTGCTGCTTTGGCACAGAGACCAGAAATCCAAAAACCAGGCACAGTTCAGGGTATCCAGGCCCTACTGTACCTTCACTGTTCAAAAAGCCAATTTTCAGAATGCTTCTTTTTACTTTCCAGAGGCACGCTTCTTTTCCCCAAGTGTTTTCTCCACTTGCCTTCCTTGGCATCACAGTTATAGAGAGTCTCCTCCCCAGTATATCAGCAAAGTAAAATTCACATTGAGTTTTACAACACTCACCTATTTCCTGCAAAGCTGGGTACAACTTCAACCTCTCATTAGTCAGCTTATAACTACATATTCAAGAAACTGTGTCACATTGAGGGCTACTGTGCACATTAGCCACCACAGATGGAAGGAGTAGCAAAAAATGTCACAAACATTTATTTCTGTATGCATAGACTTATTATTCAAACCTAAACACCACCCTAAACACCAGTGCTCCTAGCAGATGAATTGTGTACAGGTGCATCCAAAAGGCCTGCAAACTGCAGACCATAAGTTACTATTGCCTTGGGGGCATACTATGTTTATGCAGAACTCCCAGTGGAAATCAAGGAAGCAGCAGTTAATTGCTATGTGCATTTTATAGGAAGCTAGGATAATTTTTCAATGGGTAACATATGGTGCACTTTGCTGTGACACTGTACCTAGACTGTCACGATCTCACTCCAGTCTCAAGCAGGTGTGTTGGGAAAATAGGGTCAGCGGTAGATGGGAATGTGTATTTGACATCACATGAGAGAGATATTTTTTGTTTTCAGGCATGCCTGTTCCCCAAAGTCAATCTACAACCCTCCCCAGGGTTAATATCTCCAGTGGTCCTCTATTACCATTACCATATCTCATAAAAAAAGAAATTCACCTTTTATGGGCCATCACGTTTTCTGCCCCCTCATAATTCTTGCTGGAAAAGTGCTCAAGAATTTGTAGAAATATTTTTTCTCATTGGCAGCCTAAATGAATTAATGATCAATCCATATACTTGTCCTGAGCCAGTTTTGCTCTTTAGGCTGCTCCTTGTTCTCTCTGGTTCTATGGTAAGCTGCAGTTATGACTTTTTCTCTTGTTTCAAGGAGGTAGGTAGCATTGAAGGTAATTAATACCTTAAATTAATATCTTAACACAGAGCCAGGTTCTTCTAATAAGCATCTCAAATAAAAATCTTCACATAAGCATTTTCCATTGAACTGTGGAAAGTGAAAACTGTGAAGTTTGCAAAACTAAAAATTAAAATGAAATTATTAATTATGAAAAGCCATAAAATATAGGGAGAGGAAACTGAAGTTATAAAAGAGAACAGTATCTTTCCACAACATATTTCATTAGCTGTCTTTATAGTCTGTTTTCTGGCACTGTGGTCTCAGTGTCAATTAGGATTAACATTTTTCTATGTTTAAACTCAGAATTAATTCATTTTGGGTGGGATTTATTCTAAAGACAGTCAGACACACCCCAGTCAGGAAAGCTGCATAGTTAACTGACCCAGTCATCACAGCCATGTTCTCTATCCATTGCCAGTTTGGCCAGCTCACAAGACCTGAACAAGATGTGGACTGGCTCTGGATAAGTGGTGCTGATGTTCTGATGCTGTTTCCAGCCCTGGTGCTGATGCATAGCTTCAATAAGCAGCTGAGAGGCAATGCATCAGGCACGCTGTAAGCACAGTTCATGGAATACAGATCTCATTTCCCCATCCCCTTCTTTACACCATTTAAAGAGAAGTGCTGTTTCATTGTTTGCCCTGGTCTAGTTAAGAAACCAGTTCACTATTTTGACAATAGAAGTGCCATCTTCTAATGAATACAGACTTCTCTGTACATTGACATAATGTGTCCTCTGCGTGTGCTAGGTTTGATCAGTTCTTCTTTAAATAACTAAAAATTACCTAAACAAATCAAATCAGTTCATTTGTTCTTTTCAGGTCTATTATTTATTTCCACCAAGAAAAAAAGTAAAAAGTTACAGTATTTTTAAAAATTCAGACATAGGCAATTTAGTTCTTCACAGTGGCAGATGGCAGTTGTCATATATTGTAAATATTTATGCTCCAGGAGAGGACTTTTACATGACAGGAACCTCAAAGACCCCATGCAAATTGCTAGGTCTAATATACCTGATGAAGTATGAGCGAGCAAGTGAACAAGTTAAATGTTGATAAGATATGTCAGAGCCAAACCAGCTTATGAAAGTCAGAATATGGAATTACAACATGAAGGATCTAAGTTTCCTCCTTTACTTTTGGCCCAAGGGTCTGGTTATAGTAATTTCAACATTACTTAAACAAAATTCATCCTTAGTGAACTCTGTATTTTAACAGAACTTTATATTTGCACTTCCTTGTAGAGCATTACTGAAAAAACGCTAGGGTCTATGTGACCAACCTTGATTTATACCCTGGCAATCACTGAATAATATTTGGACAAAACAACCATGGACCCTAAGTGGTATTGGCTCTTTGGTTCACTTTGCCCTTAAGAGCACAACTTCCCACAAAAAATAAATAGAAGACTTGAAAACATATAAATTTGAGCTCAATTGTAGCTATGTACCTGCCATGAAAACTGTGTATCTGCCTACAGGAATCTTGGAAACCCTTACCCTGTTTGGGAGGTAGTAGCCAAGGAGGAGAAAAAAGGAAGACACTACAAAGGCAACTAATCAAACATTGCACGAAAAGAGATTTACTAAATGAAAACTTAAACCAACAGAACAAGAAAATAACTCATAAACAACTGATATACTGCAATATGTCCACAGAACCTATTTTTTAAATAAAGGACAAACTAACGACAGCCTTACAGATAAGTCACAATCAGAAAAACCATACCAAATTCATGGCATTGTTCACTGGTGCATATGTCACTTCGAGGAACTAGCAAGAGAGTACTCAAATAGCAAAAAGGTGCTCTATGCTTTTAATCCTCCAGTTTACAGGTTAAGTCATGTTTGCAATACATTCTCCCATGAAACTGAAGGACTTGAAATCAAAATATATAGCTGAATATTACATAGTAAACCAATAGGAAATGCTGGCAATGTTGCAGGTTCATCAGGAAGCATTCGAGAACACCTCTGGCTCTGCACTGAGAGGGGAGAGAGGGTATCAGAGCAGGAAGCTAAACACTTTCCTATTGCCTAGCCTTCTGAAGCCTGCGGGCATCTGAGCTTTACTTCTAAAGCCAGGGGACTTGCACCTCAAGAAGCCAATTTTAACGTAGAAAAGCCTCCCTGTAGGTGCTTTGCTGTTTCAACTTTGTGTAGAAGGAGCCCAGATCACCAGCATTTAGGTGGTCAAAGGAAGCAAAGAGAAATCCCACCTTCAGAACCTTCTGAAGACCTTATTTGCATCAGCACTGCATCCTGGCTTATATCTATTTACTTACTAGCATTACATTATCCCCCAGACATACTGACTATGACAAAACTTTCGAGTCCTAAACTTTAGTTAATTGAGATCAAGCATATCATAATAGCATGATTTAAAAATGCTATTGATTAATAATGAGACTCGTTTTTCCTTACCTGTGAGCAGCAGGAATAGTTTTTATTTTATTAGATCCACCCACATTTCTGGCCATGAGGGTTTTTTTTTTTGGTTTTTTTTTTTGTTTGGGGGGGGGGGAGGTTGTTGGTGTTTTTTGATGGTTTCTCTTTCAAAAAAATATATACAGCTTGGAACTCTCTTTGGCTTAGTGCAAGGTAATGCTCAAAGAAAAATACAAAGGAAATTGAATGGAAAAAAATTCTCATAGCCTTTAAGACTTATTTTTCAGGTGCACATGTTCAGATGCATTGTTCCAGAATAAAACTACTTTGTACTAGGGAAAGAATGAGAAATAGAAAAGTCATTTGCAGAATTCTAATTCAACTTTGAGGATGATCCTATTAATCAGCTTTCATATTGTTCCCAGTGACCTTTTTCATTCTGTCACACTGTTACTACCCTACTACTGGTTTTAAATCTTCCTTCCTGCATCACTGAATAGGAAAAAAATAAGTCAGTTGAGAACAGGCCATGACCCCAAGTACATGAGACACAAGTGCCGACTAACGTTGATTAATTTCCTCTGAATCATGTTAACATTACTCTCCAGACTCCATCACTTCAGCTTGTAGTGACATATTCAGTGGCTGCAATCCCCAAATAAAAAAAACACTGCAGTGTAAACTAAGAGCTTTTGTAACCAAAAAATACAACTTTGTACGCTGAATTTTCTATTAAGCGTACTTCACCTTCTATTAGCAGCATAAGGACATTCCCTCATGATCATGTCAACAAGACTACAGATTGTTCCTACGAATATGAACTTGAGAAAGTTCTGAAAATCTTGCTAAGAAGGAGTTTACACACCATAAAATTTTTATTTTTGAATTAATCAAGTCTTACTGAAGTTCTGTATCTGCTGGTCATGTTTGAATGACCTATACATGGACGTGACTCCACAAAGAGCATTTCTGAAACAGATGAAATAAATAAAAACTAGTGGCTTTAAAAATACTTCTGATGGTATAAATAAAATCTTTGGAATTATATTAGTCAACTTTATTTTGTGTTCAGAAGGAAGAGATGCAAGTTTTCTTTCATTTGAAATTCACAGTATGTTTAACCAAGAAGATATAATTTTTTCAGTACCAGGTGCTGAAAATACCCCTGAACAGGACCAGCTTTTTTTTTTTTCCCTCAGGATACTATGTAGCAGACTGAGTTGTGGATTTTGCACAGGGTTTCCTTCATGTCCTGCTGGACTACGCTTTGAACTTTTACATTACAAGTTTTCGGTGAACGACCCAATTTTTCTTTGTAGATGTGACCAAAATACATCTTATAAAAATGATGAGTTTTTAAGTTATACTTGTAACAGAGGTATTACAAATCATATAATGGTTAGAATTGGAAGGGACCTTAAAGATTGTCTAATTCCAACCCCCCTGCCATGGTCAGGGACAACTCCCACTAGACCAGGTTGCTCAAAGCCCTATCCACCCTGGCATTGGATATTTTCAGGAATGGGGCATCCACAACTTCTCTGGACAACCTGTTCCAGCATCTCGCCACCTTCACAGTACACAATTTCTTCCTAATACCTAATCTAAATCTCACCTCTTTCAGTTTAAACTAATTATCTCTTGTGCTGTCAACTACACTCACCATCTTTCTTATAAGCCCCCTTTAAGTATGAATGTCCACTACAAGGTCTCCCTAGAGCCTTCTTTTCTCCAGGCTGAACAATCTCCAACTCTCTCAGCCTGTCTTCACAGCAGAAGTGCTCTGATCATTTTTGTAGCCCTTCTCTGGACTCACTCCAACAGGTCCATGTCCTTCTTATGTTGGGGGCCCCAGACCTGGATGCAGTACTCCAGGTGGGGTCTCATGAGAGTGGAGCAGAAAGGCAGAATCACCTCTCTCATCCTCGCTGGCCACATTGCTTTTGGTGTAGCCCAGGATGCAGTTGGCTTTCTTGGCTGCCAGCACACATTGCTGGGTTACATTGAACTTCTCCTCCACCAACATCCCCAAGTCCTTCTCCTCAGGGCTGCTCTCAATCCATTCTGTCCCCAGCCTGTATTTGTGCTTCAAATCCATTTGTACACAAGTCCAAGCACTTAAGATTATGGCTGGATTTGGACTGACTTTTTCCAGTGCCTGAGATCCCTTGGAGATACAATATCCCAGCAAATCTAGAAAAAATGTGTTTACCCTTAATAATTCTGACTTGTGTTACCTGTAATGATTTCACTTATTTTGTCTGGTTCCCTAGTTTGAGAGCTTTATGTTATGACAGTTTAATAAGGAAATGCAACAACTAAAAATAGAATGGAAACAAGAATGAGAAACCCTGGCTTAGAAACCACATGGACCTCTATTCCATGGGGCTCATTTTCATGCAGAAAAACTTGGTAGACTAGAAGGTATTCTTGTCCTCAAGATTATATCATTTGTTTTAACTGGGCATCACTGACAGAATAAAGGACTAATGAATGTGAGGAAAAGCGCCAGCACTATCTCTTCAGATTCCAAATTCCAAACTTGAAAAAACTCAGAGTTTCAACAATGCAATGAGATTAAGTTGCCATTCCCATTATTTCCTAATGGTCACATTTCTAACAACAGACCTAGAAAGCCTGACAAACTTTTTTTTTTTTCCCCTGCATCTCCCGTCAAATGCACTACAGACAGCTCCAGCTAATTAGGCGTACTGAGCAGGATAAACTGCACATCAGTAACTTTTGTTTCTGAGCTCTCTGAACCATGTGGAGACTGCTGTAGCTGAATGGATATTTGGGGTGTGCGAGTTGACTAAACCTGCTACAAAAGCATTTGATTCCAAGCAAACTCAATATGAATGCTTGCCTCGCAAATCTGGATCTGAGATGCAACTGTTACCCATATTAGCTTTTGTTTTATCAGTTGCCAGCCTCTCTGACATGGGCTCAGCCACCTATCTCAAGGCAGGGCACTGAGACGCTATAGTAGAAGGCATGAGCCAGAACTCCTATGCCAGAGTAACACATGATGTATTCATCAAGTGTGCCTAGACTTTTCCTTCTTTGTCAATTCAATTATCCAAATGAGCACCTACTGCCCTGCCCTACAGGTTTGTAGAGATTCATGATTCCAAGGAGTCTCTCTAAAAAAAAAACAAAAAAACCCTCTAAAACACGTATAAGAAGGTTAGATTATCAATTAGAGCTTCAGAGTCAGTATTTAAAGGGAATGTGAAATTAGACTATAGAGTTGTAGCTATGATTTTACCTCCATATAGTTTTGTTTGCAATGGGTGCAAATAGCTGTGCATTAATAAAATCCCTAAAATTTTATGTCAGAGATGTCAGGCTGTTAGGCTGCCATAGTGATGTGTCACGGTGCATCTGAGGGGCTAAAACTGATAACAGAAGTCAATGCCTCCATGTCAATTATCACCCATTACATTTCAGGCCCTAGTCTTGATCTAGTTTCAATCCAGCACGAAGCACCTACAATCCTTAAATTGTGCATGCAAAATGTGAGGTGCCAGAAGATAACAAAATCCCATGCACTGGTTAGGATACAACTGCTCCCTGCAAAAGTTGATGCACCTGACTCTAGACTACGAAGTAAACATTTCCCTTTTACCACAACCCAGACTGAAGATTTGCTCTCAGGTGCTAACATCAGTCCTTTCAGATAATTTGTAAGGAAATGGTGGCCCTATTTAAACACAATTTTCTGCCACTGGAGGAAGCCATGCCTCCTTTATTCAGAACCTTCTTTCTGTCATTGACTTGAATTCTGTCAAGGAGTGAGAAATCCACATTTGCTACCTTCACGGCAGAGTGCTCAGGCTCAAAAAGTTTTAAGTGAAGATGGACAGAGGCACATGCACTGAAACAGCCAATACAATGAAAATGGATCACAGAGAAGAAAGGGAACTCAGGATTCCTGAGCTGCGCTGAGTCAGTTATGGGCAAGCAAAATGGAAAAAAAACCCACAAACAACAGAATATTAGAGGCATCAAAATCTCAGAGAGAATTATCATCTCTATTGGTAAGAGGATTTGATGATCGCAGGAGTATCAAACATCTTCCTCATAATCCCATCAGTGTCATCCCATCAGCAAAACCATGTAAATCCCAGATCAATATTCACTGCACATCATCATTTTTAAACTTAAGGGCTGCTGTTGTTAAACACCTGCATCTTTGTTTAGTCACTGAAGTAAAAGATATGTTCAGTGTCAATTCATCTGGAGATTCCATTACATTTACTGCAAACTGACACTGCTGCTTACTTCTGAAAATTGGATTACTTGGTTAGACTCATACCTTTCAAATTAGCTGTGCAGATTTCAAAATGTTGCTCATCAGGCTTCTCACCAGGTTTAGTCTTATTCCCACTGAGTTTCACGATAAATGGTTCAGAATCAATTAATGCTATGATCTTGAGCAACTAATGATATACCAGATCTTCCTAATCCTGTTATTTGATACAGAAACTTCTTACACAAACAAGGAACACAATTGCACACTGCAGAGCATGTCTATGCATCTCTTATTGCTCCTTGATATTTAGCTTGTTAAAACTCAAAAGGCTTGGTACTGTTGAGGAACACATACAAGCCAGTCACACAGATTCACATTTAAGTGGGAAACTGTCTTACACTGGAACTGTTTTTCAACTTTTCACTTTGAATGTGATGGAAAATAATTATAAGATTTGGTGAAATAATAAAGCACTGAGAACATCTTGATCCCCCTGTCTGCTCGTTGGTGTCAAAAATCTAGATCTTCTCCTGTACCAATTGGTTCCTAGTTTAGAATTTGTAGGATCTCCCTCTCTTCACACCTGAAACTGAAAAGTCCACATTTCCAGAATGAACATAGTTCTGATGACCCATTATGGTTATAAAAACAGAGGGAAGCCCTTCTAGTAGCTGCCATGGTACAATACATTTACCTGTAATACCTTTTCAAAACCTAAGTGATGCTGTACCGTGTAATTAGATAGCAGCCAGATTCCAAAGAAATTAGAGCTATTTTTAAATATGGCATGAAAAACAAACATAACTTTCAAGCAAAAAAAAAAGCCACCTTGTAAAAAAGAGATATATCAAAATATGTTCTAGAAAAGCCCTTTTGTAAAAGGAAAGGTCATATAGAACAGAAGTAACTCTATTTCTTTAATTTTCTGCCTTTAGTTGTGTGTGCTCTCCTCTTTAGCCTTTGTACCTGGCTTACATGCCTGTACCTCAGACGTGGATGGAGGCAATCCCTTCTCCAACTCAGGAAGGGGACAAGAGGCTGCTCCCATGCCCTGTGGCCAGCAGCCAGGGTACCCTGCTTGCTGGCATC
>JAOXNG010000042.1:19437607-19451174 GCA_028566535.1 Scolopax minor | reverse complement strand
CCCTTGAGCCTTGTGCATAAATACAAATGATGAGGGCAAATATCTGTAAGATTCATATCTGGGGTCTATGACTTTATGTATTTGAAACTGGGATTTATAGTTAAATGGTAGGAAAGCAATGCCTTAGAGAAGGTTCCAATAAGTAGCTAGAGCTAGGGGTGCTCAAATTGGATCCCAATTCTGGTAAGAATGGTTTCAAAATTACTATAATTCTTGGTTTCCTTTTTTTATCTCCCCACTACAATTTATGCTTCACCGTCCCAAACTAAAGTCATCAAGGTCAGGAAGTGTTCTTGAACAGTTATCTAAACTGCATTTAAATGCAATTTACAGAACTTATGATGCTGAAACAATCTAAACCTAAAAACTTTTGAGAAGTCAGGCATTGCGTTTTCTTTTTCTAAATCAAGTTAAGATTTCCTCCACTTTACCAACTTCCACAAGGCTCAAAGCATCCCCACAGTTTTGAACGTCCAAGCTTTCTTTTGGATTTCCCATTTCACTACAAATATAGCCTTATCCTGTACAGCAAAGGAATCAAGAATGGATACAGGCCAGGATAAACTTTCAAAATATCTCATTGTGGGTTTTTCCTCCTCACTTCAAAATTCATGACTGCATTTGAAAACCACAGATATGCGAAAGAATGACTCTTCTTGGTATAAAACAGCATAATCAGGTTTAGTTTTTAACCTAAAGGAGTTCAAACCTGGTGCTAAGTTTTGGCATGAAGGACAGTGATACCTAATATGCTGAATGAGTAGAGGAAAATTTCAGCAATACAAGAGACAGGTAAAAAAGCAGCTTACATATTTCTGAGATCATTATATACCTCTCTTGGCAGAAAACAGGCCAATTCATCGGGGATGGAAAGAAAATGCAAGAGGCTTGAATTTAGCAGGTCAGGAGTTACAATTTAACTAAATAATGAGTTCCAACAAAGATTATGATAGTGTCTACTAAATCTTGAGACACCTACTGCACCAAAACCCAGCACTTTGCCAGAGATTTCTGTTAAGTTATTGATTCAGTGAGAATGCAATTTTTAAAAGAAATTAAACCCTCTTGGAGAAGGACAGTTCCAAAACTGGTAGATAAGGATTATTGTAAAGGGAATTGAACATTGGAAAGGAAACATGCATCCACCCTGAACAGAGGGGGTAGTACATAGCTGCCTGGAAGACAAAGAAAGGCTGGGGGGGGAAGGGGATCAAACCAAAGATCTGGTTTGATGTTATTGGAGACATGATGAAAAAAGTTTGCTCTCACCTGGGAGTTTTTTGAAAACAAAGAATATGATGGACATGTGCATATACTAGTCAGAGGAGAGTACCTTCCCTCCCTCAACAAAACACTGAGGTCTCCACCCACACCGGTTTTATTAATCAAGATCTTGTTGGCTGACACAAGGAATCTGCAAGCTCAAACCCTTCCCCAGCCCTGGGCATGGCCCTGGATATGTTTGCTCTGATGATAAGGCAGAAGACAAGGTTTTCCCCATAGTAGCTCTCCAGCTAAAGTAGTCAGAGGCCACCCATGGCAGGAAGTCAATTTATAGACTCCTGACACACAGCAGCTGCTGTCGAAAGCTCCCCACGGCTCTTGAAGCCACATTGACCAGTCTGCTACCACTGGGCCCTATTTTAAAAGGATCTTGAAAAAGAGATTATGCCCAAGCATTCAGAGACTTCCAGAGCTTTCTCTTTTCTACATCAGATTGCCTGTGTGGAAATTGTCACCAGAAATACCTCTGTGGATCTGTAACTCTTTCACTCCCAAGTCCCCTGCTCTATTACCTGTTTAATACCTGTGCTGAAGTTGATGCTTCAAAACTAAGTGTGATTTGGGGGACTTGAGCTGAGAGAGAAATGAACAATGCACAAATAGTGGAAAAGTTATGTATAGGCTACTATTTAAAGCCATCATTTTCTGAGCAGGCTGATACTTAGCATGGAAGGAAGTTGGGATTAGGCTCATTCAATAGTTCTAAAACCAGCCCACGCTGTCTCTTACTTCAAAACAGACACATATACCAGTAAGGTACTGCTTGTCATCTATGAATTTTACTAATAGTCTGCATTTTGGGTTCTCCTCCCTTCCCCATCTGACATTTCCACCAGTACCCATTGCATTATGTTTTCAGTGGTATCCTGCCTGCCACATTATTTCTCTTGAAACACAAGGATGTAAGAAACCGAGGAATTCCAAGAGTTGCTAATGGCCTTTTTCAGTTCTGCAAAAATACAGAAAGATTTTATCAGTAGGCATTTTGCATTACTCCCATCTCAAGAAACAGCTGCTTTCCCCCTCTGCTGGCATTCTGCCAGAAAACCAAAGCTGCCTAGTTAACACAGAACCGTCAATAACCCATAGACTTTAACCTGATAAAGTAATCAGGGAGAATATCATCAAATCAAGTCTTGAGAACAATGATAAGTAATTGGAATTGCTATACCAGGTAAATGAAGAGAAACTCTCCCTAAAATAATTTAAATCAAACTTGTAGAACACTAATCAAAACCTATCACGTAGGGCAGAAATTTTCCATGCAGGCATTCCCTGTTAGGGCTGCTATTCTCTTGGTCATGTTCAACGTACTGATAAGATGAGAATATGTTTTCTTTTCTCTTCTCATGAAGCTGACTCTTTAAACCCCAAAATTTTGCTTCAGTAACACAGTAATTCTGGACAGGCTCTTTGGAGAGTACGTTTTTCACTAAAACTCTCGGGAGGAAACAAGGACCACACACTAGAATAACAGATTAAACAGTTTCCTGCAGATTGACACAAAAACTTCTGAAAATATCTAAGGGTCAGGCATGTTTGAGGCATACACCATTACACGTCATCAGGTAAATGGCCAGCTAAGATTTCCAGCAACCAAAGCTTTCCGAGAAACACCTACATGTTTTGCAGAGCAAATCACTAGCAAATCCATAGTCAGAGTAAACCTAAATTTGTAGTTAGATACTACATAGTAGAAACTTCTGATGTTGTAGATTCAATTTCTTGCTATCCCCCCCCAAAAAAAGGCCCTTTAAAAATCTTCTATGATCTTGTTCTCCACTAACACCTCTATTTTATCCATCCAGCCTCTGTTCTTCTCTTTTCTATTGCTTTCAGTCAGCTAAGCCCTTTATCCATCATTGTTGTTTTTTTCCCTTCATCCATCACTTCTTTTAAAAACCAATTCCTACATAGAATCGAGTTATTTCTTTTCCTGGCTCTGATAATACCATAAGAAAAGCACATCTTCTTTTTTTACCTGCTTCTACTTCAGTTTTTTCATCCATGAAAATGAGTACACAACTTTCCCACCATAGTCATATTTTGGATGATGACTTCTTTGCAGTGCAATTATTGTAATTTATTACATCCCACCCTCCCTAAATATCATTTTCCTTTCCACAAACCAAAGACCTTGTTTTCCTGGCATCTAGCAACCCTGCAGTATCTTTGTTGACATCCTGCCAAGATCTTTGCAGGTTCTCAGCAAATCTGTTAGTCTCTGCTGGGGCCAGCTGCTGTCTATAACCCTTATATATTCTGAGCTTCGTTTGATTAGAAACACCCCTGAATATATTATGTGCTTCTGACCTCAAGGGTAATCAGATGGAAAGATACTTCTGCCGACCATTGCAGAAACTTTAGCTCAAGAACCCCGAAATTCAATTTGTACAGTATCACAATGGGCGAGAAGAGAGAGGGTCAGAAGAAGAAACAAATTTTCATCCAAGTCTTCTTAAAGATTCAAGCTTGGCATCATGTCTAGAGACGTTTATCCCACCCTCCCAAAGAAACAGATGAAATCTCAGAAGCTGATGAGATTTGAACTGCTACCAACTTTTAAAAAATGCCTCAGAACTGTCAGCATTCCAGTTCAGATCTGTCACAGACTGCAATGTATTCACATGATTCAGCATTGTTTCATTAGATGTTAAATTTTGTACATATCAAGAAATAGTAATTTTTTTGTACAATTATGAAAAGGTCAGATTGTTTTGGGGTTTTTTTTTGGCCAGCTAGGCTGCTGTAGTGTGAAATAAGACATACAACACAGTATGGACGTGCACTAAACACCAGGTTGCCTGATAAAGATGTAACCATTAGGCTGCCTGGAATCCACAAGTTACGCTGCGGAATCACCTGCTGGGTCAGGCTCTGGAGTCGAACGAGGCAAGAAAACACCCCTCAAACCCCGTATCTTGCAAACACATAATGTGACTTTGCTTGTGAAAACACATGTGCTATGAAAAGCAGTTGCTCTTGGACTAGATGAAAACCAAGTAGGACTTTAAGGGTCAGTATGGTGGATTTATATGCATAACCTGGCAGTACAGTGTCCATCTTCTTTATAGGAACTAGCCCAGAAGACCTCACTCTCTACAACAGCCATAAATTTAACATAACAGGAATTTTTACCACTTAAAACTCAAAAGAAAAAAACTGATCACCAATAAAGCTGAGACATAGTGAAGGAAAAGACACAACTATCAATCATATGCAGACCAAAGAGAAACAAGCACCCAACACCTAGAAGACAGGTGCACACGTGCTCTCCAGCCATTGTCAGGGATCTCAAGTGCTACAGACACACCATGGTCCTACAGGCTGCAGGTTTGTAGCTGCTGCTGGGATCCAGTTTTAAGATAGGCCCATTTGTGGCTTTTAAAGTGGTGCTTGACTTCAAAGTAGCATCTGGGCACTCTTTCAAACTAAGATAATTCCAGTGCACTGGAATTCCCATGCACTGCAGTTTTTCTGTTCCTTGGATTCGAGGGCTGGACTAGGCCCCTGGGAGTCATCCTTTCTAGAAATCAAGTCTTGGCAGCTCTACCTTACCCTCTGGTTACTGCTCTTTTATGACCAAATGAAAAATGAAAGAGGGCGGGCACAAACATAGTGACTGAAGGAAGAGGCAGAGGGACTGAGCTAGTGCTTGGAGGGATGTGAAAACACGTGCTGCAGGAGGTGGTCTTTGGATGTTCTGGTTTAAGAGCTCAGGGTGCGTGGGTGCCACAGGACTGAGCTTGCTGTTACTACTGGTTGTTATTACGGAACAGCAGCCATTGCACACTCCTGCCTAATTTAAAGTTATGTACAGCAGCACTTCCTTCAGGCAAATTGTTCCACCTTTGACTTTATTTTTATGTTTTAAACAAAGTTTAAAAAAAACTTTCAGATTAACCATTATGCTTCACCAGATGATCCTTTGTCAGCATGCTTTTCTCTGCCTCTTTTTACAATTTGTCTCCAGCTTTGCCTCCCTCTTATCCCACTCACTGTGCTTCCCAACACCCAATCCAGACACGTGAAGAAGAATTATTCCTTAGTTTTTGGAACAAATGGAGAATTACCAAGTGAGAATCTCAGTGGAGAATGTCACAAAAACTGCATTAATATACCTATCTCTGGATTTTTAGGAAACTCATCGCCTTATGTATTTGCTAAATATTTTAAATCAAAATGCATCATTAGTGACACTACAATTAACAGTGCATAAGCTTAATGCATAGCATAACAAACTACACATCAATACATGGTTAGCATCGGTTTTTGAGCCCTGCCATGTAAATGTACCCTGTAGGTACGATGACATCATTTGTGCTAAATACCAACTGAACTCTAGACCTCAGTTCTCAGCTGACTGAATAACCCACAACATATTATGGGGGTACCAAAGGACATGCACATGCTCAGTCAACTCACAGACCTTCGCTAACATGACTTCCCCTTCAATCCACATTAGTTCCAGCCAGATAGCATCTGTTTCATGGGAGAAAATGGGACAAGGCGAGTGGATTAAGGGGAAAAGACTGTACTTTTCTTTAGTGCCGTCATACTGGTATCATAAGGGTCGATGCAAAAGTGTTTTTAACCTGGTAAGTTAGTTTCAAGAGTGAAGTATTATTTCTGCAGGAGAATGCATATTATCCCTAGAATACATTTCAGCTGTATTAGTGTATCTTACTTGAAGTATTCTGTACACAATCGTATTTTGTGAGTGTCAAGGAAATTAATTGTTTCATTATAGTGATGATCTATTCCTAAATTAAAAAGCTCTAATAACATCTCTAAGGCAAAACAAGTGGACCCAGAGATTAGTGTAGTAGTTCTTGCATATTCTTACAGAGTTCTGAAATTCTGCATCTTGAAGCATTAGGATGCAAGGTCTTAAAGGAATGTTGTTGAACAAGTCTAATAACTGTCTGAAATAAATTTCAAAACTTCAAAAATTAACCATTAGGCCAGAGGTTTAACCTTTTCACCTATCAGCCATATAAATGCAAGTCTGGCCATGCCGGTGTTCACACAGGTATTTTAATAGGCAACACGTGTGTTTCCACTAAAAGTTGGTTTCTATTACCTTGTCAGAGTACTTTAAAAGTTAATATACTATAAATACTGCTGTACAGCTAGAGGATAATTCAGATTTTTGGAATTCAGGTAAATATAGTCTAGATAGACCAGATACAAGAAAGAAAATTTTTACAAGGGCAATGACACATTGGAATAGTTGCCCAGAGAAGTGGTAGATGCCCTATTCCTGGAAACATTCAAGGTCTGGTTGGACAGGGCTCAGAGCAACCTGATCTAGTTGAAGATGTCCCTGGTCATTGCAGAAGGGTTGGACTAGATACCTTTAAAAGGTCCCTTCCAACCCAAACTATTCTGAGATTCTATGAATTCTTCTGGGCAGTTTGTTCTGCAGCTCTTAATCATATATTCATCATTTGCCACCCTGAAGGATGCACTGACTGTCAGCATGGGTGCATGCTCCACAATATAAAGGACACAACTGGTTTAAAAAATTATCATCTCATTTATCGGACTGATGCTGTGATCACTGGCAATGATTTTCCAATTTTTATTTTATAATGCTAGCTCTACTTTACTGGCCAGAAATCTATAAGCACAATTTTTATACAAAATTATTTATACAAAAGTATTAAAGGAGCTGAATTAGAAACAGGTTGGGGAGAGGGATGGCAACAGTATTTCATAGAAGAGACTCCCTGCTCAAATAAACAGCATATTACACACTGCAGATTTATAGCAACATTGTAAAAAGGAAAATCCTTTATTTAGGGTTTAGCTCAGGGAAAATTTTAGGTTTTAGTTTAGGGAAAGCATCTTTGATATTAATTGGTTATATATATATATATATAAAAAAAAATATAAGATCCTTCATCTTATATCTTCTTCAGAATAGCAACCACAGTAGTATTTTTCTCCTCATCCCTCTTACATGTATTTCTCTCACAACTAAGCACCAGAAATTTGTAAATACTCATTGGGCAAAGTCTTGGATTCATTTTTTTTTTCCTCTGAGGTGCGACAGTTTCTTTCAGGCCAGAATTTTTGCACTTGATCTGACATCGTTCATATGCTAAGTTTACACGCATGCTGAGATATACCTTGGATCAGGATTTAAGAGAAGAAGGTATGTGAATACGTTTGCATATCCATGACATCTAACATCTTCCCTGTGCTCTGATCCTATCAGAATTAAAATGCTTAAGTTTCAGATCAATTGTTCCAAAGATTTTTAGGCATATTAGCAGGATGTCAGTCACACTAATTTAAGTCACCCTGCTGTGCAAAAGAAATTGTTTGAAAGAGTTATGGTCCCTCTCAGTCACAAATTACTATAAAGTAATCTAGCGTAACCAATTCAGAAAATATCAGACTCATAACTATACAATGTGAAATGTAGTGTTGATGATTTTTAATTAGAATTTAAATCTCATTTTACACTTACTCTGCGAGACCCATTTTCATCTTTAGCCACCAAGTATTGAAATTTAAAGATTTGTTGTATGCATTAGTTAATAGGTCAAACACAATGAAATTACACATGTAGATATGAGGGAGAATACCTTACTCAGTAAAAATAATAAAATCTAGAAAAGGCCACATACAGAGCAGAGCTGTTTGAATAGCATTCATTAAAACATGAATTGTGCCCTATTGTCCTGCTTGACTCCCTCCCTACCCCCTCAGCAAATTAGAAAAACACTGGAGGCAAAAATTTTTGGAGGAAGACATCTAGAAAAAAAGATAATATTTGAAATTAAATATAAATTATCATATTTTCCAGTCAAAACTAGTTGAATGAAGATAGGAGATACTACTATTTTTCTAAAAAATGAAAGTCAAAATAAAATAGTTTTTACCAATTTTGGTGAACCACTTGAGGTGCATTTTTCCCTAGGGGTAGAGAAAGAACGGAGTTGTGAGATTTTTGATTGAGGAGAATTTGATATGCTGGGGTTTATTCCAATTTAGGCTATAGCTGTATGTCATTTTTAAATGAACTTTATATTTTAAACTACATTTTAAGTCCATATTTCCATGAATAAATTTTTAAAAATGTTAAAAGGGTTGAGCAAATTATTTCAGATTAAAATTAAACCAAAATCAAATAAAATTTTGGTTCATTTTTCTTTTACTCTTTTCCACTTGTACTTAGTGCCAAGTTTTCACAGGGCTGAAAACAATAAAATAAGAAAAAAAAAAGTTTAGGGGGTTTGAATTCACTCACTTAGACAAGAGAAAAAATCAAATATGTCTGCTCCTTACAGATTTCCATCCTGCAATTGGCAAGTCTGGGTCAATTTCAGACCATTACTTATTTTTAAACAAACATCAGGACACCATGAAGTAGAATTTAATTACAGCATTTAGCCTTTTTCAAAATTGTGCTCAAATTCCCTTTTGATTAGGTTTACTAACCCTATCATTGACAAACTTCAATAATTTTTTTCATCAAAGTGAAATCATATTGAAATAGCAATTTCAAAAAAAACCACATCCCAGTACATGAAAAGTAAATGAGCATTTTCTGTATTTGAAGATTTTACTTTGAATCTTAATTTAACAGCTACACTAGAAGTTTTACAGTGTCAGAAACAGGAACTCAAAAAGTAGTTGCTGAAGACCCTGCTGTGACTTGGAATGAGACAAGTATAGGAAATCTCATTTGGGGAAATAGTTTAGTCCTGTAGAAAACAGTTAGATAAATTCATATGACACAAGTGAGAACATCCATGACCTGAAAGGAAATCTCTTTACCTTTCTCTTTGCCCTACTCTTCCAACTGTAAAAATAAAAGTTAATCCAAATTAACGGGAAAACATTATCTTCATTCTTCCCTAATTGGTTCCAAAAGATATAAAATGGCTTTTTTGCCAACTGTTTCCCCACTCTTCAGTTTGTTCCATACACCCTCTTTTTGCATCTTGGTATTAAAGGAAAAAAAATAAAGTGGAAATAAGAAAAGTGAAAGGGACTGGACAGGGGAAAAACCTTCCTTCCCTGATGCATAGTCAAAGCTTTTTTGTTAATAAAAAAGTTGTTTAAATGAAACGAAATTAAGAAATTTTGCATCCAGAAAAATCTAGTTAGTGGGAAGGGAATCTTGCAGCAATGAAAAAAGTTTTGAATCACTGTTTCAAAATAGCTTTTTTCCTACAAAAAAATATCTATAGGCAAAATATCAACTTTTGCACTGGCTCTCAAAGTTGGGTTTGGCACCTAACACTCCACTGGGAAGTGCTAGTTGTAAAGACACTATGTCAGAATCTGCACCTGCCTTCTACCACAACTCCCAGCTGCTTCAGCAAAGAGAACAAAAGGCAATTCCCAAATTCAGCCACTCAACAACCTTGACATCTAAGGATAAAACACATACACCTTTTATAAGCTGGCACAAAGCCTAAGCAATACTTAAATTTCACTTTAGTCTGTTAGGATTTTTGTAACTACTCTTCTGGGTCTTTCCATAGAAGTGATTTCCCTCTTCCCCAGAATAAGTTCCTGTACATAATAACTCAAGCAACCAACAACTCATAGGAAGATCTCATTTCGTTTGATTACATCAGACCATTGCTGACTGCTCTCTCAGATCATTCTAGCTCTGCAACTTTAAATATAGTTATTAGATATTGAAAACACCTAGGTCAGCAGACCTTTGTGGCTTTGCACATTGACTCGCATCTTTCTTTCCAATTTTCTTCCTTTTTATAACTTTAAATACCTGTGAGGGGATTTTTGTCAAAGTGTGTCAGTTGCAAAATCAGGGCACCAGCTTGTTAAATAAACAATCAGCCCCTAAGCCGTTCCAGAAAAAGGATGAGATTTCTCATGTTTACATCTTCTGTGAGTTAAGGTTTATTTCAGCTTTGAATCCCTGAAGGCAAACATGCAATATGTAAAGCAAAAGCCCATAAGAGAAACATTTTACTCCTATTGCTTACTGAGAAAGAACAAGACTTTTAAAACAGACCAGAATGCCACACTTCATTAAACAACATTAGCCTTCCATGTCTAATAAACATTCTCCTTTATTTTTCAGTTGAATTCATTTGTAACTATTTTTAAAAGGTAGCTTAACTTCCATATAAACAAGATATTTGGGGACCAATAGCTTTTAATACTCATGCTATAAGAAGAACATCCAAATGGAAGGGAATTTCTCTCCCTTTTTTAGTTTTCTTTTAAGAATGTATGAGTATTAGTAAAAAATAGCCTCGGCTGTCGAATAAATGCAACTGTTCTAGAAGAGACAATAAAGAATTAACAGAAGGAATTCTCATTTGTTAAAACACCTAGGATCTCACATACTAAAAGCCTAGATAAATGCCTAGATGCATGCAAATATATAAACAATGTTCACTTTTCACAAGAATGCAAAAGTTTTCAGAAGGGTGTAAAGAAATCTGATATCAGAAACCTTTTCCTGTTTCAGATTTTGTTAAAAACATGATGCTTACATTAATGGAATGCCTGGCTGAAGTTCACAAACTTGAAAACAATTCCAGACCTGTTTTCAAGCTTCTCATTGCCATTGGAGATGGGTCTGAAGTTTCTTCAAGTTGGAAGACATTCATACTTCAGAATGGAATGGTAAGAGAGAAAAGACAGCGGATGGTTCTTACTTCTGAACATCACTGAGTTCCAAAGTACTTGCATCCTAGCTGTGTATAAGAGCTCATCTCTAACTAAATGAAAGATAAGAAAGGTTACTGAAATGCCAGTCCAGTTGATTTGTATAAGTAAGATGAGTTAAATAAAATATTCTTTCTTTATTGAATTGTTGGAGTAAAATTCACAGAGGGAAATTGTGACCTCCATCAGAGTAATTGCATCTCTTACTGCGTTCAGTGGAAGTGGAAGTTAATGGCGACCCGTCATAACTGGGGCACAAGTAAATTACTTCATGATGAGGAAAATCATTTATAATTTTTCATTTTGCAGTAAATAAAGCAAATTGTACCTTCTACAGGTTTGGTGTGCTTATAAAGGAGGAGAGAACAAAAGTGATTCTGTAGGAAAGGAAGGCCACATCCATAATTTCATTTCACATCCTTATTACTGAATACCAAGCTTTTCCAGAAGTTTTCCCAGTGTCTCTTGTGACCACTGGCTAGCTCGATACTGTGTTATTTTGTGAAAAACAGAAAGAAACTTTTTATAAAGTTCACCACAATTTGTTACTGCTCAGCAGGAACGTAATCTGGACTTCTTGCAGTGCTGTAACCCAATTTAATTTCCCTATCAGACTACTTGATGAATCTGTCTATAGAGTTTTCAAATGGGAGATAAAACTTCTTACTACTGAAGGCAGAAAGTTCTTTCCCTTTCGTTTGCTCTCCAAGGGTTCAACCATCACCTGCTTGGCAGGCCTTCACTAATTCAGCTCTCTATTTCTTGAACAATAGATTTCAACTTTATTCATTAAAAATGAAAACATGGAAATTAAAACCTTACATAGGTGAAGGTCTCCACAAACGAATCAGAAACCCTGCAGAAGTGGATATAAACTCAGGGAGACCAGAAGTAGCTAAGTAGCTTCACCTTTTTTCAAAGGAAATAAACCTGTGAGTGGTTTCATGAATTAATGAGCACTTGAACTAGAAAATTCCCTGGAAAAGAAATAGATGCATGCACTTACAGTTTCCCTAATATATTCCCCTTTATAAGGGTGCTAAAAATACTTCAGCTCTCATTGATGTTTTTATCAAACTTGGAAAACTACGACCACACCTACATGTGAATGGGAAATCCCCTCTGAAAATATATTAAGGCATTTTAATAACAATAGGTTTATGATTATTCTTCTTACCTGTGCCAAATATCTGTTCTTCTAATCTTAAATGCAGGAAATAATGCACTATGTAATGATATTGTGCTATTGTTTAAAACTGAGTATTTCCAATTTTTATCATAAATAACTCATCCTTTTAAATCTATAAAACTGGACCTTTAGAATAATACTTTTGAAAATTCATGATAGATTGAATAAGTTTTGATGATAAACTTGTTTCAAGAGAAACATAACTAAAGGCAACAGAACGTGACATGGAGCTGGAGAAAAGAAAAATCTGGATGCACACATTTTTATACCTGAAATATCATATATTAATTACTATCCATAATTCTAATTCCCATGTACAGTGAGTGCAGGTGTGAGAGACTAATATGCTCTATGGAAGACAAGAAAGAGCAAAAACCAGTGTCAACATTGCTGCAGGAGTTGTTTTAGGGCCTAGAGAAAACAACACCATGAACAGTCTGTGACATTGAAATAAGACTGACTTTACCATCAATAGGTCGATTAATAAGAGCTCTAAGTGACTGCAAACAGGACCTAAATGCAGAGATAACAATGTGAAGAACAACAGCATTCTGACAGACATGTATCATCCCCTCATGTTGTGAAAGCAGCAAGAAAAGCTGCTGTAATCAAATGCAGAATGTCCTTAAACACCTGATTCCAGCATTAACCTGTTCCTATCCCATCACTTATGATCACAAAGACAATGGAGTAGTGACACTGTATGAATTGAACATATGTAGTCATTTCTCAGAGCACTTTACTAGAATGTATAACAGCTTTGTGATCATCTGGTCACAACTTTAAAGCAAAAGGACAGGTTTCAAATTGCATAATTCAGATTTCCTTTCAACATTCTTAAATGTATTTTCCTATTTCTTGCAGAATTTCCTTTAATTATTTTCTTTGAACCCCTTCAAGCATGACATTGTAGGATATGAAAGACTCACATACATTTCACTTTTCCTTATAAGTTATCTGCAGTACATGTTCTCTAATGGAATATAAAACCTCTCTGATGCAAGTTTACCTCAATATAGGACAGAAAAGGATGCTGTAGATGAGTGTCCACTGTTCTGAAAGTACATCTATACCTACTATACTAATATTTGTGTCAACATCAGTAGGTTCATTTCCTTTGTGTGGGCAGAACTCTATGAGCCCAAGTCACAAAGCCAACAGCTGAGATGTACAGGAGTGCCATGTGTGCCATTTAAAGCAACAGCTTACCATGCTAAGCTACTGTTAGACTACATGAGTTCTCATAAAATTGTGTAAAGTTCCGTTAGAAAGAAAAGAGACAAATGAAAAAAACATGAAGTTAGTGGGAAAACACTGAGTAATAACATAGAATCATAGAATCATCTGGTCCGGAAGGGACTTTCAAAGGTCATCTAGTCCGACCCCCCTGCAGTCACAGGGACACCTCCAACTAGACCAGGTTGCCCA
>JAOXNG010000042.1:19393452-19405415 GCA_028566535.1 Scolopax minor | reverse complement strand
CCTTGACAGGAAGGCTATACACAGCTAAAGTTTCCTGCTTGCTGCAAAGCTGATGGAAAAGGATTGAGGTAAGGAGGTATGGGAATCAGCTGACCATGTTAACAAGCTCTTTCCTAGCTAAACAAGGCAGAGGTTCTGCCTGCCCTGTACACATAACAGGACAAAGATTTGGGACTGTGGGATTCAGCAAGGAAAACTGCATGCAGAATAGGACTTACCACCTGACAAACTTAGTTCTGGAAAATAGTTCTATTCAAATGCAGGAAAAAATCTGAAATAGTCATATAATTAATCCAATGCACAGATTAAAGAAAATATTACTTCCTTTTTTTTTTTTTTAAGTAGCTTTGAAACAGTACATCAACTTTCTAAAGACAGGAAAGGGAGTCTGGAGTCACATTAAACCATTAGATATTTTTTTCCTCCAGGTATGTAAGGGCCGGCGGCAGGATTTTCTGGCAACAATTTAAATACTCTTCAAGGGATAAAGCTCAGCTACCCCTGACTGCTGTGATTGCCAATTTTTTCAAGTGTTTCCTCCTACTATCTTACTTTTACCCAGAGAACAGCACAGCTACTGTTCTAGCAGCCATTCACATCTTCTGAACTGCCAGCTCAGTACAGGGCTGTTCTCTGCTCTCCTGTGCATGAACATAATAGAAAGAGAAGTCTCTTCCCCTTCCAAATCTCTGTACCAACATATTCTGACAGGCAGGCAGAGCAGAGACAGATTGTGAGAAAGAGGTACTTATCTCTCCTGTGTCTTCTCACTGTGAATCACTTAGTGTGAATAAATTATTCCTAGCCTCTGCCAGGGAGAGAGATCAGGTAGACTCATCTTGTCCACAGTTCTTAGAGGCCAAAAGTTAACATGAAACCTCCCATAAAATGTCTGCACATTTGTGCTGCGCATACACAGCACACAAAAAACCACCAAAAACCAACCAAACAAAAAAAACCCCAACGTGCAAATAATCGATGTCATGGCTCACCAGATGAAGAACCACAAGTATTTCACATCAGTCCCCAAAATGAATTTATCCTAAATGCTATGCAATATAAAAACCATTTGTTTCAGGTCAAGAAACCCCTTCCCCTACAGCCAAAATTTTCTTACTTGGGTTGGGGATTTGAGGGTTTTAGTTTTTTGGGTTGCAGGAAATAGCAGTTAAGGGATTTTTAATAAAAGATGAAAACTAAATTCACCAAGAAACAATTTGCCAGTGGTTGTAACAATCACAGTTGTCGCAGAAAATCCAAGTTCACATTCCCATGCTCAAGCAAGCACAGAAGGAATTTGAGCTCAGTTATCCTATATCACACTCCAGTATTGCATACAGGAGTCCACAAATTACAAGGACGGAAGGACACAAGAGCAATACCTCACACCATCCTCGCCCGCTCTCTGAAAGGCATTCCCATCCCAACATGCTTTTCTTCAACTGAAACCACTTCCTGGATTAGAACAATTTCCTGTGAACCAACACTGGATTTTTCTAATGAACACATTATTAAGCAAAAAAAGAATCACCAACACGAAACTAAAGCTGTAATTCCATAAAACTGATGGGCACAACTTTGGAAAGAACATTCGTGGAATAACATGGAAAGGATTTTCTGTGGTTTAGAGCTTTGAGGACAGAATAGGTCATACCAACTGTGATGATGGGACTAAGCAGGGGAGCATACAAGAAATGTCCTCACAAAACAGACCCTCTATATACCCCCTCTATATTAGATACAAAAAACCTGCTTGCACCTGCTCCTCTGCGCCTGGCGAGCTCCTCACTATAAAGACAAAAAAAGACTAAGGCAGTGCTACCATATCACCACTCCCAAAGACAGGAGCTGGGCAATGCACAACAGGTGCCAATAGAAGCAAGATTGTGGCTACCTGAAATGCCACAGGCAACTCTGTACAGAGATGATGTTTTGTTGTTTATCAACAGAATGCTATTCATGTCAAAAAGCATTTTAGATGCAGCTCATTGCAATCACTGACTATATTCTACCTAGTTAAAACAGCTTCTGTCAGTCAAGGGGAAACAAAAAGGAAGGTGTCTGCTGGTACTCTAGTACTTATTCTCTCTGAAGCAGTAAGGCTATTATTTAGGAATGTCATTTTTGGCAACATTTCAAAGCTATTCAGTGCCAGATTTTTAAAAGTCCCATGTATAATTAAGTATCTCCCTTCCGTGGCCACAGCGTCGGACACAGTGAGGGGGCAGTGCAGCCAGATTTTGGTTCCCTGAACAAGGGGTTGCTGGCAGGCACAGTCCACCAAACATGCTTTTTGAAGAACCAAAATAAGCCTAAATATTATTCCTTTCCTTAGTAATTGTTGGTAGCAAATAGCTTATATTTCGTAGCTGTAAGACTAAGGATAAAACACCTTTCCCTATGGGATATCATCTGAATCCTAGCTGCCCACCCACCAGAAATATCCTTACCTTTCAAAACACCTGACAGAACGCTGCATTTCCCCACAGGGAAAAAAAAAATATCCCTTTTTTAGCCCTATCAAATTTCCTAGCATGAACAGTACACTCCCTCTCAATGCTTTGGTAGGCTTTCCAATTTACTGTCTGCTCTGGCAGATGACCCACATTCACCGTGACTCCACATTTTATGGCCTCTGAAGGTCTTTAGAGAGAGGCTCTGCACTGCTCTAAGGCACCCAAGTCACCAATCTTGTCACCCTGAACAAGGAAGGGAAAAATCTTCTCTAGTGACCCAACTGAGTAGCTCAGAGGCAGTTCTTTTATCCACTCATTACAGAAATAACCTAATGCATTAAGACTCTTTACACAAGCTTCTCATTTAAGCTCTTAAATTAACCTACAACTGATGAAGACCTGAAGTCATACAATATATGGCTTGAAGTCATACAATATATGCCTGATATTACCCTAGACAACAGCCTGACAAAGAAAATGAAAAGGCCTAGCTGACAAGATGTTACCTTCTAAGGAATTTCCAAATAAAAATATAGTCTCAGATAGCTTTTTAGAAGAGAAAACTTGCAACCCGAGCAGAAAGGGCAGTCAGGACACCTGGCAGTAGTCTGCAGAATTCTAAGGAAGCTAAGGCCGAAATTGTCCACCAAGATACATAGGAAAAATATCACAAGCCACAACAGGTCCAGCTCCTTTGCTCCCAGAGCCAAGCATGGATTGTGTGTGCCGGGCATGCCTGGAGGGAGCCATTCCAGCTGATGGCACACATCCGAGCCTACCACACAACCAAATAACGGGCAGACAGGCAGCCCTGGAGCTGCTGCTGGCTCTCTGCAGTGCACAGGAAAGTGAGCCAGGGAGCAGATTGCATGTGTATGGACACTCCCTTGCACTTGCCTGTCAGCAGCACTGCAACCAAACCCAAGGAGAGGACTTGCAGGAGGGATCTCCAAAGCCTAGAAAGACATTTTGCAATTTAAGTACAGTTCAATTTCTGGAATAACAGAGAAATCAATGAAGGGTCTGACTAATGAACTGTAGACACTACATGTAGCTAGAGACCACCCCTGTTAGAGTGGGCACTAACAGCTAAAGACACATTCACACCCCAGACAAATCCCCACCCATTTCACTGAAATCAAGTGTTCGAACTGGGATTCATCCCTCATTCCCCTTCGCTGACACGAGTGGGAACTGCACAGAAGGAGATAGTTTTCACCTGCTGTAGCACTGCCACTGGAAAGGGAGAGGCATGGGCATGAGAGACATTCCTGTAAATATCACTTCCAAAACTCACTACTTCCAGGAATTAAATGAGTGCCAAAATAACTGATTTGTTGGCATTTATATATAACCAATGCCTCCTTTTCCAGGAATAACATCACATTTTAGTAGATAGACAGTGCTACTGCAGTGTTCATGTCTAATAGCTTCTCATCCACAGAAACACCAAGGATTTTGGTTCACTGGACTGTATATTTCAGAGTTAACTTCACACTCTCTTCACCTGTAGTCTGATAATATTCAGTTGTTTATTGTAGGAAAACTAAAATTACTTGATCAATGTGTGCTCAGCAAGGTTTTAATTTAATAGCATGACACACATAGTATTATAAAGTCCTATCTTATAGCTCTTTGTTCTTATAAAGAGAATTTTCATCTCATTGGCTTTTGAAATGCAAAATACTTTTTTGTTGTCTTCCATAAAACTGTTTCAATGCACTTAAAATTTTCATTATATTTTAAAAGGATTCCTCTTCTTAAATTGTAATTGAATTTTTATAGTAAATTCCTTAACTTATCCTTCAGTTACACATGTAGCTTCCACAAATTTCCTTCCTCTTAGAGTTCTTTATTCACGTTTTGAATTTCCTCAAAATTTTCCAAAATTTATTTCAATTTGGTAAAAAAAGACTCTCCTGTTCTAAATGAACTTCTGAGAGCAACCAAAAAGAAAGAGTGGCATTGCTTTTTGATTGTAAATCACACTAAATATGATTTTAAGAACATTGAAATACAGGGAGATGAAGTGACATAATTAGATTTGGTAAGATACCTCATCTCCCTTGAATCTTTACTATACTGAGCAGCAAGTGGAAGCCTCAACCACAGCAGTAGAATTCACTGCAGTAATTTAATCAAAAAGCCAAGAGCAAACCATGATGAATGTGTGATTAGCACTGAAGAATACTTCGGCTGGTAGTTTAAGAGAAAGGGCCATCAGACGCATCGCATCTAATACACAGAAAGTGAGCATCAGATGGACCAAAGCAGACTAGTGATTTATTTCTGGCATAGGAGCAGGAAAAGCAAATAGATTTCTGTTCTGCTATATGTATATTGCAAAACGCAATGCTGCAGACTGATGTTACATTTCAGTAATGATGTTAAACAGAAAGCTGTTTGAGTCACTAAAAAGAGATGTTTAAAAAAATTGCATTTTTAAATGACTTAATTTATTGTGCTTAAAAACACTGAATAGAGCCAGAGTATGGCTGTGCCAGCCTAGTATTGCCCAAAAATATCAGAAAATAAATACCTGGAACAAAACTGCACCCAAAAAAAAAAAAAAAGGAAAGAAAAAGACAGACACTTCCCAGAACAGAAAAGAACAACTTAGATCTAGACAGGGCTGCCCTGCAGTTGAGATGCCATGTACCTATGCACAGAATGACATAACTTACCACGTCTACATTCCTTAAGAAAAAAAAAAAATTGAAGTGCCATAAGTTCAAAACTTCTGGTTTAGTTCTTAGCATGGGTACACCACAAAGTTTAATTAAAACAAGCAGTGAGCAGGAGTGTTGGTCTCTTCTCAGCCACAAAAATTTCCTTTCCATTGTCTGTTTCTGAAAGAGCGGAGGCATCACAAAGAAAAACCCTCTTCATTTTCAGTGCAGCACAGCGGTCGCATGCAGGGGTCCCTCCCCGACTGCTGCCACAAACCTACTTTTTTCACACTAAGGCACAAATCAACATAACTTTTATTGATTCCACTCCTGTTAGCACGTGCAGGGAATCCAAACAGGTGAGAAGGTGAGAACAGGCTGATGTCAGAAAAGCCACATGCTTCCTCACACATTCCACCATAGGCTACTGTGACAGGTGCCTTTCTTCCTTTTCTGTGCTTCTCATACCCAGATCAACTAGTATCAGTGCCATCTGTCTTTACTCCAGAGACTAGTCTAGCTTAGTTCAATGGATGCATAAATACGTTCATAAAGATGGACAGATTATATTAACATTTTGTACATGATTGGAAATTTCCTTTAGAACCTCTTTTAAATTCATCCTTCCTTTCAGGCAACTGAAAACTCATCCATGTCATAGAAGTTTTCACCAATCATGCATGTTTACAGATAGAAATGGACAATTCAAACACAGTAATTTTATATGAAAGCAGTATATTAGCTGGTCTGTACTCACTCATGCATTGACTATCTGCTTGTTTTAAATTGACTGAGGTCTTTCTTCTATCAAAGTGGAAAAATCCAAGACCAACTTCATGTAAGTTAAGTCATGGCACCAAATAGTCCCTTGGTAAATCTCAAATGGATGCATGTTACCTATCCTAAGAAGAGCCCCCTTGCCTAAGTGGGGAGCTATGGGAATTGTTAATAAGCAGGGTAGATGTTAATAAACAGGGTACTGCAGCAGGCAGTGCAGGCAGCACAAGCAGTCTCTAGATTCTTCATTTGAAACCTAGAAGCATCTGGAAAAGCCAAATTTCAGCACTGCAATAGAAAGACACCATAATTCCTGCTACTTATCTGCAGGAATCTACTAGCAGAGCTTCTTCCTGCATAAACTCTAATTACAGGGTCTTAATCAGTAAATTCCATGTTATATTTTGTCTCGTTAAATTGTCTATGTTACTTCACCCTTTCCCTCTCATAAGAGATCTGAATGAATATGTAGAAAGAAAATAAGTGAAGAAATAAACCAGGGCTCCCCTTTAAATGGGCTTTTTGCCAAGGCCACACAGAGAAATAGTAGGACATAATATTGTAAATTAACTACAGCTTCAGTCACCTAATACATCTGCAAGCAACTGTTTTGGCAGCATGTCTTTGAGCCAACCAAGGTTTTATTAAACATCATTTGTATATAAACTTCTTTTTTTAACAACCTGCATAGAGGCTACTATGATACAGCAGCTGCATGTGGAGACAGAAGTTTCAATTACAGAACCTCTATATTTAAAAAAAAAAAAAAAAAAAATCTTTGTTAGTCTTCTTGTCTGCCAGCCTAGTGAAGTAGCCAATTTAGAAAAGCACCTTGCATGAATACCACAGCAGTCTTTGAACACTGTTGGTATCTTCCATCATTTAGCAAGGCATAAAATCCCCAACTTCAAAACCAGCCCAGCCACGGCAGTATGTTACACAATACCTGTTTGCATATATTCTGCTTTACATTGAATTCCTGAGGAACAGTCATCTCTATCATGTTTATCTGCTGCAGTTTGGAAGGCAATTCCTTCCAGATCTCAAAAACAAAGTAGAAAGAGAAACTAATACTTATTTTGTTCCCCTATAAATAGCCACTTTTCAAACAGATACTTCCTTTGTCACAGTTTAATCAAAACACATAGCAAAGGAAGGAGAGGAGGGTGGTGCAAATTTGACTGAATTTTTTTTCTTTAAGATTTTATTTTTTATCCATTTAGTTAATAGAGTATCTAAGTGTTGCAAACTAAATTCAGTATTCAGTTCAGAGAGAAGTCAGTCACAGAGACTTCAGATACATGTTGGGACAGATTTTTGTGAATTCATTTTTCAGCAAGTTTTTGGAAAAATCTGGCATATTATCAGTGATATTGTTACTCTCCCATCTTTTTCATGAAGCTGTACGTTAGTCAGTCTTAAACCCATCTGTGGAACAACCTCTACTGCCTGAATTGATTTGAATCTACATCTTTCAGGTGAATGCTCCTATGAAGCTATCCTATGAATGTTTAAATAGTCATTTCACTCTGCTAGCACTAGAAAAATGCTTCCCTAATCAGACCCTAAGTATCTGTGGCCCATTCATTGCTGTCCCATACCCTTCCCCAAGCCTAAAGGGAACAAAACGAAGATACAAATCTCAACCACAATCTCACAGCCACCCAAGAAGACATCCTGCCAACCTGAAATGCACCTGAAAAACAGCATGACTCCCATGAATGGACTCATCCTTAACAATTTGCATCTAAAAGTGCTTAGCTCATGTTATGCCACTCACTGCACATTCCAGTTGATGCGTATTCATGCTGACCTTTGTGTTTCTGATATTGTAGAAGCACCTTCAGATTTCATAATGCTCAAGACTAAAAGACTAATTCAGATGACATTCAAAATATTCAGTGCTGTGATATGCCAGACAAGTCAGTGACTCACTGTTCTTTACTTGATATATAACTTTTGTTGATTTTTGTCTCCCCTGAAGATTTCCTTTCTCATGGAGTTCCCAGCTCAAGCCCATGCAACCAGCTGAGTTTTGGGAAGGGCACAGAGTCAAATGTGTTATATAGACATTGCAAAAATATCTGGCAAATACTGGGATGTAACACTTCTATGTACCACAACATGCATCAAGGAATATTATACAAATGGCATTCAGTAGGAGAAAAACAATCCAGGCCATCCCACTGGATTGGTAATTTTGGAGCTAATCAGTGTATAGAAATACTCTTAGGGGTTTAGGAGCATCACAACCATAATCAGAATTTCCCTGGCTGATATGCTCGTAGCAAATATTTCTGGAGTGAGAAATTCAAACAAACACTTTCCAGAAATCCTTGGATACTATCTGGTTATTTATATATTTCTATATACTCTGTGCTTAACCTGGTATGAACTAATAATTGCAACATACAGGGAGCATTCTTCTCCTTTTCTTAATTCTGCATTTACACATTCATTCTGGAGCTAAAAACAAAAAAAGCAAGATTGATATGAGATTCAACTCATCTCCTCTTTTTATCACATTTGCAAAATTATAAAAGTGATTACTGTGAAGGACTGCAGTGCAGCTTCACATGTGCAGGGGGGAATCTGCCCTTTTGAGCCCATCTCCATTGCCATTCAAAAAAACAACCATTAGAAAACAAAAAAAATCAAAACACAATGCCCAAGGATCAAATTCTGCACTCAGATACCTCAATATATTTGAGGTAATTAGGCAGAATTAAACCCTGTGAATATTTTGATCACAGTAACTTTCATCAGAAGCATAGCACTGCTATTTGGTTATTGATTATTAAATACTTTTCACATTGATTACAGCTAGATTCAAAATGGTAAGTGAAGCACTGAATAAAACAAAATTGTGCTGAGGAGCTCTTGATATAGCTCTCCTGATGCTGACACTCACAATCATATTCTGCATTATATATGTAAATGTATTTATTTGGCCAACAGAGTGGTAACAATAATACACACAATTGGTTCTGACACCAGCAACAGGTTTCTTGGCTTTCTCCCATGATTTACAACCAGAATAACAGCCTCCCTCACTTTCAGACATAAAAATAAAATAAAAATACCAGTTTGCTCAAGCTTATTTGAGCTGTGCTTAGCCACAAGCTCTCCTTTCTCACTTTACAACATTCCAGCTACTACCAGGCAGACATCAGATGTTTTCATTCGACAACTGTAAGTCTTTCATTTTTTGTATTATCATTTAAAATATCAACTGTAATTTCACTCCTAAACAGGGCAGTGAAAAGACTCTGGCCACCATCTATCAAGACATTAAGTAACACCTAGGAAAATTAAGTTGCATTCATGTTCTGTTTAACTTCATTACTTTCCAGTGCTGCCATTTGCCAATAAGATGTACTTGAACAGGAAGATAAAACCCAGCACACGTTTCTGAATTTACAGAATGCATTTGAATATAATTAATTGATGAGAACTATAATTAACACGCAAATAAATCATAGGTGAGCATCCAAAAAATATATGAAGTAATATTAGGCATAGATTGACTTCATACTCAGAGGTATTTGTTCCATTTAAAGAAATGTTAGTCACATGTTAGACTCACGAGGGCCCTGACAGTTCAGGGGGTGATGGTTTCCACAAGTAACACATGTAGGTAGGACCTGTTTTACCACAGTAGCTTTATTACAAGTTGCTGAGTGTTCTGTGTCAAATCAGGAATGAAGTCATCTGCCAATAACAAAGACAATAAAAAAAAAAAAAAGCAAGCACTAGACCCTATTGAGTTTCTGCTCAGTACTGTGACTAGGATACCATTTGAGCATGTCTACACTATGAACTGCAGGCTGGCCCAGGGATGCCAGAGTTTGTAGTAAATTAAGCAGTAGAGTACCAAGAAGTCAGCACTGAGGGCTACGATGCCAGCATGGCCTGACTGCTGCTAGTACTTCAGCAAACTTGCACAAACCAAGGGTGGTTGCTCCCCAGACACCCCAATGGAAGAGTTCTAACCCCGTCCTTTAATTTCTCTACCCAGCAAATTGCAACAAACTGAATGTTAGGTGTTACTAGATAGAGTATGGAATATGAACAGAGTATGGAATATGTAACAGAATATGGAACAGAGTACAGGAAAAAGAATGCCAATATGCTACAGTACCACCTGGTACAACCACATCTTATATATCCACATGATATTTTACATATGCATGGACACACACACATTTAAAAGGGTACAATAGCAGTGGAAAAGGCTCACATAGTGCAAGAATTACAGGATGCCAAATGAAGCTAAGTAGTGGTTGGTTTTAAACAAAGATGAAGAGATTATGGATGTGTCACACAATTTCTAGTTAAACTATGGTGCAGGTGAATTCCTGACAAAGGACGTTACAGACAGCACAGTTTAGGTACATTTAAGGGGACACTGCACAAGTTAATCAAAAAGAAGCCGCAAAAGGTTACTAAATAGTTGAAACCATCTCTGTTTTAAAAGTCTCTGAGCTGCAAACTATCTAAAAGATATCAAGAGCATTTGGATGAAGTATTCCTACATATTTTCCCTATTTGTAAAAAAATTTAGACATCCAGTTCTGGTCACCACTGCAGACAATAACTACGCAAGTCTGAAATTGTATAGCTACTCTTATGTTTATGTCCTTACAATGGTATCATTGTGGGGCAGGCTCTCACGGCACTAGTGTGATCCAGCATGATCAAGCAGAGCTGCAGAAATATGGGCCTTAGCACAGAGTTCATATACAGAATAAATTAGTAAATGGCCAGGAAGCCAGGAAAATTAGCCAGTGCTAAACTCAGTCCTGCTGTGACTGGATGGTTTCTGGCACCTCAGCAAAAAAAGCGGTGGATTTCAGCCATAAATACGCTGACTTTATGGAACATGAATCAGTAGGAAGCATTTTAGGTGTCCAGCTTTGTTACAATGGAAGCACAGCCCACACTTCATATTCTCTATGAAGCATATGTGAGAAACTGTATAAAGCACAGGGAAAACAAAAATAAAAGTCAAGATATGAGAAGTAGGGCTTTTTTGTTTGTGCTTGTTTTTTAAATCAGATCCTGTCTTTTAAGTAAGGATTTAGGACACTCCCCATACATAATTTCTAGCAAGCACGCTTATAGTATCTTGTTGACATTTCACAGCTACACTTCAGCAAATGCTTCAGGCTATTGGAGATTATTTATTGTTAGATATACACCAATTACAGAATCTTTCATTTCAATAAAATATTATTCTGGGTAAGGAGACCTGGACAGGGCCTACACTACCAAAACACTACAGGTAATTCAATACAGCAAGCAGAAAAGACTCCATGATTTCCCTCTGTAACTGGTTACTGCAAACGGTTACTCTCTGGGATCTTTTATATCATAATGGCCATGGCCATATATAAAACTGTATCTCCTCCCCCCCTCAATTTCTACCTGTGAAGATAATTATTAGTATTCAAATGAGCCAAAGTTTAACATTCTGCATCATTATATGGAGCTTGATCCTGCACTGTGATATAAAAGCTTTTGTAAACTGACCTAGAAGATCACAGAATGATATAGAGTCGAAAGGGACCTCTGGAGATCATCTAGTCCAACCTCCCTGCAGAGCAGATCCACCAGAACACAACCAGGTGGTTTTGAGTGTCTCCAGAGACCGACACTTCACCAGCTCTCCAGGCAGCCAGTTCCAGGGCTCTGCCACCCTCAAAGTAAAGAGGTTCCTCCTCATGTTTAGATAGAACTTCCTATCTTGAAGTTTGTGCCCATTTCCTCTTGTCCTGTCACTGGGCACCACTGAGAAAAGACTATCTTTACACCCTCCCTTTAAGTACTTACAGGCAATGGTCCCCCGTACTCTGTCTTCTCTCCTCAAGACTAAAAAGACCCAAGTCCCTCAGCCTTTCCTCATTAGATAAATGTTCTAGTCCCCTAATCATCCTTGTACCCTTTGCTGTTCCCTCTCCAGCAGTTCCCTGTCCTTCTTGAAGTGGGGAGCCCAGAACTGGACACAGTACTCCAGATGGGGCCTCACCAGGGCAGAGTAGAGGGGCAGGATGACCTCCCT
>JAOXNG010000042.1:19366518-19381968 GCA_028566535.1 Scolopax minor | reverse complement strand
GGCTCCTGGGCCCAGGGGCAGGTGTGGGGAAGCCCCAGGTGAGGCTGATCAGAGCAATTAAGCCCCTCAGGCTCTTCCTGTAGCAACCTGTTACAGAGAGTTCCAGAAAGCGGGTGTGAAATATTGGGTTAAATCTCACCTTCAGCTTCCAAGCTTGGCAATTATCCCCTCTGAGTTTCCAATGACTCCCAATTTTAAAATATTTTTCCTATTTTCTTAAATGACCTTGCAATTATGCCTGATTTTGTAGGCATTGTTTAAGCCTGACAACTAACACATGAACTTGACATTGAACACAGAATCAGTTACAAGAAGTGGAGAGTTGGAAAATACCTCCTTGGTTACACAGTGCATCCCACGCTAATGGAGAGCTGCTCCCAAAACTTTTCTGCCCTTTGAAAACCTTCAAGCCATGAGACTTCTACCAGGTCCCTCAGGAAATAATTCTACACCGTATCAACTAACGTTTTCTGACAGTCAGACTAAATTTTCTTTAACTCAATTTCAAGCCCTTATTCCTAATAATACACCCTTCGGCCACCCTAAAAATCCTGTCTCTTCTTAATGCTTGGACCCTTGCAGCACGCGAGGCAGTTCACATATCCTATTTAGTCATTGTTTCCTCATTCAGATATTTCTTTTGGAAAATAAACTTGGCAGAGACCAGAAGACGGCTCTATTACCATCAAACCTCCTGTGAATGCAACTGGAAAAAGAAAAGCTCCTCAGTTAAGTACTTCAATGTGCAAATAACACACTTTGGAGTTAACAGCAATCCCCAGAGTGGTGATTCTCAGAAGCTCTGTACGTGGAAATCTCACTCCGGGACAGAGAAGGAGCTTGAACTGGCTTAGGTATTGAGGAGGAAGATAGTTTGTTCTCATCACTAAAGCACATGAGTTGGATTATCTGAATCTACTTCTGGCTCTGTCATCAAACTACTGTGTGGTCTTCTGTGCCTATCAAATGGGTTTATAGGAATTTGGCTGCTTTTTTGCTTTTTTTTTTTTTTTTTTCCCTTTTAGTCCTTCTTTTGAGTCTCATATTTCAACTCTGGGTCAAAGCAAAAAATTGAGGGTAGAAGAGTACCACAGAAAAAAGTTCCATGCAAAATCCCTTGAGCACTAAAAGCATCAGATTATGAACCATGTATACACTGAAAGAATTAAAAATTTCCTCCTGCTCAGTTCCCAGACTCAATGCAGAATTTGTGACAAAGGTCTGTCAAAGGTCTGTAGGGTAGTGCTGATAATCCAGGTTTGACTGTGAAGTGAAAAGGAGAATGGAAATCTGTCAAATGATACGATGGACTGCTTTCTTGCTCTCCATCCAGCACGCAAGCACCGACGTAAGTGGTAGCTGGGATGTGGCCACAGTACCTTGTTTGGAAATGTTTTTAGTGCAAATCTCAGTACTACTCTGCTACGTTGGTGTGATACTGACAGACTAGTTTATAGGAGATGAGCAAAGCACCATTTAGTTACCCGAGTCACTAAGCAGCTCCAGTAACCACAACATTCTCCAGAACCTAAAGTCAAAGCTAAATTTTTTCTGTTTGCAGCACCCATCCCTGCTCACTCATCACTCATCACTTCCTACAGATAGTATGTCTGCCAACCACCTCAGCATCAACACAACAGCATCAACACAATCAGCTTCAATTTTTTTGTCATGACCCAAATTACACAGTGGGATTGGGATGAATTGCAAGAAATTGCAGCTAGATTTTCAGACCTGCATGGGAAGAAAACCAGAACTTTCTGCAAGCCAAAGGGAGATTTCTCTACATTCTATTTTTCAGGGCTAAAAAGCTAGAATAGAAACTAGTTTTTACAGAGATGACCCTTATGACATAAGGCACAGGGACATACCATCAGCTACCTCCAGTCTTTTTCTTGAGGTCCTGCTCCTGGCCACTCACAGCTGAATGTAGGTATCAAAATGTTTTTTAAGAACTGAGAACTGTATGCCAGAACTGACTAATTGTGAATGGGTTCACCACCCAAAAGAGATGGCCATGTGTTTAAGAAAGTATTTCCAAAAAGAGAATTCATCCTCTGCATCAGTCTCCTAAATTGTTTTGATTCAGCTTCAGTCAATCTTTTCTAAGACTATGATTGTTTGATTAGAGCAGTATAAGGAAAACCTGACAAAGCCATACCTGTTCTCCTTACTAACAGCCCTTGTACCACTTTATGAATTAAAACTGTACAGTACATGTAATCTGAATTCATCTACAGGTTATTTCCTATAATTACTGCAAGTGAATAATCTAATGCCATAAGAGTTAAGTCAGACCCAAGTCCTCAATACAGTCTCCTTACCTGCATAACAATGACTCCTTTTCCTATATTATTTTCCTATCTTTTTACTGCATCCTGTAAGACTAGGCTTAATTTGCAGAAGTACACAATTATAAGGATGAACTGGACAACATCTCTTGCTCTCAAACTAGTATTTGTTCATTTCATAAACCATTGTGTGAAAACTTAGCAAAAATTGCCATCTCTAACAAAAGGACTTTCAAGATAAATTCAACGTTGTTGACTAGCCTGAACTCAATAGCAGCCCATAATGATGAACAATTGTATCCCCTCTGCCCACCCTATCTCTATCAAAAATATTATTATCCCATAGCTTTATTTATATATCCAATATTTATACAAATGGGAGGAAAACCATGAAGAATATCCCTCACATTTTCATAGATTTTCAATGGGAGATGGAGTTCTTTCTTCAAAGTAATATAGGAAGAAACTAATTTGTCTCTGCTCCGAAATGAAAGGACACATGATTACCCCTCTAATCAATCATATCTTTTGTATTTATCTAGCTTGGTATGGTTTGTGTTTTTGTTGTATTCTTTTTATTGTAAAGAATCCAGTCCTCTATGTGTAGTCAAATATAGTTTATCAATGCACAAAACAAATACTGGTATCAATAGCTTGTCTAAAGAGGTAGCAATGGTATTACTATTACCTAATGTTACTGGTAACATTAAGTGAATGAGATGCATATTTCTCCAAATTCTTCTATGAAACTTGTGAGATTTACAAATATGAAAGTGCAGTGTCAAGATCTTTTGAACTGATAAATCAGAGTAACTTTGCTGGACCTAAACCAGTTCGTGTCACGAGAGGTCTTGGCCCACAGAAGAGACCATCAGTGTTCTAAGTACACCTTCCAGTCCTACTATATGTATAAAAGATACTGTATTATCTTAATATGTGTCATCAATCCTAAAGAACTTTGTTATATAAATCTTATATAAATATATTTCTGCTGCCATTAGTAGAACTACAACACCAGAAAACATGTATAACAAAGACAAATGAAGTCCCATATGGACTCATAAAATTTCAATGAAAATTATCCTCTCCATCTACAAAAGTTAACTGACTCATCTGTATAAAACATAATGTACCAGAAGTAGTCATTTTAACGAAGAAGGGAAGAATAAACCTCTACGTTAGAACTGAAAACAAACAATAACGGAAGCAGTAAATTGAGCTAATAAGGTCCAGCAAAAACATGAATCACCCAACCCAGCAGAAAATATTTGAAAAATACTGAGTGGGAACATGCCGCAGAAACAAGATGAGACAAAGTAAACATGTCATGTAGAACAGATGCTGCAAAACAAACATAATGGCAAAAATAATTATATGTTAATCAAAATCTCAAGAGAAAAAAAAATCAATATATTGGCAAGTTTTAGAACAGCTGCATCTGGTTTTGGACAACAGAATTTGCACTTGCTAAAATCTCACCTGCACATCCAGCCACAGAGGAGATAGAGGTACAACCTATGCCAATCAGTCATACATGGATGTCTCTCACTGGCTGGCTGATAGTGTTTAACACAGTTGAGTATCTGAATTCATGAACGAAAACACTCACCTATTCATAAATAACTCCCAGGTCCATAATTTGCTGCCACAGTCCATTTGTCAAAAGGGAACTGCTGACTTTCAACTCACCACTCTATACTTTCAAATTCAGGACACCAAATACAGCTACCTAGACTTCAATCTTCATATGTTTAGAGGTTACAGAAGCAATGTTAAACACGCACAACCAAGGAAAATTCACATCTAGTAATAGATGAGGCCTAATCCATAAGGCCTGAGCAGTACATATTTAAGTCAGGAATTAGCACTCAACATGAGTATTGCTTCCAAAAATGGAATCTCAGAAGAGAAAAACATAAGAACAGTGTAAAATACTCCCAGTTCAGTTAAAGATGTTAACAAGTGTATATGTAAACATGAAATTTCAGAGGCTCTGAAATTTAAAAACACAGTCAAGTGGTAACGGTTATGTTTCTCTATGATTAGGCAACACAGACAAAGTAAAATTGTGGTTCAGCAGGACATAATTTATTTTCTTCCATTTCTGGAACCAGAAACTGGACTAGCCTTTACCTCTGATGCAACATTAGAATTTTAACCCAAGGGAAATAAATTCTCCTTTTGATAATCACACCATGATGACTATGTACACTAAATTATAAATAACAAAGACATATAGAGGGTCTGACCCCCACTACCTGAGAGCCTAAAAAAAAAAATCCTTCCTCCTAAACTGATTTATTTTTACAAGAAATAATACTAAGAAAGTTGTGATCAAGCAAAGCATTATAATACACACAGCAGACTATTGCCACCAGGGATTAATGTTCCTCAGAAGGTAAAAAGGATTTTTTTTTCCTAACTTTTTCTGCTATTGGAATTTAGCCTGCTTCTCTTTTTTAGAAACCATAGAAAAATGGTTTCAGCCAATAAAGGCAGAGAGTAAGTCTTATAGTGAAAACACAGCAAAAGGCAACTGTGGATAGTTCAAAGTAGAAGGGGAAAAAAGACTGGGCCAAACACAGCTGGTTTAAAGACAGGGTCTGACCTCTAACCATAACAGATTTGGAATAGTAACAAGGGTGAAGCTAAGCCATTCACACAACTGGAGAAAAAAGTGTCATGTGAGTGTGCTTATGCTCTCTCTACATACATACAAACTTATTTGGAGAAATATAAACAAGATTTCATTGCTATTCTAAGCCATCTTTAGCAAAACCAGCCACAAAACTACAGGCCTGACAGACAAAGGTGTATAAAACCAGAATCAATCCAGTAAAACATTGAACTTTGATGTGTTTAAATACTTTGCTGAATTAATGTAGAAGAAAGAGTTTAAGAAGCTTTGAGCCCTATTCTGCTACTTTTACATGTTGTACTTAAAACTGACTGGCAACATCTGAAAAATCATATCTCTATTCACACTTATAATATTATAAGTGGCCTGGGAAAACACAAATAAAACTAATTAAATGCCATAGCTAATTTATTTAGTCACTTCTTGCAAGTGAAATGAAAGAACACATTTAGTACATGAACTTGTACGTGAAAAGTCATTTCTCTGTAATAAAACTTTTTTTTTTAACCTCCTGAGCTGGACCCAGCTGCTTTTCATACATCTATAACAAACTTTGTGCCAAATGAACTGCTTATATATTTTTCTAAACAAGCCCCACTTTACTTTTTCCAATCAGTCCAGACAGATGGCAAGTAAAGAAAACACTTTAGTGTCAATCTGGTGGAGACCGTCAACTGAAGTGCTTTTGCCAAGAAAAAACAGACTAAACATGAATGAGGCCAAACAGAGAAGCTTGTTTTACAGGCTGGAGGTAATAGATTTCTCTGGACTTACAGACATTTAATAGTAACTTTAAAGTGCTTGCAAAGAAATGCTTCTCCACTTTCTTGCAACATATAGAAACCATATTCTAATTCGGATAGCAACGTTAAGTCCACACCAGCAAGAATGGGTACTACATTTCTAAAACACTGGCAAGTAAATGTTTTTTTTCGTTTTTTCTTTTGATGTACACAACAGTTTCAGCACGCCTTGAAACAAGTATATTTTCCATTGCAAAGAATGAATTTTGTGAAATTTGCCTGTTACAAAGTAAGTCACTCTTATTGAAAGATCTTACACTTCATTTTTTGAACACTATCTGAATTAATACCACATTAGTACACAGGTATCAACTCCAGCCTAATCCCTCTCGTACCTCCTTTTGTGAATGCAGGTAAAGAGAAAAGAAAGGAGATTAGGGAAGATCCAAATTAAAAATTCTATTAGACGAGGGCTAGATTTTGCCTACAAGACATTATTCCAGTTTGCATTATCTAGTATGCCCTGCACCTGAGATGCAATACCCTCTAAATACATCAGTTTCACTGCTTATCACCTCCTAAGACCTGACCAGATACTGTAATCACTGAAGCAAAATTAGTCTAAGTGTAGCATATAAATCTGCTATTGCCTTAGGATGTTTCAGACAGGTTGGTTAGATCCTTGGCATCCAGGCTTCATCAGCTGCAAAGGGATCAGTTAAACAGGAAGTACAGAGTGTACAATACAGTTTTTAAAACAGTGAGTCACATTCACTTTAAGACTTTATCACAGCAGAACTGTCATAGTTATCTATATGCCTCAAACTTGGGTCTTTTTGTAGGAAGAATTTCTTAAGACACTCAAACATTGTTTTTATTGGGAAGTCTGGTATTTTCTTTCTTATGAAGGGAAAAGGGTGCTTGACAATTTGTAGTTCTGTTTTAAGGCTGCCCAGAGAGGTGGTGGAGTCTCCTTCTCTGGAGACATTCCAAACCCACCTGGACAAGTTCCTGTGCAACGTGCTCTAGGTAGATCCACTCCAGTGGTGGGGTTGGACTAGATGATCTCCAGAGGTCCCTTCCAACCCCATATGATTTTATGATTCTATGAAGTGCATCTAAACTGCCGTAAGAAAGAGGAAATACAAAAGGGTCTATGTGCTATTCATGCTAATATCACCTTTTGTAGTCACCAGTGGAACTGCTGCTGTGTCAGGTTAGACATGTATTTTGAACTACCAAGGCAGAATTGCATTGGGCAGTTTTCCAATGGTCAGAAAGATCCAAAGATAAAAAAGGCTCACTGTATTACATTTCTCACAGCTGTCATCTTTTCTTCTTCAGCTTTTCTTTCATAATGCTCTTTCCTCATCACATCTCTTTTAATACAATGGCTTGTAAGCATTTTCCAATGCTACCTAGCCATTTGAGGATGAATCGCCAGGTTCCATTTCTTTTTCTGTACATCTTAAGCAGTGATCCAGATTTTCAAGTAGACCAGCATGTTGGACAGGAAACATCTGGACATCCAAACAGCTGTGTGATGAGCACTGCTGAGACTGTGGCGATGATCAGTGGAAGAGCAGCTCTTTAGAAAAGTCTTATCCAACTAATACTGAAAAATATTTTTAGGTCTAAATAACTATGAACAGACTGAATTATTTTCCCTGATTAGCTCATTATAAACTGGTGTTGGTTTGCCTTATTCCCCCACAAGAACATTTAGTTTATTAGTGTATTCACCAGACCCTGTAATTTTATGCCAAAGCAGACACAAGACTAAAGAAAAGGATATAAAGATACAGATTTAGATAAATAATCAGGGATCAGTTTAAAAGATATATCCAGAAGACAAAGCTTCAAAAGATACTGTTAACTAGATTGCTCTGTGGTAAGGACGTTCAGTAAACAGATTATCTCTAATAAGCTTATCCTGTATTAAACCACTAATGAGTTGATGCTGTGATAAGACAGTTCTCAAAGGCAATGAATTATAGACATACAATTACAGGAAGGGAGTGCTTATCCCACAGTGCTACTCTGGCTCCCTGCACACACTCTAACTGCTGATGAACATTAGGACAAGACAAAAATCTAACCTCTTCTAAAGCCACCTGTGGAGTTTCTAGAATTTTCACAGAAGCATGGGAAGGACAAATCCAATGAAAACTTTGCCTAAGAGTAAAGTGTTTTCCTGAAGGTATTTCATTGTGGAGCAGTGATGTAACAGTTTCACCAAAAAAACTTTCAGAATAACTGCATAATGATAATTGCAGTAACTGCAAAACTCATCCAAGAATTGCAGTATGATTTTCCTTTCACTAAAATCTTAAAATCAAGAGAATGAAATGATCAGGAGAAAGGGGTCAAAAATGACATGAACAGAAGTTGCCAAAAAGACCAATTCAGTCAAATCTATGGTATTTACCACCATTTCTTTGAAATGAGAGGTACATTAAGACTTGTGTAAGTCATGAGCCAGCTTCTAATTTTCCTAATGGAAGAGGTCACACTATTTCCAGGGCTACCAAGTGTTCAGTTCGCAGAGACATCCAATTCATTAAAAATATTTCTACGACTGCAATAACAAAGTCAGCATTGATACAACATCATTCGCTGCAAGCTATAAGGAAATCATTCCATCATTTCCAGCACATGCCAACGCATACTTGATTTATGAAAAGGTCAGGGAGCAAAGAAATTCTCAAACCAACAAAAAACATGTGAAATAATCAGAAGGATGTCTAGCTAATAAAAGAAAGATTACAAATGCTGAAAGAGCAGTAGACAGGCACAATAAAGAAAGGAGGCTGGTGAACAGAACAATTTGGGAAAGTTGAGGCAATTACCCATTAAGAAGTAAATTCTTGAGTCATGTTACAAATCAGCATGTCCTACCAAATCTAAGCAGGAATGTGCCAATTAGCAGAGCAAACATTCCAGTTCTGAGAATATCTGGCTGTAATGGTGTATCTTGGAAGACTAAACCACATGGTTCAAGCTGTGGACCCAGACGATGATACTAGGGCTCCAGCCAATTTTCAGGGTACCTTTTCAGGGTCTGATTAGGCACACAGATCTAATGATGGTTGAGAGACTGGTTGTCATGCAGAGTGGTGAAAAACAGCTTAGTGTTTCCATAAGTTTTCACTATGTATTTTTCCACCCTCCAGAAAAAGCATGTTTGCTAAACACAAACCATGTAACCTTGTTGTCGTGGATAATGCATTAATTATACAGTTCTACAATTAGCAGCTTCAAGTTAAAAATAAATAAAAAAGTTCACAGGTTTGCAGGCTGTCACAAGAAAAATCCACAAAGTGTTTCTTTCTGTTTATTTAATCTGCTTGTGAAGTTGCTGTGGAAAGAGAAAAATAATGATGCATAGAAAAAAATCCTCCTGAGAATCTAGTCATTGATTAAAAAAATGTTAATTAAGAATGCATGCCTTCAGAATGATATCTAATTTGGCATACAGGGAAAAAAACATCTAAGCGAGAATTAAAGGCAGGTCCCATGATAAAGATGCTTTGGTTTGGATTAAACTGCTAAAAGCCTCAGACTTTAAACACTGCAGGAAAAAAAACATACCTACATATACCAGAGGGAGTATTAGCATTGTAGAGAAAAAAATTCTATACAATGTGATAGCTTATAATTGGAAAGACAGTGGAAATAAAAAGTTTAATAAATCACTTTTCTTCCGATGTTTTTGTCTTTTAGAGTTCTCTCCTTTTTGGCCAAGTGCTTACTCAAACTGCAGTATAACAAATCTTTTTTTTCTGCAAGCTTCACTGTCTGGCAAGTTCTTGGAGAATGCAATCTTGATCTACAAATTAACCAACTCAAAACTTACATATCAAAAGTACAACACATACCCTTGGGCATTTAAATCCCATAGCTGGTAGGTCAGACCTAATTGTTTCCATCATACTCTTTACCCTGAACACACACAGGGCAAGATGAACTCCCCCTCCCCAATAACAGGAATGTATCAAATAAAGACTATCAAGATCTATAAGATGACTGTTTACTTAAAGGACCCAAGGAAAGAGTGAACACACTGGCACATATAGGAAGCAGATTCAGGCTTGTGAGCACATCTAAGGATCCATATAGGCAGATAAGTACTACAAGCTGAGAGTGTTTGAACAGAATTCCATTGCTCTCCAAATCTTACATTAACACAGCACTGTAACGAGAAGATTAATAGCCTCATGCACGCATTGGTTACCACATACCACATCATGCTGACAATCCATACACATTGCACAAGCGAAAAAGGAAATGGCTGATGGAGAAAACATTCCAAGGGTTTCATATTTGTGGAATTTCTCTTTCGCATTAGGAAATTCCTTTATTTCAGTAATTCACAAAGAGGTTACACATGCATCCTGAAAGGGCAGACTCAGCCAAAACAAAATGCTCAAGTGAGCATCTTTATTTAACGTTATAGATATGAAAACAACTCCAACCATGCCAGCATATGCTCATTATCGAGCAGAAATTTTTTTGCTTCCTGAAAAGTGGGCAACATAGCCACAGAGGGAGGCTGGCCAAGGAAACTATGCAATGTATTGATTCCACGTATTCCCTCAACATGGGTTTCTGTGGAACTCCTATCAGCAACTCTGTCTGGTTTTTCACAGTGATTCATCACCGTGCTGGCCCAGGAGGCCAGAATGATGTAAGCTGAACTGGGACTTTCAAGGAAGCATAAGGAACATTGGCACAAAGCTCTCATCAAATTTCATATATTAGCTAACTCTTTTAGACGCTTCCAAAATCCCCAACATAAACTTCACATTTTAAGCACAGGTAAACCTTGCCTGCTGACCATTAACTACTGTCAAAATAACAACTGCCACATATGCTAATACCCCTTTTGAGGGTATCAGGGGCCTCTGGGAAAGCAACCAAAGAAAGATGCTAATGTTGTTTATAAAGCCTCAGAGCAGCCAAACCAAGCCCTTTGAATCCAAATAATCCTAAACTTTGAGCTCAGAAAAAAAATAGAAATCAAAACTTTATTTCCAGATTTCTAGATCCTTCCTTTAGTGAGCTAAGCCCAAACCAGATCCCATTGTCTTTCCTTTTACTGACAGCAGATCCTGCTGTAGAAGCAGGGGGCTCTGCGGAGCAAAAAGTGAGGTTCCAGAATCTGGGCAATTCTCTGCCTTTGAGGATTTGATTTCTCAAGCTCATATAGTGACTTAGCAAGTGTGTAGGTAGACATAAAAACTTCTCATAATGGCACATCTCTTTAAAGTAGTGAGAAGAAAACTGTTAAGGGAAAGGGCATAAGTGCATAGAAATACAGCATATTCAGTCCAAGAGAATGTAGCTGAAATACTCTTAAATTAACCTTGTTGGGAAGAAAAAGTGCAAATCTCCATGATCCATGTGCAAAAATGCCAAATTAGAAGTTTTGGGGGGCTGACTCTCATATGCACATACATTCTTTTGCAGTATTTATATACAGGAAATATCACTAAACTTAGCCAGAATAAAATCCTTTGCCATTGAAGCACAGTGGTAAGTACCCACGCGGTCTATACACCAGTTCCATAGGCAGTAAAATAGATCAGGAGGGTAGGGGGGAGTAGAGGTGCAAATCTACTTAGCTCCAATTACAAGCTACAAGGCAGAATTAACTAAAGGAGAACCTTTATTCCAATATATATTAAGCAATTACCAGATAATGAGACAAGCAGCTATAGGATCTGAGCTGCGCTAAGTCCATTTCAAAACCAAGGTGGATTTTGCAAAAGCTGCTATAAATACAACATAAATAAAAAGGGACACAACTTTGTGCTTTGTCACTGGTGACAAGGACAGTGCCTCTCACACACATGGTGGCCCAGAAGTCTGACACCCACGTGTAACACTGTCAGTGTGTCAGTGGTGTGTTCGCACACTCCTGTGCGTCTCGGCATTCACTTGAAATGAAAACTCTCACCAGGACAGGCGAGACCAGCAGCAGCAGGAGAGGCCCAGCATCCATATGGCATCTCCTCTCTGCTCGGCCCAGCCCCACGGAAGGATCTCCAGCCTGGCATCCCAAGTCACCAGTCGAGTCTCAAAATTATGGCTAGTATTTGAAGCCGCAGATAAAACAGCAAATCAGAATTCATGTTTTATGGGGCTACTCTTCCATGCCAGAGATTGTTGATTCTGGATTTTCAATTTTCTTGCAGTAACACTAAACACACAAGCAGGCATTCATCAACAAGTGTCTGTCAAATGGTTCACGTAAATTTAACCACTTAAATAATTTCTCTCCTAAACAACCAACAGCCACTAGATAGATATCCTTATGCCAATTTAAGTAGTTTTGAATACTACAAATCACACCTTATCAACATGCCTCTGGACAGAGCTGGCTGATTTAGGGTTCTTCCACAAACAAAAAAAAATCTCCAATTCATTTTTATTAAAACACTCTTTCACACCAATAAGCCCAAAAACATAACTGCACCCCCAGTTAACCCTCAAAAATCTAAGCCACAGAACACAGAGGTTGAGTCATTTTTGTGTAAGAGGCTGCCAACATTAAAAAGTTTCTCTGCATAGGGGAAAAGAAAGCATTACTCATTGCAGCCACTACTGAGGGGAAAAAAAAAACAAACAAAACAACCGCTTGCAGCCATCACATATTCAATGTTTGATAAACAAAAATAATTATGACTGTTTTTCTGATGTACAAGACAATCTTTTACAGCAAGAGCTGCCATTTACAGAAGTGGAAATGACAACAGAAGCATATTCAAAATTCACATGAATCAGAGTAAATCAAGTACCTGTTCTTGACACGTAGTCTTCATATTGAAGAAAATCATAAATGGAGACCAATAAACTTTACTAAAACAAGCATCATTTACACTACGCACTCCTTATTTTCAGTTGTTCTCAGTCCACTCTAAATCATGTTTTCAGTGCTCCATCTCTCCACCTGTGTTAAGATTCTCTCCTGCCCTCTGTGTTTTTCTACCCAATAATCTTGCAGAAACGGCCCCTCTTCTTTCATCACTTCAAACCAAGAAACAGCAGGTGTAACTCTATATTTTGATTTATTAGCATATAAAACAGGATTGTTTCATCCATTTAGTCAGGGCTTTCAGGGTGGGATCCTTGCTCAAGTATTAAATCCCAGGCATTAAAACAAAGTGAAGGAAACTTCAAACCAGAAGACAAACACATTTGTTTGCTAACGTAAAAACTCACACCCATCCAACATGGCAAGTGTTCTAAGCCACCTTCTTGGGAATGACCTTTTAAGATCTCTTGTCCGTTCCAAGGGACATAGTGCTTAAAAAAAAATAACCATACAAGTGGATCTGATAAACGTAGTAATTCAATCATCCATTCCCAGGCCAGCCTATATGCTTCAAATAGAGAGCAGTCTCAACATCTAAAGTGACTAATTAAGTTATCTACAGGCTTCTACCAAACTGAAAATCATACTGGACTTTCTGCTATTCTCAGAGCTGAGGCTAGAAGTAGCTATTTTTTCAAGGCCTGTAAAAACAGGATTGTGTGTGCTATACTACTGCAAAACCAGCAGAAACCATAACGTAAGTACTGATGCATCAGTTAGCTATTTAAAAGAAACTATCACGATGAATAACACAGCAGAGATCCCTATCTAAAATATGATCCACTGAAAACTCAAGAAAACCCTTTTAATGCTACTATTTTAGAAAAACAGTAGGAAGATGTACATTTATATTGAGTACAGGTATTGAGTTTACCCTAACAAATCCTAGCTCTGAAACATCCCCTTCATAGACTTCCTTTTCCCCTGGTTACCTTGTCACACCGTGAATGAACACATGCTCCAAACAGGGATGCTCTGAAGCCACCATGATCAAGGAACATGGTTCGGAAGCAGATAGACCATACAGCTCTGAAAGCTGATCTTCTCTTTTCACTTGGTTTGAAATACTACCTACCTGCCATGTGACATCATTACTTTTATTCATGATTTTGAAAAGGGAAGGGTTTAGCTGCGTTAGGCATTTTCCTAGAAGAAAATCTCAGTTAATAAGTAATCTCTATGTTTTACTGAAGGCAAATGAGAATAACTTATGCACCTAGCTGAAACTTAGCACCCATGAAGTGTTAAAATAACCAGAGAGGTGCTTTTCACTTGGTCCACTGTTCATCAGCCAGTAAAATATTTTTTATTTTTTTTTTTTCACTTGACAAATAAGCCATACTTTTCCCTGCAGGATGTGTGTACAGTTAAGTAACTTTCAAAACCTTCCCTGGTCAGAAGAGCCAGCCACACAGATTCCTCCTCAATTGCCACCAGAATTCTGACAAACACAACATAGTATCTCAACCATGAGTAACACTGCTCAATCTGGGATACTTTTTGTCAGATTCGGGGATACTTTGGAAGAGCTAAATATGACAGGAAAATCTGTATGTATCCTTCTTAAAGGTAAAAGTAAGTAGGTGGTCTCATCCCATGGAAAGCAATTAAGAAGTAACAGGATCCAGCTCAGGACCAATTCTTTTATTATCTTTTATAGTAGTAATTGTTTTTTACATGCATTTGAACAGAGGATGCACAATACTGCAAAAACTGAGAAAATTTCTAGTGTCTTGCAAAACTTTCAAATAATCGTCACCTAAGAAAAAATTTTAAGTAATGAGTTGCAAAAGGAAGACATTCTCTTCTGACAGGAAGCATTTCCATACATTTCACTTGCTCAGCATTCCTCCAAAAATATGCAAAATGAAATCCCCGCACTTTCACAACAAAAATGAAGAGCTAGTTGTCAGGGTAAGAAAAATAAAAATACAGAAAATATCTATTAATATCTATTTTAGGTATTAACCAAAAGGTTAGAGCTCAGACAAGCATATGATCCTAACTAAATCAATCCTTCAATTCACCTGTACCCGTTTTTTTTTCTTATTCCGAGGCAGCATGGTTTTGTAACATGAAGTAACAAGGTTGCTACAAAAAAAGCAGTATTTTGAAAGTTAAACTGAATACTAGTTTATCATACAAGCCCAGGGTCAGATGAAGCATCAATGAGAAAGTTTATATTTAAGATAACTCCTGAGGCCAGGCACTTTTCAAACACTTCCTGAGCTCACAAACTACTGATTTCTGAAGTTTTGCTTACAGCATCCCATTCCTCACAGACATTTCCATTAGGGAGATAAGCTTTACATGAGGACTTCAGATGGTATTTGCATAGTACATGGGCTGCTATTAGGAAAGAAGCCTCAGAGCTTGTCTTAGACACAGAGTTCTGCAAAGAGTCATCAAACAAGGTGTAGAAGTTATTTTCTTTGTTTCGTGAAGTTTTAAGTGGGAAACAAATCTAACAAAGGTTCCTTTTTCCATGTAAGTCAGACTTACCCGTTTTAAATCTAAGAGTCACTTTTACCTGCCAACAACAGGTTAACACTTCTAAGGAATCTTCATATATTTTTCAGGAACTAAAAATGACCTACTAAGATCAAAGCTATGCAGCCTCATCACCAGCAGAGTCTGAAGCCCAGTTTTTAACTCCTTCAACAAGCATGTCAATTCAGTCATGTCACTGCTCCCAATTTTAAAGACCAGGCCACATGTGTGCACAGAAAAAAGGAGTATCCTTATATTCCCCTTCCCTCCACATCTACCGTTTTTTTAAGTGAATGATACAGGGATGGTTTGAGCTTTAAGCACAGCACAATGTGCAACAGCATCACCCAGCTATCCTTACAGCTGTTGTATTTCAGGATCCTGAGAGGACAGCATCCCAATATCAAGCCA
>JAOXNG010000042.1:19310516-19322496 GCA_028566535.1 Scolopax minor | reverse complement strand
TATCAGCTGGTAGTCAGTGGCTGTGGGGCATGCTATGTTGTCTTTTGCAGATAGTTCTAAAGCTAATAAAAATTTTTGCTTCTAAGCTTTAATGTTTTGTTGATGAAACATGGCTAAAAGCTTAACTAGTAACTTCTCATTGTTTGTCTTGGCAAAATGATGGTAACTGTGAACAACATTGCACTAAATTCTGGAAAAAAGCCTGAGGCTTTTCAGAGTCTGTTTTAGCATTAGATTTTTGTTGCTCTTTTATAATACTTTGATTCTGAATTGCACAAGTTGTAACTTGAAGTTTTTCTCTGCCTTTACTTAGAATTGAGAACTTAATTCTGAAGTTGTTTTTTTTTAACGTAAGATTTGATTAAAAGGTTGGGTTTTTTCTTATATAAGAACTTTCTATCTAAACAGATATTAGCAAGCGAGTGCCCTCTCTTTGGTACGAAGCCGAAGCCAGTGATGTGTGGGAAAGTGAAACTAGCACATTTGGGTGGCTGGCTGTGTTTTGTTGGTTTTGTTGCTTGATTTAGAAAAATCTGTTTGGTAGTAAATCCATGTGAGCAGCGTGGTCTTTTGCTAATTTCATTGATGATAGAAAGTAAGACAGATCAGAAAGATCAGAATTTTTTTTTATTACCAATCTTCCTTTTGATGATTCCTTTAATATTACTCTGTCTACTCTTACATTTCTCCTTACGTGCAGAGTTCTGTTTTTGTTTCATTTTTTTCTGTCTCAAAGAGATGTCTCAGCTTCCATTCCCTTATAATTAGTAAGACTTGATCCTTTTAGCATTTTGATTCAAAAGTGTCAAGTAATAAAGACCATCTTCTCTTATGTTGGAGTGTTTCAACGTAATCTCTATGTGTTAAAAAAATCTTACTTTTTCTGTTAATATCATTTCTAGGTAGGCAATTAATGATATAAATTAGGGTTAGAAAAGGGTCCTTGAGGAACTGTTGTTGCTCTTTGAGTCCAAAGGCACTTCTAAAAATTTCCTTCCTGCTTTTGATGCATGGAGCTGCAGAGGGCAAGTTATCAATGCTGAGTTATACCCAGCAATATATGGAGTTTCCCAGGGGAACTTAGATATGTCCAGATCAACCAATGTGGTACCAGGTAGCTCTGCACAGACCAGCTTGTGTGAAGGTTCTTTAGTAGTGGTATGTAATATTCCCTAGTGATGGGCATGAGTTGTATTGCACGCAGACAGTGTCTGACTGTACCCTGTGTCTGAGGGTATGGCAGCTCAGATGTCTCCCCAGAGTCATTGTGAGCCAAGCCAGAGCCCACTGAATTCAGAGGAAACGTTGGTTGTGATAGAGGTTTTGAATGAAGCCTCGTCTAAGCAGAATTATTTGAAACTTAAAATGAATACTATTTAAAAAAATGCTAGTGGAATAAGTACAAGAGCACTTAAAAAAATATTTTTTTTTTAATTCTAGTTGATGCGGATGTCAAAATCTTTGCAAACTGCCTTATTAAAACAGGCAAATGTTTGCTTGTTTTTCCTCTCTCATCTCCTTAAAAACATTACAGAGTCACACTTCCTTTAAACATCTCTGATCTGCCCTAGAATTTCAGCTAACCTACATTTAGTTCTACCCAGTGTCAGTGTACCCCTACCTCTGAACCCCATAGCACTATATAGAATGCCTTCAAAATTTAGATAACTTTCATGTAATAGAGAAACTTGATATTTTGGGACTGATAAAAAGATAATTCATATTATAATTATTACAATTTACCCCATGTAAAGCTTACTCCTTGCAGCATAAAATAATTTTCTTAAATTAAATTTTGTTTTGTTAAGACTAATTTGGATTCTAATTTAATCTACAATTACTTTCAATATTCTGATATCTTAGGGCAATGAAGCTCCCCCTTAATTGAAAAGAACAATTAATTATAGCTTAGTATTCAATTAGAAGCTATGTGTTAGTAATATTTTGTATTCTGAGAGACAATGGTTATACAGACAGGAACATGTTTGTGGATGGATACTTCATAAAAGTAGATGCAAGGCAGAGTTCACCTGTCTAGAACTCTACAGTCCTGATTCTAAAAAAAAAAAATAAAACAATCATCACATGCAGACACCCAGGCAGGGATTCAGTAAGTTGCAGAAGGCAAAGTAAGATCTCCATCTCCTTCAACTAGTATGGTTGGGAGCAGTAGTACACAGATCACAGATCCCCCACATCCATAATGCTGGCATACGTGCAACAGGCAGGACACACAGCATACTGCTCCATATGCACCTTCCTTCCATATATACACACACAGAGCCTGTCCAGGACGTGGGGTACATGGGATTTCCCGTGCCTGGGTAGCCACATGGGCAGCATCTGCTCAGGGCTCATCACAGTGCAAGCAAATGTGTTTTGTGTCCTACTGCTGCACAGACTCATTCCTACGCATCTGTTTTGCCATTTTGGTCCAAGACTTTGTCTGCTCTGTAGATGTGTGTCTTCAGTGGAACAAGTCTCATAAGCATATGTCTATGTACAAGATCAGTGCTCAAGCAAAACAAGTACCATCCTCTCTGATTCTTCCCATAACATTGCTATGTTAAAGTGATTTGTAACAAAGGATTTGAAGCTCATTATTCAATAATGGGTGTCATTCAGATTTCAAGTTCTATCTGGTTCTGTTAATTACATGTCAAATTTTTTTTTTTTTTCGCCATTTCCAACAGAAAAATAAGGTGCTGCCACTGGCAGTCTGCCTGAAAGGTTCAAATGTCAGGGCAGTGATTTTGAATGAAGTTGATTTGACTTAACCAATGCAAGAATAAAAATAGCTATTAGAGATTCCCTGACAAGTTGCTGTGACAGAGAAAAAGCTTAGAACTGCTTTCACTCGCCTGCCTCTATGACTTTGGCTCTGCCCTGAATGGTACAGCCCTACATGCAACACCAGAAGAATAAAAAACCTGGCCTAAAATCTCTGTGGCTTCTTCTAAGGACTAGGTGTTCCTCCTTTACTTTCTCAGGCAAGGGACTAACAAGGCAGCACCACAGCCTCACTTTGGCCAACACAATGCACAAAGGGGCTGAGTGGAGTGGCCACAGCCAGCAGGATGTGATACTCCCGCATCAGGAGGGAAGTCCAGAAAGGGCAGTTCTGTGATTACAAGGGGAAAAACTGCAATTTAGATATAGATGCTGCAGCAAAGCATGGGGGTCAGGGCAGGGCTTGGATCAAGGTTCCATTGGGCAAGTTGTCCACTGTAAGAGCACACAACTGTGACTCAAGCTTCTGACAACTCAGCCATGTATCTGACTTCAGTACCTCATTGACGCTTTAATGCACCTTCTATATTTATCTTCTACATGACTTCAACAGCTCTTTCTTGTGTACATTACATAAAAATAAATTCTAAACACAGGAATGATTCTGCACTGAATAGTTAACACTACTTCACCACTTCTGGTTTGCTGCTTCTGGCTATCAATAAAGGTCTGAAAATGGCACTGCTTCTTATCCCTTCTGAAGGCTCAGGGACACACCAGGAAAGCAAGCAAAACTGCAAGAAACAAACTACACCCAAAAAAAATAAAAGAAAGAAAAGAACTTTAAATACTGAAAATACACAGAGACCAAAGAGAAGGCTTTAAGTGGCTTGATGCTATATAGCCCAGACAACTCAATATCATACAACATATAACTTCTCCCATACACAGAAATAAATGTCCCATGGCATTTCACTATAACACTGTTTAAGAAAAGTACAGCTGAGGAAGTGTCCCCCAGGGGCCAATTCCCCTCTTAAATGTGCTCGCATTTTTCAGCATCTCTTTTGTCTGAAAATTTATGAGGCAACATACAGCCTGACCTGCCTCCAAAGACAACACGATCTGCAACATGTCAGTTGGCTACTTCTGATGAGCAGGACAGAAAGGGTGAGGGAGCTTTCTTCCCAGCTCTTCTGGTATGGTGGGCATATAGCCTGTAAGGACTTCCTAGCACAAACCTCCATTCAGGTATAGCAGATGGTCCAGAATGAAGAGGATCACAAGGACAAGGCTACTTTGCCTCTTTGGATCTCACCTTCCCTACTGTATAATAAGAAGGGCCATCATGACCTTCCCTGTAAAACACTTAAAGAGCTACAAATTAGAAACTGTAAACAAGAATTAGCTATCATTATTCAATGAGGATTCAGCAAAAAGGTGAAATCAGGGTTATAGAGATAAATGAGATGACTTTAAGATTCTTGGAGAAGACTGTCCCAGGAGAGGGATATTTGAAATAAGTGGCTCAGTACTCTATCCCTCATCCCTCAGGGACAATGGCATCAGGAGGTAGGAAAGATGCTGATTCCTCCTCAGATCTGCATGTCTTCACCATAGCAACTGGTAACTAAATATTCTTTAATTAAAAACAGACTGGGACAGGTATGTCTCAACAAACACAATATATTCATGCTGTTTGGCCATTTTATTAGTCATTTCATAATTTCTTAATACCATCACTTACAGGCTGCCTGAGATCTTTAAATAAGCAGCTGTGAAAAGCACCACAAAAATAGGACATTTAAATAGTTTAAAGGTTTTCTCAGAAAAGTATCTAGCTGCATGAGACCAGCTTATGTGTCCAGAACTGTCACATGTATAAAGATCTTTTAAACATTGAAAGACTGTGTCCTGTCTTCTTCCATGCTTTTTCTTGACCTTTTATGGCTGCCTTCATCTATTTATACGTATCTGTTTTCCATTTACTATTCTCAAAAACTCTTCCCCATCAATGTTTTCAGTTCTCCTGCTATCCTTCAAGACTTCTGCTCTAGCCAAGCTGTCATGCTAACCTGGCTTCTCTTAAGGCACTGCCTGCAGCTAATTCTGTGCAGAAAAGCCACCAGCCTGGAAAAGCAGCAGGGAAGGTTCAATTAAAGGCACTACAGAAGACATGCTTCCCATGTGACCTCTCTCCTGCTCTCCAATGACATATCAAGCCTCCTTGATCAATCCTACAGATAACAGCAAAAACAACAAATGACACAAGAGAAAACAACTTGTCAAAATAGATGATGACCTGTGCCACCAATTTCCCTATTAAAGGAATGTTTTTGTTTCTTACTAGCACTTATTTTCCGCCAGGGACATATCAAGGCTCACAATTCTCAATCTGTTTCTGTTGTCAGGAAAGAGATCGCTCTTTCAACTTTTATTTCTGTGGTGGGATACAAGATTAAACACAAAATTAATGACCAAAATCCTTTTGCCACCTGAAAGGAAAAAAATTGCTGCTGAATATTTACACCTCTGCCTCCCAAAATGTGTTTTTACTTCATTTTTACTTCATTTGGGTATCTTCAAACTTTTCTGGGACCTTTCTCTGCTTTTCTTTTTTTCCCAAGCATAACCAAACTACACAAGGAGAGAAGCATAACACCGTTCACATAAAAATGAAAGCCCCAGGAAAGCAGTATGTTAAACACCTTTCAATCAATCTAAAGAGCTTGAGAAGATGAGGAGAGAGAATTCTCTACCGATGCATATTGTTGTGGTATAAGGAAAATCTCCTAATGACTGCTAATAGTTAAGGCTTACTTGCTTTGGTTACAGGCTTATGCCACTGCAAACCCAACACAGTCTGAATTAAATTCCAGGTAAAAAGGTCAGAATTCTTCTGCACCCTTACATGGTCTTACTCTCCTGAAGGGGACAGCCTCTGTCTACTTGTCCGTGCATAGATTCCCTGTACTTGGCTCTGTACACAAAGTCCTAAGAAAGTAATTTCAGAAGCAGTGTTCTAGATTTCTTAAACAAACAGTATACATTGGAATAGTTACTGCCAAGGATTAAAATAATGTCTTTGTGATTTTTTCCAGGCACTCAACAATACAGTATTTTTTTCATCCAACAGCCTTTCATGTGACACTTTTATATAAAAATGTTTACAGGAAATAGCAAGCTTTCCTTCTGTTCTTCAGGTTACATGTACCCCCATAAAATGCAAATGCTGAGTGAAGTCATTGAACTACCTGACACTTAAAAATGAACACATCTAAGTATCCTGCTCAAGATCAAATGGTGGCTCCCAGCAGCTAAACGGATATTTCAAACACTGGATAACTGATTTTCTTCCTGGCCTCCAACAGCCACTTTTAATGGGGGCTTACACAGTGAATCTTTATTAGCAAAGACTGTGGGCACCAGGGGGTCAAACAAAGGTGGTTTCCATTTGTACTTGCGCAGTGTGATGCTCAAGCCTTCACCTTTGTGCAGACTTTTAAAACTTGAAATGGGGACTGGGGACTGTCACAGAGACAAAACATATCAAGGAACGCACAGTCCTGTAGTGCACAAGAGTCTACATGCTTTCTACCAGACGTGTAAGAAAGCTGGCAACAGCAACAGCTGCTGGGGAGCATCAGCCAAGAAAACAGAATCCACTTCTGCGAGGGCTTTTACAAAGAAATGAAAATGTTTCAAATCATCAGAGAACTTTCAGGATTCTCTCATCTTAACACTTCAATAATGAAGTAAAAATGCCTATCACATTCAGTTTCCCCTTTCTCACATCGTCCCTCCAAAGTTTTAGGAGGAATGTTTTTCCACAAAAGTGAAAACCAAAAAGCCAGAAATTCAAACCCAATTCACAAGTAAGGCCATCACTAGCAGCACATACAGAGAGATGCACAGTGAGCCTCTGGCTCAACAAACGTGAAGCTCCCAAAGCTGAACTCAATGGGACATTGGCTGGTCAGGCCCACAGTTTTGTGGTAGATGCTTAGATTTTCTCCTCTGCTGGGTAGAAGATGACACAAGGCCCTGCAGATGAGTGGGAGCGACTCATAAGAAAGCAGCAACGCTTTCCTAAAAAGCACCCTTCCCAAGAAGGGCCTATATTTTCCTCTCATTCTTGGTAGAAAGTTGCCAGGGCTGTACTTCCCCTCCCTCTGTCCTTCCTTGCATGTGGGACTTTTTAAATTAACTAATTTTACCATAGTCATCTTTCCTCTCTTTGAAGAAAAATATCTAACCCATCAGCACACTGAACTGTGATCACTTGAGAGAACAATGAAAAAAAGCAACACGCAATGTGCAGTGCTACTTGGCCAATGGATGGGAAGGCTACGTGTCCTCAGGCTACGTTGACTGCCCAAGGTGTGCTGTGAGTGTGCATTTCGCCCCATAGCTACCCCACCAACAGCACAACACTGCAGCTCACCGTGCCAGGAACACAGGGATACAACTGTTTGTGGGACGGCGTGTGTACCGGCTGTGTGACATGACACGAGCTAAAAACGTTGGGACAGGAACAATTTGTTGGGGCAGGAATTTTTTACACATTCATTGCTAGAGGAGGAAATCCATCAGCAAGCTATGCATTGAGTACAAAGAAGCTGCCGGCTCTCCTCATGTCTGCTCCTTCACTGCCAACTGTGGGAAGAAGAGTGGTTGCTACTAAAGAAGAGGGGCTTAATATTTTGCCACATTCCTTGTCATGTTTTTTCCTCCCTAAGGCCTTATCCCAGTTACTACGGAAGTAAACTGGCAGAAATGCTGGCAGTTAGAAGTCCTATTGCTGTAGGGCTGCTTTGTTTCTCAGAATAAATACTATATTTTACGCGTACAGTCAGAGCTGCAGCAAGCCACAAAAGCTTCACTTTCAGTCTTGCAGCTGCAAGGGGACATACCCCACGTCTGTGCAGAGGTGACTTTCCAGAGGGGATGTTGAAGTGCCTGCTGTCATGTCTTCCTGCACATACCTGGGGAAAATACAAGGTTTCCAGGCTGCTGGGATATAGCCTAGCTATTTTGCACAACAAATCCCATTGACCAGCAGTATGAAGTATTTTAACTTGTCAGAATTTATCCAAAGAAAATGATGTTAATTTTAAAAACCTTTTTCCAAACCTTTCTGAGGTCAGAAGCCAGTTGAGCCAGGCCCCAGCCTGGATTCCTGCTTCAGAGTTGAGGTTCAAAAACAAATTAAAACCCACCAACAATACATTTTTCTACAAACCAGAAATTCTGTTTTCCACCACCTTGGAATGTGTTTCATTGAATGCAAAAATGAGAATCTTGGCAAAGACACCAGAACTTTATCACTTTTTTTTTTTTTTTCCAGAGCAGTCCTGCAATATTTATTACCTGCATAGGATGAGCATAATGGAATTCATTCTAACGTTTCATTCAGAAGAGAGTTCATGAGAAAGTAAAAACATGTTTTTTAATGAGTAGAACCAAAAGAAACGTAATTGAGACTTGGCCAATTCAACTTTTTAAAAAGCTTATCCATTTAAAGTCCTTGTAAACTTCATTTCCTCACACTCAGGACATGCACCTGACAATCTGACACAACCATAGTGTACTTTGAAGTAAGGGTGAGCCTGCAGTCAGACAAACAAATTGCTTCAGCTCACATCTCTGTTTCTGGCATTTTTGTCTTTCTTCAAGAAACAAGTTGGATAAGAGCAAATCTCTTCAGGGGAAAAATATGTTTCCATTTAGTGAGGGACCAGCACTTTATCCATCCTCAGACTGAGAAATGAGCGGTATTGAGCTCTAGGACAAGAAAACGAATGCACAAATGTTGAACCAGCTGATGAGCAGCATTTCAATGGCAAGGCAGGAAGAGTATCAAAGCGCAAAAAAGTGACCTCTGCAGCCCACATGAGGTGTAATGCATGGAGTTCTCAAAGAAAGAACATTTGGGTGTACAGGAAAATCATAATTCCTTTTGAAATAATTCCCAAGAAAACAGACAGCACTTTTGGAGCCAAAAGTCCCACTGGGGGAAGAAGCAGCACTGTGGGTTACAGAAGAGATTCGGAGAAGCCAGGTAGCAGAGGAAGGGACCCAGCTGAGCTGTCTGGACTCAAGAAGGCACTGTCATAAATAGTCACATATAGTCACCTGCCCTTTTGAAATCAGTCCCCATTCCCAGCTAGAAATAGATCTCTGGGATGTAAGAGGGGAAGGAGCAGGCAGAAAAGGAGGAATTATCCTCCCCCAGCCCATGCTAGCTGTGTCTGCAGGCACAAGCAGGCCACAAGGTCTGTGAAGCAATAAGATACGTGACTAGCTGGTGACATGGCAGAGCTTAAAAATAACATTGCTGATGGGAAAATGTCGGTGTCCACTAGGCAGGACATGCTCTTGGGGCTAGCTGCAAAAAGTTTCAGAAGTTCTCTGTGGGGGAAATCTAGATCTTGAAAGGTAGATAGCAACAGCAGATCGCTTGGAGAAAACAGACAACCCCCAGGTTTATTCAGTCATCCTGAGGGTGCTCTGGAACTGCCTGCTACATCAGAGCTGCAAAGGGGAAAAACACTGAGGTCTCCAATGTGTGTGTTTCTACAGATAATGAGACCTTATTAAAGTGTTTAACTATACAACAAAGGAGCTCAGGAGAGCCAGGGCATTCAGGATTAAAGTTGTTCCAGAACTTCAGCATGGATATGGCTGAAGGAAAAGCTATTTCTATACCATCCAAAATAAGTTGTAACAAAATAGTTTAGGAAATATCTTCTTACTTTGCAAAATGGGTAATTTCACAACTTCCAATGCCTGTACTGAAGAGAAGTTTTTACAAACCAAATTCAATGGGTTCTGCTCAAGGGACTCTCTTGCAACACTGTGGAACATGTAATATCCACAGGTATTGCAACATCTAATTGCAAAATAAAGGCTGTTTTCCTCCAAACCTCCTTTCAGCCAAGGATGACAGTGTTACATGGGGATAGTTTTCTTTGGGGTTAGTGAGTTGAATCATCTCAATAACCATCTGACAGGCCCCCAACCTATCCAACTCAAGGGAAATAGCAGAATTGCAAGGCAAGGAGCTAAGAAGGGGAGTAAGACCTCTCCTGCCAGTAATACTGAGCACAACTACTTCTGATGCTGCAGTGCTGCTCACACACTGCTCGGCTCTCCCCTGGGTTAAAGGAGACAGTTCTGTCAGTCAGTACATGGACAGGAAAGCAATGGTGCACCCACCACACACATTGTGCCCAACAGTTTTAAAGATCAGAGAGGGGCAAAGTTGTCATTAACACACATTGGCCCAGAAAAAACAATTATCTATAAATGACAAGCTAACAAAGGGAGCTTTTAAATACACAGGCCTGTAGATCAAGCACAGTTCATGACTAAAGAACAGTTAATATCTTGAAACAACTTATACAATGCAAGATTTGCTGGTAGCTCTTCCCTTTCCTTCATGTTCTTAGCTGGTGCCTATGCTCTGACCACCACTCTTCCTATTTTTTCTCTACATTGTCCAGCCAGTTTCTTCTGCCTCTTTCTCCAGTTTCCATGTCAGAATCACTGTACCTTGTTAGAGAGAGACAAAATGCGGTACTGAAACAGTTTATGTGATAAAGTGAACTTAGCCCCTGGTGAGCATAGGAAACACTGAATCACTCTCTTCCAGAAGAGGTCAGAGTGGGACCCAGCTGAAGGTCAAAGGGCTCTGGAGGACTCCCCCCAGTCCATGGGTCAGTGACACAGCCAGGCTGACCTGCTGGCTGGCAGATGCAGATGGAGGATTCCTGATCCCCTGATATTCTCCTCTCCCCTGTGCCTCACACTCTGTTCAGCCCCTTCTGTAGCAGGAGCCCTACTAATTATACATCTTAACTCACTGGCAGGGCAGAAAAATTAATTTCAGTCTTACAAACTAAGCAGGTGGAGCAAGCCGTGGTGGTGTACCAGAGCTGATACAGGGAAAGCAGCAGGAGAACACAGTGGGGGACAGGAATGTGGAAGGAGCGAGATTGCTCCCTCTCACCTGATAAACTGAGCAACATCATCAAACCAGACGTGACTTTTGTTGGTGGAGCATATACTGAGTCTTTCTTTATATCTCTGCATAATTCAGTCATTGGGCACTCAGGCACTCTCAAGTAAGAGGGAGAGGAAGAGGTTACCTGATCAATCAAGTGTTTCCTTCAGCTGCAGTTCTTTTTCCTACAGGAAGCCCTGGCTTGTATAAGCCACTCAAGGAGCAAACATCAAAGGACTCCTCTATCACTTAGTCAGGGTAATAGACTGTACTTGAACTCTACTCTGTGAAGTGAAACTTCTTAAGCTGAGAGCTGAAGTTAAATTTGTTATTCCTGGCAAACTGCCCAAGAGGAAATGGATCCAGGGCAGAAGTTTGTTTGTTAGATAGCAGTGAGAGATTGACACTTTTATAATAAGCCACAAAAGCAGGGAGTCTAGAAAGAGTTGCTGAAACAACTGATTGTTCTAAGATCTATTCTTAATGCTGTATTGGTTACGAGACCTTCTTTTAGTAATTGGCAAATAATGGAAAGCAGAAAGCATGAAACATCAGTAAGAAAGAGTTTGAGCAAAGATTCTACATGGGAGGCTGAGTGAAAAGGAGGAAAAAGCACTTAATCAGCCACATTAGGTCCGTTGCATGCAGTAGTTGTTACTTCACAAACAGACTGGGATCAAAGATGCTCCTTTACTGAAGACTCAAGGTACTGACTGCCAGTTCTGTACACTCTTAGCATTTTTGACCGTTGCGTGCCCACATCTTGACCACCACTGTAAAAAAGGTAATGCAAGGAGCTCGCAGCTGTTTGATAACATACACCACAACATACAACTAGGATCCCCCTCCAGCGTGCTGTCCTGTAGAACTGCTTGCCTGCAGAGCCTGGAGGTACATAAGCTCATGGATCCTCTGCCTTACTGTGGCTGACAGCCTCAATCAAGCCAAGTTCGAGACAGGTAACAGAAAACTTGGTCATCAGAGAACAAGCAGCAAAAATGGTTTCACCAGACTGAAATTCTTTGCTGTTTCTCAAAACAACTGACTGCACCTGACAGAATTGTCAGAGTTGGAAGGGACCTCTAGAGATCACCCAGTCCAACTCCCCTGCCAAAGCAGGGTTGCCCAGAGCACATCACTCAGGGCTGCATCCAGGTGGGGCTTGAAGCTCTCCAGAGAAGGGGACTCTACACCCTCCCTGGGCAGCCTGTTCCAGGGCTCTGGCACCCTCACCAGAAAGAAGTT
>JAOXNG010000042.1:19101524-19113226 GCA_028566535.1 Scolopax minor | reverse complement strand
GAAGCAAAAGGGAGAAAGAAGCTGGACTATTTAATTTTAGAATAAATGGAGTCTGAACGTTTACTGTAATATTTCTGTGGAACTAACCAACAAGATGTGCAAAGGTAAAGAGAAGGGACTGTTCATGCACATTATTACCATATTTCTTTGGGTTTGCTGTAGAATTTTAAAATATATTTTTCTTGACACTTTTTTATAAATTTTTGATAGTGATAAAAATGTTGTAATACAGTTGTATTCTGCAAAGACAAAGATTTTTTTTTTATCTTGTTCCAGAAATTTGTCTTTGCAATAGTCTCTGTTGCAAGAAATAGTATTTTTATTTCAATTCTATGTACATTTCTGTTTCATACATATTGCCATCAGTGTAGATTTTTTTTTTTTATTTTGGTAGGGATATTTTATAACCAAAGAACAGGCCAAGTCTTAAGTATGAATTGTATTTTCCAGCCCCTTCAGCAAAAGAGTATTGCCATGCAAATCCTTACACTCAGGAATACTTTTCACTCCAGAAAATAATTCCTCTGATAGTAAGCAAGTAGTGCTTTGCAGGTTTGAGGCCCCTAGCAATTTATATTCCCACTAGTGTCTGCTGCTAAATGCTGACAACATTGTACCTTTCAGTGGCTGTATTTCACATGACCACTGAGCTTGCCAAAATTTATTTTCACTATAAATTAATAATGCTGTATATAATACATACAAAGCTGTAATGAGTGCTACCAAACATGTATTTTTTTATTTGGTTCTTAATGTAAATATTCACAATTACCTTTCTGGCCCTTTGGACCAGGTGGCCCAACACTACCAGTATCACCAAAGTCTCCAGGGCTACCTCTGACTCCTGGAGGGCCAGGAAACGCCAAACCAGGCAATCCCATCTGTCCTTTTACCCCAGGAAGTCCTGGGACCCCAGGGAATCCTTTATCACCCGGCAGTGGTACTCCAGAATCTCCCTAAAAGAAAGAAATAATTGATAAATAATAAGACCTAATTTCTTTCCTGTCTTTGATTATCAAGAGCCACGTTAGAGAATTATCTGGAGAAACCACTCTTTCACAATGAAGTGACTACATGGATAATAGTAGTAGTATTACATATTCAAGGGCAATAGGAAAAAAGGATAAAGTTTTGTGGGTGTTTTTTCCTTCCTGATTCCGTAATATTGGCGCACGCAGTACATCAGACATTATATTTAGGAATTTAAGCAGTAATGCTTCCAAGGAAATAGTTTTTCAATAGATAAAAACTATGTGGTTTTTTGAACTAGGCTAACATGAAATGATAAAAGTGATTAATTGCTAGGAATCTGGAATAAAATAATACTTTTCTTTAAGTAGCTAGCGCTTTCATAAGACAATATATTAAATGAAATGGAAAGAGATCTCTGAAAATCAAACATACCTCAGCTCCTTTTTCCCCAGGCAATCCTAGTTCCCCATCTCTGCCGTCATTACCTCTTTGGCCTGGAAATCCTGGAACCCCTGTAGGACCTCTTTCACCTTTTATTCCTTAAAAGAATTTTTAAAAAATTAAATACAATATTTGCAGTGAGTTTTGGGTTTTGTTATTTCTGCTTAGGTAAATGTTGGGTAACCATCATATCATATTTCCAGTTCTTGAATTCAGATTTCCTTAATGGGGTATTTTAGGCTCAGTAAGGCAGTATGTAGTTGCACACCTCATGGAACAACTCGGTCTCTCTGTAAAAGACATGTTTACAGACACTACAAGAATGTGACTTTTGTTCATGCTATATACAGAGTGAAAATATTTTTCTATTTAAATCAGTCCGTTTTATTCTTGATTTCAATGAAATCAGGATATAGCAATACCAGATGATGCAGAATATTTTCGTCAATATTCCCAAAAACATTTTTGGTTTTTTTATTTATTCTTTTTTTTAAAGCTTAGATTTCTTTTGCACTGATATTTATGAAAATGCAATTTTTTTGCATGAAGGACAATAAAAATATTCTAACCCAAAGATTCATTTCACTATGTCAAGAAATCATTTGCAAATAAACAGCAAATGTTTTCCCTGCTCCAACATCTGTAAACAACACAGGCATCCAAAGCTCTGCTAACTTTTCACAAACAATAAGATGGTCAATCTTTTGTCTGAATAATTAGTTTAGCATTTCTAACTAAGCTTTGCCATCAGATTGCTGTAATTTCTTGTTCTCTAGTTCTTTTGCTTTTGCAAATCATAACCATAACCGTGGAGAGGTTTTGATCTATTTAATTACAAGAATTTCAGTTGTGCAACTAGTGGCCTATTGTTTCTCTTCAATGCCTGGTCAAGAGTAATTTTTAGAAGTAGAAGCAGGAATCGGAATAGCCATTGAGGCTCTGAGTGGCTTCTATACAATAGTATTTCTTCATGAGGTCGCAATAATTGTAGTCTGCTTAGTCTTTGCTATAAAGACCTCTGTAAGACCCTGATTATCAATCATATGCCATGAACAGTCATTTCTTAGCATTAATAACAAGCTGTTAAAATTGTTTTATTACTGAATTGTAGAATAAAAACCACAACATCCTGTGTTGATCTTGTGTTCAGCAAGAAGAAAACAAACAAGATGGCACCAAGAAAGCAGTCAGGTTATACATGACATGATGGCTTCAGTCATTCATTACTAAATTAATGACTTAATTAAAAAATAGATGAATATGTTTTTCATATTGTATAGAAATAGGCATTGTATAGAAAAAAGAAAGGCTAACAATAAAACATGCATTTACCTTTTTTTCTAACTCTTCCTGGATCTCCCTTCTCTCCTTTTTCACCATGTTGTCCAGCAGAACCAGGTATCCCCTGAACATTGAAGAAATAGTTATCTCCATCAAGGAATCAATTGAGGGGAAGAATAGGTATCTATGTCTGGCTCTTGCATTGCTTCCCAAAGCCAGGCCAATTAAATTAACATACAAAAAAGAAACACTTATCTCTTTTGGTGTCTATAAAGCTGTGTGTGAATGGCACCTGGCCTTTTCAGCCTGACTCTGCCAAATGCATATACATAAGGAACTGTAACGCTAGAAGAATCAGGTCCATAGCTACATACAGATGCCTATATGTACGGCTGTAAATGTAAGAATATTAAGATGCAAACAATTCACAAACTCCTTCCACTGCAGACTCAACCCACAATCCACTGAAGCTGCAAAGGATTCTCTGGAGTGTGGTCACTGCTGGATGAGGCTGTCCTCCCACAGGTGAACACAGTAGCAGGTAAGTGACACTTTTTTGCTGACGGAAAGCCCTCAAAGCTGCCAGCAAAAAAATTTCATCTACGTCTAGTTAGGTACCTGGTATTGTTAGAAGAATCTATGACTTGACAAGTTTAGAGAGGAAAAGAAGTAATTTTCTATGTTTCTATGTAATAAAATGCATCCTCCAGCAAGGCTGTGAGAAGGAACAGTAGATAAAACTTTCAGGTAATTTTCCAAGGCGGTTTCTCCACCACTCTGCTTAAATGCCTCTGTATAAGGGGTAACTTGATGTTATTTATCGAAGCTCATGAAAACTACTCACAGGGAGCCCTGGTGATCCCATTGCACCAGATACGCCTGGATCGCCCTTTTCCCCATGTCTTCCAGGGTATCCCATTTGTCCTTTCTTTCCTTGAGTACCTGGAGGTCCTTGCATACCACGGGGACCAGGAGGACCAGCGCTACATGAGCAGAGCCCTTGATTTCCTACATGAGTGCATCAAAACTACATTGAAACAGCTGCAAAATGAATACACAAAGAAATAACACTGCCCTTCTTTTCTGTGTGAGTAGTTCAGAGACCATTTTATCTCATTATGGCCTTCAAAGGAGTGAAGCAAATCAGTCTCTTTTTATAGTGCTGAATAACCACTGCACTGCCATAACTCTACTGACTTAGAAGCCCCAATGCCAACAGGCCATTTAACTCCATGCTTTGATGGGTCTTATCTTCTAAGTTACCATAAACTTCTTGCAAATTTAGATCTGATGTATCTGGCAAAGGTCTTGTGTTTGAATTGTTGCTCTCAAGGCATACCTACCCTTTTCTCCTTTTTCACCTTTTCTTCCTGGAAGGCCTATCTGACCTTTTGCTCCAGGTTCTCCAGGGATCCCTCTGTCAGTACAGATGACACCTTTGAAATGAAAAAATTGTACATCTAGTATAAATCAGGTTGACTGTTTCCACAACTTGGCTCACATATTCTCTTCTCCCTTCTCTTGTTATCCTTATATTGAAGTTAGAGATCTTATGAAATGCTTTACAAGTTGTTGTTCATATATCATACTCCAAGAGTCACCATGTTTTTTTCATTGACACTACTTCTTTCTTTTTCCACTGTAGAATTTTATGACTCTTGTTTCTTTACTAAAGGATGCTGATTTGGGTTTCCTTCCCAATTTACTATGTTTTTAACTTCAAGTGATATATTTTTAGGGACATTTTTCATATTTTGTGCATTTAAATCACCCAGAAAATTATGAAAATCTTGACATCTCACTAACTGACAACTAATAGGATATAAAACATTTCTACATCTGTCAAAATCCACTTTTGAAATATATTTTTTTTGTTGGGGTAACAAAAGTAATGAATCTGTTAATATGCAGAATGATATTCTTGCCATGTAAATTGCTGTTGAACCTACTGGGTAGTCCAGGTAAGCCTTGTCTTCCTGGCTGTCCTTGTAGGCCTGGTGGTCCAGGAAGTCCAGGTCTTCCTGCAATTGATTCACCTGTTCCAGGCAAACCAGGGTCACCTCGAAAACCTTGAGGTCCTGGTACCCCACTTATTCCTGGCAGGCCAGGCAGACCTATAAAGAAAACGATAGTATATGGCCCATACAGCTTCATAGTAACAATTACTACAAGATATTAAGGAGGAAATTACAGACTATTCAGAACTGTCCTGAAGAAGAGCTTCTATATAAAAGACTTAAATCTCCAGCTTTCCCAAGATTCTCAGAAAAAGAGGCTCCTACTTTAGACCTTCAATTGCTTCTTCTCCTCCCCATTATCTCATTTCCAGATATCCCAGTAATCTAGTTCCTTATACAGAGCAAAGTCATCTTCCTCAGTTTACTTTATATCTTTTTGAGGAGAATAGAATTTTTGAGCAAAGCACCCCGTATGCAGGCATAACATGTATTTGCAGCACACAGTAGCGTTCTGCTTTGTCTTCTGTTTTGGTTCTACTTATTCCTAATGTTCTGTTTGGATCATTTTGGTTCTTTTTTGACCACTAAGAGCTAAGCTAATATTTTTACTGAAGTCTTTGTAGAGCTCAAATTCTTAAGTTGGTGACTTGCATCGAGCAAGAACAAAGATCAGTTTTCTTTTAGCTGCTTTCTCCCCTACATTTCTCCCCTTTAGCTGCCTACTCCCTACATTTTATCTGCTGCTTCTCTTACTTGTTCCATCATCTCCTGGTCTTCCCAGCAGGCCTGCAGGACCAATTGGTCCAACTGACCCCAGATCACCAGCAGGACCTGGAAATCCAGGATCTCCTCGTGGACCTACAGAGAATTATAAAAATCTGTGAACTGAACACCTTATGCAATTTAGAGCTTAAATCTAAATTAAAGGGCAATCAAAATTATAATTTGGGAACTACACAAAAGTAAAATACAGTAACTTCTTTTGTCTTTGTAAAACATTTTTGAATGTGTAACAATTTAATTTTAAGGTGGGAGGATTTGGTTACTTTTCTATGGATTCCTGCCCATTTCATGGGCAAAGTTTTAAGTCTTCATCATTCCATAGCAGTATCTTTGTGCTACATATTTCAGAATGCCAAGAGAACTGTTTGCCAAAAATAAATACATGTAGCATTGTAGCATTTAAAATAAATATTATGCACATTTAGCAATTTGGCATTGCACACAGGGAGGTCATTTCAGGATATTAGCTGAAATTATCCCAACTATATTTTCAAAATTGCTATCATGAATAAGTTTAAAAATTGCAATTACACAGTGGTAAAGAAAATCAGAAACAGTTACAAAGGGCTTTAAATTGGAAAAACAAGACACTGGTAGTAGTTGTGTTCTCAGACATTTCTGATAAAGGCCTCTTTCTTTGAAGAATGTATCTTCTCCACACACCATGTACATGATTAACTTAAAATGTTACTTGAGATATGAAGCATGGGGTTAAGTCTTTTGTTGCATAGGCTGGAAACACACAGAAGTCAATAGAAAAGAAATTTAATTGATTTTTCTGATGAGACCCCTATCTAATGGGGAGGTTCTGATGAACTGGGGCTGTGTTGTAACTTCTGTGTTCACGATCAGTATTTGCTGCCCTAGAAATACAATTTATGAGAAGTTATATGTTAAAATGTTCTTACAATGCAGGTTCCCCAAGTGTGAGATGCCAAAGCAAATCCCTTACAGGCAGCAGGCTTGGCTCTTGCCCACTCCATTCTGCTATGAGACAAGAACTTACCCACACCTTTTCACCAATTAGATTATAAAGATGAGGATAAATGGAGCTGAGACATAAAAAACCAGCCTGAGGCTTAGCTAAGAAGGCATTCTGCTGGCAGTACTCATTGCAGGATTTCACCCCTGCTATGCAATAGGAAACTTAATTGTAGTCTAAAGTCTGTGTGTTGTGGCAATTCTGAAAATAGGAATTCTAAATTACAATGGAACACCTCGTTTTCTTATTTGCCATCCATTATCCAGCATTTTCCTCAATATGCTTAGGCCAAATAACTGGGGATAGTCCTGCAGATCCAGCTGTGACTGTATGCATAAAGATCTTTCACACGAACATTTCATCTGAAGCTTGAATGTTTAACATAGTTCCAGATCAGTGAGAAACAAACACATACAGAATATGGCCACTAGGAAGATAATGTTCTAGGATCCTGTCCCCTGAATCCCTAGTAATCACTTTCAAACACCTTAGCAAAATAGGTCCTACAGCAGAAAGACTAGTTAAAACTATCTATAACCTTTTATAGGAGGCAGAAGAGTTCCAACAGCTCCAGGAGGACCTGGGGGCCCTTTTTCTCCTGGATCCCCCTGTAAGAGTCCGACAGTACATTTTACTGATTATACAAATATGCAGAGTGATAGCATGTAACTGAAAACTGTAACAATGGTGGGGAATGTAAGGATGTGACACACATCTTCTGGGAAACTGGATTTTGACAATTCATAGCATTTAAAACCAGCAACAAGTTTTTAAATAATCATTATCTTTCAGGATACCAGTGAATAAACAGTAATATACCTATCGCATATATCTATTTCACTCTTCAGAACTTATGACTGCTGAATTTTATTTCATTCATGTATTGTAAAGACAAATAAATTATAGTCAATCAGTACCCTATTTAATTGAGTCGTTTTGATTTAACAACCAAGCTGTAATTATTTACCTTAAAATTATATAGCAGAATTTGGAAATTACTACTTTGATGACAGATAAGCATTAAGAAAAGAGGTTTCACAATCTGACAGACGCAATTGATCGTAAGAGATACTCAAAGTTCTCATAATAAGTTTAAAACATCTGCCCCAGGGAAACATAAAAGTGCCTACTAATGGCAAGGAAAATCACTTCTGCTTGGAGGATTTCTAAATTAGCTTGGATTTTGATATTTAGAATTGCAAGTGAAGTGGATGTCAGGGAAGTCTTTTATGTGGCAAATTGTATTAGACTTTTTGCTTTGTAGATTAGGATTCAACCCTGCTCTCTGCAGCAAACAGAAACTGAGAAAACAAGAAGATGAATGTGGGAACCGTGTAGTGAGGTTGCATTCCTGGGACTGGAGTTCAGGGCTTTTTAGGACATGGACAAGAAGAACTGGGAAGGCAAAACTGGATACCCATTCTTACACACGGAAAAACAAGGAGTCTATGCCTCTTAGTGGGCTTTATTATTATTTTTGTTAATTGATATCTATGTGATATTTAAACAATTCTGGAGTTATCATTATCAGTTTGTCAAGATCCTCTTCATCTTTGGCCTTTTAGTTGGCTTTTTTCCTTTCACTGTGTCTTGCATAGTGAAATAACATCATTGTGTCATCTTTGGCTATTTTAAACAGGAATGTAAATTTGTCTTCCCTATTGACTGAGAAGAATCTTCTGCATGGCAGAAAAGAAAAAATAAACCTAGCATTTTTCTTCCTCTGATAAACTTAGAAATTATTCTGAGATATAAAATTAATGATTATAAAAGTATGAAAGATTTGTACATTAGATGGATATAGGCTAAGTCTTATATGACTTTCATGCTGATTTTAAAATGACACAACCAGAACACAAAAAAAAAATTGAAGAGTCAATGAGCCAGGGTCAAAAATTTCAGTTCTTGGTATCTCTGTAAGTGCCAAATTCCAGTGGTGGTCTCTGAAAACCTGTCTTTACACTCTTAGGTCTTACGACCCACTCTGGATGGCAGCTTCGTACTTGCTGTGTTTTCACCGTTGGTACACTCCTACAGAGTGGCATACATATCTTTGGATTATTTTGTTGACTGATACTGTTTTCTCTTCCCATAAAAATTTCAGGAGATTTGACTTGCCAACAGTTTATTGAAAAAAAAGAAATGCCAAAAACATCCAAAAGAAGCAAGATATACATGGTTATACATCCATGTATAACCTGGAGTCTTGTTAAAATGAAAGCTTATAATAACTTATCAGTTTTACTGACATCCTTATTAAGCATTAAACAAACTGCATTTCTTCTGTAAGTTTCTATAGATTTATATAATGTCAATGGAACGTTTTGCACTTCCTGTAGAAAGACCGTTCATTATTTTAATGAGACATATTCCATTAGTAGCAGAGAGAAATGGTTCCAGAGTGATTTCAACAGGACTCGTCCTCTCTTCTATTTTGTCTGAAGTTGCCTTGTGTCTTTTTTCATACTTATCACGGAATGGTTGAGGTAATAATGGACATTTGGAGAGCATCTTGTCCAAGTCCCTGCTGAAGCAGAACCATCTACAGCTGGTTTGCCAAGGACCATGTCCAGACAGCTTTAGAGTATCTCCAAGGATGGAGACCAGTGCTTAGCAGAGAGCAATGATGGCCTCCCTCAGCCTGCTGGCAATACTTTTTCTAATGCAGCCCAGGATGCTGATACCTGTCTTTGCAGCAAGGACACGTTGCTGGCACAGTGTTGCTACTGTCTGTGCTTAAGGATCAAAAGGTATGCTCCCAATGCCTTAAATCTATTCCTTGCTTTAAGAAAAAGTTAACGTTTTTTAAAAAGATGACATCTACTTTGAATGCAACTGTTTTTTTTCTGACTCTTTCTTTCTTTTAAATCTGAATGTATCTTAGATTCTATTTTGAATGTGTTTATTTCTGGAAACCTATAAGAGGATGGGTTATTCTCAGAGGGGTTTTAATCATATTCTTGTTCCTCCAGTATATGTGATTTTTAGCAGATCAAACACAACATCTGGTGAGGCCAGATGAACAGTTGATTAAGACTAGATAGATTTGCACTTTTGAGGAATAATCAGATTTATTCAAGTAAAACTACAGCATGTGTGCAGTCATTCTGTATTTTGCATACCTGTACAAGTTAACCTGTTTTGGTTTGGGTTGCTTCTGTATGTTGTTTTTTTTAAGTTGTGTCCATACTTGATTTGCTCCATGTATTAGCAATTGGAATTTCATGTTTCCAAGTCATTACTGAAGGCATTCAAACTTTTCCCTAGCATACTCTACCAACAATTAATTATTCTTTGCTTAATGTTTATAGTGTTAATTGATGACTTCTCAGGCTCTGGACTAATCAATGTAGACTGAAAAATGCAGTGTTCTGTCTATGCAACATCTTGGCTCAAGTTCATTAATGACGCTCCAAACTATAACAATATGCACATCTGGGTGGGTACTTTTAAACAATACAACATTAAGGTTTGATTCTATTTTGATTAAAGGACTCTAGTGATCTTTCGGTTAAGACATGCAAAGTTCCTATGTAATTAGTATCTGAATGATCTGAATGATTGTTGTGAAGCTGCTAATGGGCAAATGGCAGAAAAAATGAACATCCATGAACAATTTTTTTTCTCCAAGTATGACTATATAAATGAAATCTTGGCTGAAGAAGTTGATGTAGTACTCTCCTGGCAGTCCTAGCTTTGAAACAAGCAAGCCTGTGACTAAACCAGATGTTTTTATTGTACTTTTACTTATTTACTCCATGTGCTTGTCATTTCTCATTTGTAAACCTGATTCTTGAAAACCTGTTGTTTGTTTTTTATTTGCGGCTTTCAACTGTGTTTTTAGCAGTATACTACTTATGGGAAGTATGGACCAGCCACAGTTTATTTCCTTTTGTCATCATGGATTATGTAAAGCGTGTTCCCAAATTAACCTTCAATTTATTACAGAAGTGATTCTTACTAAAATCTCTTGAGTGTCATTCCTGTGATTTCACAGGTGCAACCACTTATGCTTTAAGGAAAGTTACTGTTTTATATGCAGCTTTCCAAAAAGATTACTTCAGAGAGAAATATACACTTCTTGACAATATTTAGAGGTAAGTTCATCAGTGTCACAATTTCTGCAGTATTTTTTTTGTCCTCTGTAATGTGAAAACTTTGATGATGAGCTTTTTCAACTCTGCTGTCTCTACTGATGATCCTGTCCCCACCTTCTTCGCTGCAGCATTTCAGCTCATACACTGTTGACCACTTGTACGCTGTCCCAGTGACTCCCTAGAGCTTCCCCTTGCTACATTCATTGCTTCTTTGCTCCTTCTAGAGTAGCATCCAGAACTGGCTTTTCATTCTGAATGTGCTTCAGCATTGTAGATTCCATAGAAAATATAATAGTTTCCCTTCATTCAAGTTTTTGTTGTTAGTCAGAATTGCAATACGATCATTGGTTGTGCAGCCAATGTGCAGAAGGTAATTCCATGAATTTATATTCTGAAATGTCACTAAACTGGCACCTGGGTCTTCTGAAATGGCATTAAGCATCTCTTCCATGTTTTTCAGATGAATATTCCCCTCTTTTACTGTTTAGCTCCCCAGGTGCAACAACTATGCTTCTAACCCCTATTGGAATGCAGCATGTATGTATTCTAAAACAAACAAAACCAGCTAACATCATCTAAGCTAGCAAAAGTAGCAAATGTTTAATGAAAGCTGGTGTGAAGGAGTCCAGTCTCCATTTTGGTAACAGTCTTGGAAAAGCTGTTATGTGAACAGGTCGAACACATGCAAAGAGACTTCGGTAAGTCATGGAAGCAAGCCCATCTGAATCAAATTTTGCCACCTCATTTGATGCCAATTATCACAGTAGCTCAGGGACCAGTGTTTATAGGATCATATTGTTACCTAAATAGCAGGTTCCTTTACCTAGCATATGTCCCTGGGAAGTGCAGCTCAACCACAAATCATTTGCAGAGTACTACAATTCATAATTAGATAGCTATACTGGTATAGTTAAAGGCAACTACTGGCAAGTTGGATTAACCAATTCCTGTGGTATGCAAAATGAAATTTCCATTCTTGTGCACAAAACATGAATGTTTACTTATGTTGTTATTTGCTACTGCTTTGTCAGGTAACTATGGCTATCCTGAGAACTGTAAATCTCAAAAGCAGTTGTGACTGTAGGAAAGGAAATGGTCTGCTAAGCAGGTACGTTTGGAAGGAATCATTAGCATTTCTGCAGGGGAGTGTGTGTGCGCGTGCGCACACGTGTGTTTGGGGGCTTTTTT
>JAOXNG010000042.1:19068256-19085470 GCA_028566535.1 Scolopax minor | reverse complement strand
AGGAACTACCCATGCCAAGACTATGGTCTGTTATTTTAGCATATCCTGGGCTTGACCTGCAGTAAGAAACTGAGTTTTGACAAAACAAGACTATTTTTTTTTAATTAAGTATGCTTCCTATGACTAAGACTGCAAATACTTCAGAATCATTCAGCAAAGCATTTAATATTGTTTGTAAAAGGCCAAGGGTATTTGGACTTACTCTTTTTGGTTGCCTAACACACTGAAGAGCACCTGATTTTTAGAGTGCCCTGAGCATTTAATTGTCTGAAAGCACAGTATTTTAAAGGAGTCTTAATTGGGAATATAAAAAAAAACTCATTAATGCTATTACATGAATTCTGTGTTGCTTCTCATTATCGATAAATTCAAAAGAAGTCCAGTGATTGCCTTCAATTAGGACAGTATCCTATGTTACAGGCTATGTGGCTGTACCAGTGATATGTGAAATGCATTTACCTTCTGTTCACACGAACAAAACCAAAAATGCCCATCAACTTTACAAATTCACATTGTAGGCAAGTGCCCTTTTCCATTCTGCACTAGACTGCGGGTTGTAACCAGTCTTTCTCATTTTATCAGCAGCAGGACAGAGAATGGGAGGAATGTAGAGCAGTCTGGGGTCAAGAGAGGAGTGCACAAGGCATTGGCAGACAGATGTTTTCTTTTGTAATTTGCTTAGTTAGATGGGAGCATCTGCCACTACTGTCCTCTCCTCTTTTGGAAGAGCAGGTCTACTACACAGCAAAGCCACCGCTTCCAGGGCTCGTAGGGGTGTCTGTTCTGGGAAGTTTCCACTCCCCCACTGTAATGGTGTAGGACTGAGACCAAAACAGTTTTCACTGTGAGACAAGGCTCCAAAAGAAGCCTTCTAAATATTAACTTTATCAAGACGAGATTAATCTGAGAGAGCACACAACTTGGCATTAAATCCACCCTCTTGTTCTTAATAGAGCACATTTTTCTGTGCCTGTGGGTTAAACAGTGAGGTTCAGACTAGTATATGGGATGTACTTTATCCTCAGGTTGTTCAGAAATAGCAGATTGCATAATGACTTTTCAGTCTTAGCTAACTTTTTTTTACAGTCAGATTTTGAGCCAATCAAATGCAATAGTAACCCTTGCTGTTTGAGTTCTCTCAGCATCTGGATCATGCTGCAAACTTGCGAACTACTGGAAACTTGCAAACTACTCTTTTAACATATTTTTCAGTGATCCAGTATGCTACAGGAACATAGTACCTGATGGTGCAGCTTAGTACCCACAGTGACACTTCCGTGAAGTGTCATCACATTGAAGTGATGAAAACATTTTTCACAGTGTACTTTGTTTTGTATTTTAACCCTGTACAACCATGAAAAGAAAAAGTATCCAGTAAACCACTGGGTGTCACTATTGTGTTAAACAAACACTGAGCAAGACAGAATTTGGCACTAAGAAACACTGTTAGTGGTTGACAGAGGGAGCTGCAAATAGAGCATTTTAGACCACAAATAACTAACATCAGATTAACTAATATAATAAAATTAACTTCTACTCTTATTCATTTTGTTGAAAAAGTCACTGATTGGCAGTTTTTGGTTGATTCAAATCTATGAAAAAGAATGATTGTGTACAGTTTTGTCTTGCCTGAAGTGGAAAAGTTTGCTAATCTGCAGCAACTGAGAAAAACACTATTTTTGGTATGGTGAGACAGGGGAACTGAAAGGAAAAAAGATCCTCAAGATCAAAAGGAGGGATAATTTAACAACATCAAAACATATCTAATATGAAAAATGCTAATTTACAGATGCTATAGCTGGATACCATATATGAAGAACAGCCTCAAAGAGACCTTACAGTGAGGAAAATGGAATGATCCTGTTCCTATTCCATGTTCTGGTAAGCAAGCTCCATTCCCTACCCATTCAAGTCCTAACTTCTGGAGCCAGAGGTCTACTGCTCTGCCCAGTTATAAAAAAATGTGTAGTCACATTGTAGTGTAGTTTCAGATGTAAATCTAGGGGTCTCATTTCTTTAGGTTTTCCATGGTTCTCAGTGAATATGGGTGAAATGTAATAGAGATACTACAGAAATGTATAACTGGTCTCAGGACTCTTCTGTTTTAAAACTGTGTCATAGCCAATATACCAGGAAAAATGATGAAAAGTATAAGGCAAATAGTGGGAGAGATCTGGGTTTCTGCAGATGCTCGTGTGTATGCATCTCCTATAGTGGATTCAACTAAGCACGTGTGCTTTAGATCAAGTAGATGGATTTTACATATTTATTTCCCAAGTATGAAGCTTGAAAATTCAAATACAAGTGCTGGATGTTCCATGTGAGTGACAGACTGCATACTGGCATGCAAAAAAGTGTGATTTATTAAATGTCTCTTACTCCCCAAATCAGACAGAATTTGCAGTTTCGCAGTTAATGAATCTTAAATAGGTTTACACTGTGTTGTAAATGGGACTCAGTTAACCCACAGGATCTTCTAGGGAGATGGACAACTCACAAGACCTATTAGGGAGCTGTTACAAGAGAAGCAATGCCAGGAGACAGACCTACTATAGAGTTAAATTTCACCGTTCTTACGCTACTGCCCTGAAGTACACATCAGCTGATTTTCTAACTTACCTGTGACAACCAACAGGCTCGTACCTCTTGTGAATGCTTATTCCTTACACCTCATACGCCAGAAAATGTGAGAACTTGCTCTTAGATTTCTGTTTGCTAGGCTCTCTCCTACACTAATTTGAAAATAAGCCACTTGTTTCATCTGCAAAAGAACAAGCATCAGTCTTGCTGAGTTATATTTATTACTTATATTGCTCCAGGCCTTTCACATGATCTCACAGAAGCTAGATCAGGTTGGGTCATGAATAGACGCTTGCTTTCTAAATCTACTTAACTCCATAAACAAAGGCAAAGGAATTGAATGGGATCAAACTCTGGGGTCGGCACAGGACAGGTTTACAATCTGGCAGTGCTAACTGCAAACTTTTTTTAACTATCTAAATTCAGTTAGGTGTTATCAGAGGCCTCTCATACAATCCTGCAGGAGTTATCAAGGAAATTATTTAAAAGTTAGAGAAAGAGGGGGAAATGCAAGAAAGGTTTCACTATTTGTTTGACATATCTGAAGAAAATTAAAATCACAAACTTTGTGGGACACCAAAGAGAAAGAGGTGGGGGGAAATCTAAAATAATGAGGTTGCTGTTTGCCTATAATTAAAAACATTGAATACTACTGCCTCCTGGAAGACCATACATCTTGACTGCAAAAGAAGAGACAGGAGAAAGTCTCAGTTGATTCTTGGTGCCAGCCCAGAACACGTAGAACACTAACTGGCCTATATACTTTTACTAATGACTTTCTCCTCTTATTTATCTGTTCTACAGTTCTTAAATGAATAGTGTAGTAGCACACAGTATGTGCAAAGAGATTTAACAGCACAGTTCAACAGTGTCCTATGGAAGAAAGAGACTTTTTGAGTTGTGACATGAGATCAACAGATAAATAGTATAATGTAAAATTAATTCCAACAAAGTTGTAATCCCAGTTAAACTGAAGTCAGACTTGCATTGTGATGTGGACAACTGTTATGAATGGAATATATTACTAGCAGTAGTGACCAGAATGTTTTTCAGACAGTGATTTCTTGCAGATGAATAGTAGTGCAAATCTGTTTAGAGCACAGTTATCTAAGGTTGAGAGAAATAAAAAACAGCAGGTACACAAGCTCTTCTAAAACCCAATATAGCAATTAATGCATAAGTATGTTTGGTTTATATAAATATTTATTAAAAGTTCAGTTATTTGCTTCTATTTTTCTTCCAACCTGCCCAATTTCAATACATTAAAGTATGGCCATGGCAGCTTCCTTTTCTTACTCCCATGATTATCTTTTCTCTAGCTAAAACCTCAATTATCTTGTCCACTTAAATTGTAGAAGGCTTTCTGTGTTGACATCTAAAAGATTTGCAAATGGGCAACTACAGGGCGAAGTCTTAATTCGCACTGCATTCACAGTCAGCCACAGAGTTTTCTTACACTGTCCTGATAACCACAGCTTTAATTAATCATATTTAAACTGCATTTAAAAAAAAAAAAAAAGGTCATTATGACAAAACAGTAAAGCAAGATTCAAGGTCCTACTTCCCTATGGCAACTTAAGAGTGTACCACACTCCTGATCAGCATTCTACTTAACTCATAAACCTAAACATATTTTGGAATTTAATTTTAGGTATCTATTCTCTTATTACCCTAGTTTTTTACTACTTTAGTAGAGAAACATTAAGGATATGGCTGCAGTTATGTCATACTCAGCTTATAATGGGTTTAGTTTTCCAACATGTGAACACACTTTACTTGTCACTGGTAATTACAAATAAACAAAGCTGATTTATATTGGCTCTAAGACTTTTGTTCTACCTTAATTTCAGTAGAAATCCTTCTTATGGATTTACTATAGGTCTGCTTCAAACACAGAAATAGTCTGTTCATTTAATAGCTAAATTTCCAGTGGGCAATTCTTCCACTGAAAGTCTAAAAAGGAAAGTAACATTCTAAAAATCTGTAAAATGGCAATGTCATCAAATACCCATCGTATTGTTCTAATGTCAACAAAAATCTGTCAAATGGAACTAGCAATAATATTTTCCTCACAGTCTGCTAAATGAAACCCTCATCAGATGGGCACACCTTAACTTTGAAACTGTACAACTACTGTTTTATCAGCAGATAGATATTCTGACTTCTCTAAACATCTCCTTTTCCTTAGTGTGTGGATAAGGATGCAGAGAAGTGACCATTAGCAAGGTACAAAACAAACTGCTTAGGTTCTTATTCAGATGTTAAACTATGACTTTAAAGTTGGATTTACGACATCTATCTAGCACAAAGTCTATGTTATGATGCAATGAACATCTTTCCTAAGGATAATAATTCCTATGTGTTCCACCACGTATACCATAATGCTTCTCTCTCAGTACACTTTTTAGGGGAGATAAAAGTTAACAGAAATTTTCCATCAAAACTGGAACTCTATTTGGAAGTATTCAGACAAAAAAAAAAAGATTGAGAACAACATATAAATGGTCACGTTCCAGCTAGTATAATGAAAGATTTGTTGCAGCTCTTGAAAAGTTTGAATAACATGCTTAATCAATTCATAATAGGTTTGACCCTTGTGTGTTTCTAACATAGATGGTGCCTTCACAGTACAACAATAAGACAACTTGCCCTTGCTCCCCTGTAAATCTTAGATTACCGTGTTCAATGAGAGACCATCAAGGTTATACCTTACATTTGACTCCCTGTGATAAAAAAGATTAAAAATTAAAAAGTAAAAATAAAAAATAGGTGGAGTGGTCTATATATATCAATGTAGCTCAATACGTGTACTGATGTAGCTCATCCAGGTGCTCTTTCTCATTCAGCCTATGCAAAAGCTGCTGGTACTGCAGCTGGTTTAACTGAGCTGAATAAAGACTTGTCAACTTTGAGGGCTGCTATATGGTTGGCTTTCCAGCTGGTCTGGATGAGATTAGTGTTCTATTGCCTTTTCCCAGCAAGTACATGAATTTTCCAGAATCATTCAGCAAATGTTTATTCAGAGGGCCAGCTCACCCTTAATTTTGACAACTAGTCTGTGCTAAATAGTGAAAAGGAAAAAAAATATGGCGCTAGGCAACCAACTTTATATGTTGCCCTTATGCATCCTTTAGAGAGAAGGACTATTTAATAAAGCGTACAGTTCTGAAATTTTAGGCTTGCATACTGTACAATGCCAAAGGCTTTTAGTTATTCTTTCTTGCACTTTAAAAACAGGATTAAGGAAAATGCAAAACTCTGATGAACCAGCCTGGGAGCAGGATTCAGACAGAAAAGTAGATAAAGCAGATGTTTTGCATTCTAGGAAGGTAACAGTAAGATAAACAAATCTTATTTTGTAATGGGTAGTCTCCAGAAAAGCTAGGAAAGCAATGTTAGTGTGTCAGAGTGTAAAGGCAGAACACAGATTTTTAGAAATCAACAGGATTGTAGGATGGAAAAAAATATTAACTAATCTTACAGAAAATAATTCAGCATCTATTAGTATAGAAAATATTTGCAACAATCTATCTGAAGTGGTGTTTATTTAAGTTGGTGTTTATATTTCATGTAGGGTCTGATGAATACTTCTACTTTTTGCATATCGATTAAGAGAAATAATTGCATAAAACATAAATTCTTATTACATTGGAGACACTTTATCCATCTGCTTCGGAAAACGGTACAATTCTTAGACTTACATTTGCATAATGACATTAGATTTATTTTTAAATGTTTATTACACTTTTATTTGGCACTTAGGTCCAGATCCTTGGAAGTACTTAGAAAACTCACTGCAAATGTTCACAGTTCAGTTTACCTGTGGTGGGGAGGACAGCTTAGGCAAGAGCCACAACGACTGCAGTGAGTATTTACTATTGATTGATTATGGGTGCATAATTCAGCACTTCCAAGATACTGAGAGAGAACCAGAATCCTCTAGTTTCAAAGTCAGTTGTTTTCTAATGGCACTTCAGATCAAAAACCACTTTGGTTTTTGGTATCCAAAACAGTCTATTCAGAGAGACACTGCGACACTGCTAGTCAAAATACTTTTCCTGGGATGCCCTTTTGTTAAAACAGTGTTACAGAGATAGACGCGTCCTAGGCCTCTATTATGAAAATCCTACAGCATGGGGGACTTTCATATAGACATAATCCTGGAGGATTAGGATAGGATCCAAGGATACCAGGGCAGGGATCATGACACAGCAAACCCTGCAGCTAACGGCCGAAGCACAGGAAGGAAAAGGTGTCTTGCTTTTGTGGAGATGCAGGTTGCATGCAAACAAATGGGGCATGCAGCTCTTCTAAAAACTGATCCACCATGCTCAAGCTTTCTAACCCTAAACTTTAACATTAGTACTTTGAAAGAAAATAATTTCCATCACTATGACAATTTTTCAGCTGTACACAAATCGGGGCGTGTAGCTAAATAAGTACTTTCCTCATATAATACTGAAATTGTTTGTATCACTATATAGACATGTATTTTTAGAAAAAACAGCCAAGATAATAAACTAGTCCTCACTGGAGCATATTTCAATTAACAAATAGCAACATGCACGGTTATTGATTTTAGTGAATAATATGAAAATGCCTTTGCTTCATTCAGTGTTTTACAATTATTTATATATGACAAAGACAGTCCAGATAATTTTTTTTGTCCTTACTACATTAAGTTAGTAAAATAAAGTCTGGGAGCTTTTCAGAATCACGTAACCCAAAAAAGAAACACCTAAATTTCATAAAACTGGTAAGTGGCAGAGACATTATCTTTTAACCAACCTGGTAAAATATGAGTATACATTTCTAAACTAAATATATATTAAGAATGACCTTTGTCTAACTATTAGATTGACTTCAAAGAATTCTTAACACAAAAAAGGCACCATGATTATTATAAACCTGTTTACAAACGATCTTAACTCCCTTTGATGATAGATGTACTTCACACCAGTGAGAGTATTGTGCATTTGTTATATTGAGACCTGTTTGTCTGGATATTGATTTATTGAATATCAATTTTTTTATTTATGTCAAGCATATTGATTTTAAAGAACAGCAATTTGCACAAAATGAACAGTATTTACAACAGTAATTATCATTAGGTCTAATCACTTACTCTTGATCCTTTCTCTGGAAAGCACTGGCAAACTGAACAATCCTGTCCCCGACATGGACCAATATATGCATATCCTCCCTAAAAAATAATTTATTATTTATTTATTAATATGGAACAGACAACAATCACTTCATCAAATATTGTCATCTGGACATTTTGTCCAACTGGATGATTTTTAAGGCAAAAGATTTGGCTACCCTTGCATGCCCACAGAGCAATTTCCTAGTGATGAGGAAACTTAGCATTGCAGCAAAAATCAGAATATTGTGTAGGTCTTCAGCTTGACACATGTGAACCCTTTCCAATCCTTGATTAATAGAATATGCCCATCAATACTTCATTTGAAACCCTCCTAACCTTTTGGACCTCTCAGCAGCATAAACATACTGGCCAAGTAGAGACAATAAGCAAAAATGTTACTCTTGCTGCACAAGGTGAAAGATATTACCTGCAAGTTATGTTAAGTAATGCTGAATATTACAACTAAATACAACTAAGGAAACAGGCTGCATCTAGAAATATTTTAAAACAGTCAGAATTTAATTTGAAAAAATGTGAAATTTGTAACCCATCACATTATGTTAGGAGATTGTTTAACTACAATTAAATGATAAAAGGCAAAACAGGCTGAAGAGCAAGAAGATCAATAGCAAAAAAGCCTTTAATTCTTGTCTATTAAATGAAAAATAAGTACATACATGGTATGTAACTCCATCACTGTCCTCTTAATAGCAAAGAAGTGGCTACTTTGTTTCATCAAATTGCAGCAAGGGAAAAAAAGCATATTGAAGGAGAAACTAAAACATGACGAAAGGTAAATTCAGTAGTTTCTTGCGTGGTAAGGTGAATATGACATTTTCTTTTCTATTTCCCAAAGTGTAATATTAAACATATACCAATTATTCTTGCCACATGCATTTAGAAGCTCACATAGATGGCTGGAATGTCCATTAGGTAACATTATTTTTTTGGCAAAATTCTCTAAATGATAAAAGTGGTCTCCAAACAGATGGCAAGGACTTAAAATGTTTAAGAATAATTTAGGCAGACAAGTAAACAGCGATAACACGAAAATATTTGCTCAGTGTGTATTTCATTTCTACCAAGGTCAACATTGTTTTGTTACTGGTTTTAATAACCAACAGAACACAATAGGTTCATACATCAGTTTTTCAAGGAGAAAACACTGACAAATATTAGATAAGAAGGAAAAGTTCTGTTCTTTCTATCCACAATATTTTAGAATATGGGTACTCCCAAACCTCAGAACAAGAGAGTATGATGGTCTCTCTCACAGGCTGCTTCTCTTTCACATACTGGATTTCCCATGAAATTACTAATCTCCTCCACACTAGTCCCTCACCTAGTTATTAAAAACTTGCCTTTACTGGAATGTCAATCAAATGCAAGTTTCTAACAACATGGAAGCTGTTACCCCTCTGTTCTAATTTAGCACATTTATTTTTTTTAAATAATTGCCATTTTCAACAGCTCAACTAACAAGGGATGACTTTAGGGGAAAAAAGAATAAAATTTAGCTTTTAAATATTTTAAAGAAACCAAGAGGAAGGACTTGAAAGAAGATTCAGTGAGGGCATTGCAAACATAAGGTTAATATAGAGGACAGTACAGAGAGAAAAATAATGTTGATATTGAGACTATATTATAGTGAAATTTGGGCTTCTGGGAGATGGGAAGCCAGTTTTAATATCTAGGCTAACATACAGGTAGAGCTAGAATAAGTACAATATATGCTATAATGTAGAGCCTTTGAAGTGACTTAATGAGGAAGGGGACAGACTCAGTGGATGAGAGAGATGCTTTTACATGCAGCTTTCCAAAAGCTTTTAGAGATGCCAGAGTTAGAATCTAGAAGAATCCAAAGGAGAAAATTACAAAATAGTTGAGTGACAGGAAGAGAAAGGAAAGTAAGAACTGCTGAAATACTGAAACAACCATCACAGTTTTCCCATAGAACTATAGGTCATTTGAGTGTATATAGCATTACTTGCTTGAACTTTGCCATCCTATCTATCCCTGTATAAAGTAAATATCAATGTCACTTACCCCATCAATTTCTTGTGCTGAAAAAACAATCAGTATCCACCTGATTTAAAAGAAGGAGAAAGCTAATTAAAACTAAACTTCCAACACCCAACCTTCAGAAAAAGGTAGCCTCTAAAACTAAGAGGTGTGTACAAGTGATCAAGTCCTGTTTGGGGTGATTATTTAGTAAAAGATTATATTTATAAGGGGTATGCACCATATGCTCTATATATTTGTCTTTTTGGATTTGTGAGACTGATAGGCACGAATAAGACCATGTAAAAATCCTTGTAACTTCCCCCTTGTAACCTGTTTCCAATCCCACAATTAGAATGGCTAGAGAGAAACCATTCCAGACAGATTTCTGCATCTCCAAAGACACCATGAGGTGAAGACTGAGCAGCGATGGAGGTGATGCTCATCTGCCTCAAAATGAGTTAACTGGTGTTGTTTTCTTTTGCTCAGGGAGAATGAGAGAAGGCAGGGGGCAAAGCAGCACTCAAAATAGCCACGATTCCAGAGCAGCTGCTGGGGAAGCCCAGCTCTATGCCAACCACTGCTAGCGATGGATTATAAAGTTGAAATCATGTCTTTTATGATTTCTACATGCAAAAAACCCAGAATAAAGTAAAACAAAAAGGTAGCCCAAAACTTCTGCAGCAATACAGGAAATAAGCATTATTATCAGTTATTATTAATATTAACATTATTATTATTATTAATGAAAACTAAGGTGCTCACCATTACATGAAATGATAAATTAGATATGGCCATAACATATAGAATACTGTGTATTATTCTCCAGGCTATAGAGAAGCTAGTATCAAAGTTAGTCCAACCCTGCCAATATTTCGGCATTTAGTAAATTTTCCAAAATCCTATTGAGATTAAACTTTATTTTTTCTTTGTTATTCACATAACAAACTCCTTAGAGCACTGAGAACTGTGCCAGCAAATCCACTATTACTCTCCCTGACTATTAATTATTCATAGATTCAGATTGCCAATTATTTAACTTTTATATGGGTTGTTATATACTGATAAATTTAACTTATTTTAGCCATTTATGTACATTTACTATATGTTTTTTAAACCTATCTTGCCTGCTACTTCTTTTCAAATACACAGATTTTACAGAAAAAAAAAATAGTGGTACATGAAGGCAGAAGCTCATACAGTGTCTTGCCACATGAGAAATAAAGGACTGATCAACTATGTGAGATTGCCAGATGATCAGCTACAACAGTCAATGGTTGAGAAGGTTTGTGCAATCCAGTAGTTCACCCTTTAGTGCATCAACTAAGTTTGTGTAGAAAGAATTTAACCTCAAAGGAACATTTCAACCAGGTAGCAGACAAGAGTGCTGTTTTTTGCTGTGATTGTTACTAATGCAAGGCCATTTTTGAATCTGACCTTAAGAAGTTTCAGTCTATGCAAATTTTTCTTGTATCAATGTTGGCCAGGTGTGAGTTATTTTTCATTTAAGAAAATGCCAAGTTCTCATGAAGCCCTTGCACAACTGAAATGGAAATCTGATCATGCTGTTCTTGAAGCACAAGTCTCCCCTTTTTCCAGTCATATACGACAGGCATGCATTTGCCAGATTGTTCTTCATCAGTTCAAAATCCCTGCCTCTTGAAGCCAGATAGACACTGCCTGCATACCCAAATCAGCACAAGACTAACTGTTAAAGTAAGTCATCCCCCAATAATGCAGAAAAAAGGCAAGAAGAGCTACCTTGGAAAGACGTCCAGGATAGAAGGGTGCTACATTGGGGAATACCTGATTAACAAGTAGCCTGGGTTTGCACAAACCAAATAAACACCAAAAAGACATTAGAGAGAGTTCAGGCAGATTAGCAGGACAGAAGGCTGCCAAGCAGTGAGAGTGTCAGGTTTAAGCAAGGTACAGTCGCTGGGCCAGGTTCCCAGGTAGAAAAGCGTAATTTCACATCCCTGAAGAACTTGGTGCATGAAGTTTTATAAAGACCTCAAGCAAGAAGTAAAATTGCACTGACTTTTCCTAGAAGATATTCTAGAGATGGAAACATTGATCCCACATACCACTCTGAAAATTCCTGGCCACAGTGATCCTAATCTTCTCCAAAGATCATTTTCCTACAAAAAGAACTCATGCCACAACTGCTAGCAGACAGGTATTTCCACCATAATAATTCTCCCTCATCTGCAAAATTATTCTGGAAGTGGCATTCAGGTTTCAGTTGGTCATTACTTTTTCTTCTCCAAGTATGTTCATCATGTGTTCATCAAGTATGTTCATCAGTGTAGGAATATCTTTCCTCTTAAAATAGATTTAGAATTATAGCTACTGTTCCCTACTATTTAAATAGTATAATACCTGAAATTTAAATGGTATAAACTTCTAGACCATAAATTAACATAAAATACAATAAATGTTCATATAGGCTTATAAAATTTGACAGGCTACAACTGATTTAACTGGTGATTTCTTCTTGCTGTTAAATTGATAGCTAAGAATATATCTCAGTGACTCTAGTTAAAAATTTTAGTGATCTGTAAAACTCACCAGGCAGCTGTGATAAGCCACTTAATCCGTTCAAACGAATCCTTTGTTAGTGCCATTCAGGCTGATTGAGGATCTGTATATGCAGCACTTTTTTTTTCCTTTTTTTTTTTTTTTAAACAGCAGGTCTTCTCTTTCCTTCTGTTTGTGGATGGTCTATAAACACTGTTTCATGCTGTTGTTGTTTTCACCTCTGAACCTGTTTATATTAAAATATACATCTGTTGTGCAAACATGAATAATGACTAGAAATGTATGTCTTAACCATTTACATATGGCATACTGCACCACTTTATGATGGCACTACATTATATTATTCCTATTCAGGCTGCATTTTATTTTATCAGCAATCAAATTATTTCAAGGGAACTATTATTTAAGATCAATATAAAAAGAGTACAAGATTTCAGCCTAGAAAAGAGATAGACTTCACTCAGTGTTTGAAATAATGAACAAAGGGTATCTTGCATCATTATGTCTTAAAAATCTATCATATCCACCATTTTAGCTAAAAGCATTAAAAAAGTTATATCTGTCTATGATAAAGACCTAATGAACTTTAAAAAATCAAGAAAATATTGGTTATGCTTTCAAGATACTGTCTTCTGTAGACTGGGCTGGACCAGTGTCTCTGTGTACATCTGAGCAAAGGAGGACTATTCTGAATGCAGAGTAAGTCATCATAGAATCACAGATTCATAGAATACCAGGTTGGAAGGGACCTCAAGCATCATCTGGTCCAACCTTCCATATGCATCGATAGAGGACAATCATTGGAAATGTTATCCAGATTCTTTTAGCTTTATTTTTAGACCATTTTCTCCACAGCTTTTGCCAGGATTTAGGAAGCTGGAAGCCATAAGCACGGGACTGACCAGAGGCCTCTACAGTCCCAGACAATCAAATTTTGCATGGAGACCTTAACTACAGAATGTACCTGTGACCTCTGATTTAGGTCCAGCAGCACATATGCAGTTTTATGTCCAACTCCTATGCAAAATTTCACATCCCTCAAATAAGAAAAAAGCCATAACCCTTTGGAATAAGGCCCATCTGGCAAGTGATTTCCAATGGTTATTTCAAAATAAGTGCTTCTGAGGGTGGGCTTTTCCTAGGACAGCACAGATTATTACAGACTTTTATTTTTCAGTGCTGTAGTCTTCCAAATATGGGGAGGTTAATTTTGAGGAGACTGAACACTAACTAGAGTGAACTGACAGGAGTTTGCTTCCTGTCTCCTGAGTAAGCAAAGTCAATCAGTCACCAACAAGAGAGCAAGGATGTGAACCTGCAGCAAATTGTCTGCTCTCTTTAGCTGTTCAACAAGCAGCTGTATGTTCTTTGTAAAGCAAATCAGTGTGCAATTTCTGAAACATTACTTATTTGTCCTGCTTTCTATTATTTAGACAGTGTAACATCTTTCTAACCAGAACTAATCTATAAATAATATTGACTTCTCTGTGTATGCACAGTACATTCCTATCCCACAGTATGAAGAAGAGACTTTGTAAACTACCATGCACTAACAAATAAATAGCCTAAGGACAGCCAATCCATGCTGCAAGATCACATCTATATGTACTGTACAGTACTCCATTCATCTGCCAAATTCTTAGTGTCTTTCTGTGACCCAGTTCCCCACCTGTAAAAAAAAAAACAAACAAAAACAAACACAAAAAATAGCAACACTCCTAATAATAACTTAACATTCTTAATTTTTTTACATTTATAATATAAATAATATAAGCAAGATTGGAAATCAATAAAACACCACAGGGATGGATTGTCTCAAAAGGAAAATCAAAGCCAGTCATAAGGTATCAGACTTTGCAGAAATTTGTTCCTGTTGCCTGCTATCCATCTCATTATTTAATTCTTCAAACAGCTTCTGAAAATGAAATTGAAATTTGCTTGCTTTGTATTAGCAGAGAACCTTGAACTTTAAAATTAAAATCCATTTTGATCCAACCTATTGACCTGGTTTGAAATCATACTTAATGGACGAGTGGAAGAATTAAACCACTCTGCTTGGTACTTCGTCACGGCCATTGGAAATTCATTGCTTTCTGAACAAGCCTTCCTATAGCTTGAACGTTCAGCAGCCGGTGCAGTAATATAAGGACTACAAAGTGTTATATAGATTGATGTATCAAATTGATCTCATGTTTTGAATTTTTTAGCAATCACAATAGTTACCTCAATACAATATTTACCTAATTCAAAAGAAGATAAAATATCTCAATACCACAAAAAGAGAATAAAACACTCAATATCACCAAAGGAATAGGTTTTAGATAAGCATCATCAAACCTCTGCTCATAAAATTCTCGAAATCCCGAGGGGGGAAAAGCTGGTCCCATACCATAACCTAGGAGTTTAGTTTCTAGACAAGGACCAACAATGAAGACAAGTTCATTCTTAGGGACTCTGGTAAAATAAGACCACAGGACATGAGCCATAGCTTGAGGCAGATGCACAGCTACAGTTATTGAGGTATAAAAATTTAGAGCAGCCCTAACTAAATTCTCATTACATCCAAATAAACCATCACGTATAACAAGACCATTGAAGATGCAAAGTTCAGAAATAAAAATTAGGGCTCTTACAATCCTTTTCCTTAAGCCCTATTTTTTTCTTCTACAGTGTCCTATGAAACCTTTGCACTTTATATTAAATTCATACAACTGTAATGTTTCCCACAAAAATACTCCTTATCTGTAAAAAGAGAAAATACTGTTATCCTTATTTTACCATAAGGAACGCAGGAAATAAAATCAAACCTAAATTCATCAAATATCAATTACTGTGAAAAAACCCAAGCTATAATTTGTTGCAGTTTTTGATTGCTTTCTAGTATTAAGGTTGACCTCTCTGTTTTTCATGTACAGATGATTTTTTTGGTGAAGTACCTCTAGAGGCAGCTGCAGGTATTCATTTTAATACGGCTGATGAGAAGCCTACCTGGCCTGCTGTTTTGACAGAGAAGAGCAGCTCTGAAGATATTATGGACTGCAACAGTATCAGCCACACAGTCTGCATTGAGGTTTCTTTCTTTCGATGGGTGGCATCAATTATGGTAGCAACGAACAGCAGAGAGAACATCAGTGGCTGATCTTACCTTTTTTCCAGCTCAATGCTACACTGAAGCCACTTACCTGTCCCAGAAACTCACAAAAAGGCATATGTGCTATTACATGACAAGCTCACAACATCACATTACTTGCTGTTTCTTAACTATAACACACACACAACTACCATCCAGCTGGGCCAAACTACTTAGCAGCCAGCTGTTCAAGGTCAGGGAGACAGGTGGTTTTGGGACTTTTTGTTTTAAATGCTCTTTCTGTTCCATCTTCTTAGCACTTTTCCATCTTTCCTTTGGGCTTGCAGACTTTTTTTTTTTTTTTTTAAATTTCTGTACAGGCTTTTCATCATTTGAAAACTGATTTATAAGGCAGTTATAATAAAATCATATACTACATAATAATATATTTATGTTTTATATTAATATCTTTAAATACATTTATATAAATATATAAAACATAAAAATATAAATGAATATACATTTATATAGAGATATATTTATATATACAATATATGTAGTATATATGATATATAAATATTATATTTATATATGTAGTATGTAATACTATATATTACATATAATATATACTTAGACTATATGAAAATATATAATATATTCATATAAATATGTTTATATATTTATATAAATATATTTGTATACATTTTTATATAGAAATATACTAGAAGTAAAAATATAATTAAAAGGCATAAAATACCTTTTTATTATAGCAGTATTTCATCCACTAGAGTTTCTGCACATATTTACTTATCCTAACAGTGGTTTGCCTGCTTTCTTCTGTTTCTTCTTCCAATATTTCTTTGGTCTAGTATTCAAGAGCTCTCCTTTTAGGTACTATCTTCTGTACTCATCCTGCATCTGAATTTGTACCATTTCTCAGGACTCTCTTCCACTGTAGTCTCGCTTACTCTCACTTTGTTGTCTCAGAGAATCTTGCACCTTTTGTTCTCACTTTTGTGTAAATGAGTGCTGTCTTCTAACACCATTTCTTCTAATGTTAAATTTCAGTAGTGGATTTAGATATTTTTTATTTATAAATAACTGTAGACACCATTTTTGTCTTTATTACAGTATCACTGTCTAAAAAATCTAGCGCTGTTATAGTGGACAGACAGGTTTAGTAATCTGACAAATAAAATGCATCACTTTAGTGGTTTTATCCCTAAGATACTATTACCTCTACATGCTTACCATCAATCTGGCTTGAAAACAGAGGATTTTTTCTCTGTTCTCTCTATCCCTGCCAGCTTGCTTGAGATTTTAGAGCCAAGGTAATAACATCTGTGATGATGTACAAGATCTTTGACACTGAACATACTGCTCTGCTCTTCCAGAGATGTGTTCTTCTGGCTAATACCAAACTTTTGGGAGCTGTAGCCTCTGCTAACTAGCTTTCACTGGGGGCTGATCCAGCTCTACGCTCATGCCTGTGAGAGAAACCGTTTTACAAAGTTCTATGCTTAGCATTAGGCTCATGAAAGGCTTTAGATTTGTATCTCATGAGTAGTCCTAAATAGATTTATATACATATTTTGTTGCTTTTTCTGTATCACTTGTACTTAATGAAACCTGTAAGGTGGGATCTCCTCACAGCATTCAGGAACTCTGCAGATAAGGTTAAATAAGGCCAGCCTGTCCAACGTACTTTCCAAGTTTGCGCCATCTCAGAACAGCACTTTGGTGCGATGCTACCTTGAACACGTGGTACTTTTGTCAAAAACATAAATGTGATAAAACTTTACACCACCGCCAACGCTTTACAAACAACATTTCCATTCAGAAAATCTTTATATCGCCTCAAGCTACACGGAAAGCC